>VZTZ01027311.1:0-17060 GCA_013400955.1 Drymodes brunneopygia
TCACAGACTCACCTTAGTGAGATGATCTCACAAACTTCTCCAAAGTCTTAATTTATCTCAAGTTCCCTTTGCACATTTCCCTTCAATGATGAGTTACTGAATAGAGCATGTGATGCAGAGGTGTTGCAGCTGTGTGTGAGTGGGAGCTTCCACAATGAAATTCATGAAATATTTCTTCTGAAATAGCAGTGCTTCCAAAACCCCATTGTCCGATCATTTCCCAGGTCTGCCAAGAAATTCATAAATAAAAATCTGGCCTTTATTGCTGTAGAGAGCAATTGCTCTCTCTTGGTCACCTACAAGCTGGCAAATGCAGTAAAAGAAGTTACTAATTTCTGAAGCTGAAGAACTAAAGTTTGATTAAACATCCCTTGTCCCTCATCTTCTAGAGGCAAGATTCTTTGCTTATATTTGTGTATGAATTTCCCTCAGAATTGTAATCATGGATCTGGTGGTTATTTTCTTTGTTGATATTATTCTTGAAGGTGTTATCTGTTCTGGTTTTATGTGCTGCAACTTTAGGCAATTTTTTCTCAAAATCCATCTGAAAAAAAAAAAGAAAATACCCTTGTAATTTGACGCCTGTGTTCACTGCCTTTTTCCTTTGATTAAAAGAAAATTGCTAAAACAGTGCAAGAAAAAAGGTGTTCGTTCTGTATGGCTTTTTAATGAGCTACAAAGCCTTGAGATCCCTGGAGAATAGCTGGCCCTGTTGCTGTGGAGGAGGTGAAGGTGAGAAGGAGCAGCTCAGATGCTGGTGAGTGCAGCACTGCCTGATTGTTACTCTCTGGTGCAGCTCAGGAGTGCAGAAGCCCCAGGCTCTGATGGTGGAGATGGCAGCAACAAGAGAGCTTCATGAACATATGAGTTCTAAAGTCTTTTTCTCTGAGCTTGGTGGGAGGTGATAGCTTGGTGAACTCTCTAGTGTGTTAAGTGCAGTTTTGTCCCCACTCAGCTACTGGAGCAGGGAGGGCAGGGAGAGGGAGGTCAGACCCTGTTTCATGAGCTCCTGGCTTTCCAGAGGGCTGTTTGTTTTTGGAGAGTCCCCATATTTGTGTGGGAGTCCCCATATTTGATGAAAACAGGAAAGATAGGCAACTTATTACTGACCAGGGTTTGGCTGATCTCATTTCCAGTCTGTGGTGCTTATGCATAAGTTCAAAAGCAGCTGTTGGAAGCTGGTTAGTTCCCTGCTCAGCACATGGCTGTCACATAGGTACCTGCGTGTGTTCCCACTGCTCCTGGGCCACAACAGGGCTGAGCTGATGGGTTCAGGCCCTCACCTCCAGGCTGTCGTGCTGCACACCGCACCAGAGGAGTATTTTAAGTCTTTTGGACCAAAAGCAAAACAGGTTGCAGACTGGCTTAATTAACACTGGTGAGATGTCCTCTCCTTTACTCGGTCCTGCAAAAAGAAAATAATAATATGTGAGTCTATGGATAGCTAGGCATGAGCCTTGGGAGCCTCAGACCATGAGGTGGGGGAGCAGGATCAGAGCTCACTGCCCTCTTCTGAGTCAGTTCCTCAAGTTACCCACTGGACTTTGTAAAAGCTTTTTTAACAGCTGAGTCAGCTTCTGCAAAAGCATGTTTGTTTATATATGTGTATATATATATGTCTATGTATGTTTAGAACACCAACCTGTTACAAAGCTTATCAACAACCCTGTGATGGCACAGCCCACGCAGCCGATGGCACTGAAGTACAGGTAGGACAGGGAGTACCAGGTGTCTGCCAGCAAAGGCCTGTGAAGAGGTGACAAAAGCAGCTAGTGATGAGCAACAGCTGTGTTTAACTAGTTGCCTGACTGCCAGCAAAGTGCAGCTCATGCTGCAGTTGGTTTGTCATCTGGCTGCAGGCTGGGGTGGCACACTTGGAAAATGTAGGCTTAAAGTGGTAACAATGGGAAAAATACCTCTCTGGAGCCACCGTGGGAGCTGCTGTCACCAGTGCCTCGGTGCTGTTAGCCACTGTGCAGTTGAGGGTAGACAGGTGCAGAGGGATGGACTTTGTTGGTGGTGCAGGGTAAATGAAAGAACCGGTACCAGCCCAAAAAGCCAAGCTGATCCCAGCTACGAGGCCTCCGAGAGCACCCTTGGCAAGTATAGAAAGACACTTCTAAAGATTATATGTGGAGAGTGCTTTTCTGTGAGTGTGAATTAGGCAGGAGTAGATAATGATGGGTTGCGGTGTAAATAAATTCTGTTCTCTCTCAGCTGAGGTATAAAACACGGTGTTTTAGCGCCCTCTATTTATAAAAATTGAAGCAGAAGTGTGACCAAAGCTGTAATACAGATTTTAGTTTTACTTCTGCTAACTTTGTGGGAATCCTGATGGGGCAATATGGAACAAGCTCATGTTGTGTTTTGAGTGAAAGAATGAAGGCAAAGCTATTGAAATCACTCTGTGCATCCCGAGACTGGTGCAAGTATTGAATAATATTTTCTTCTTCATGAAACTCACAAACAAAAAAGAAATTTTAAGAAAACCCTCATGTGAATCTAATTACCAATTATTCCACAGTTGGGTAGACTTAAATTCCTCAGGATAAATTTAGGCAGGGAAAAGTCATCTATAAATAGATCTTAGATACTTGGGCACTAAATCTGAAAAGCAGCTCAAAGACCCAAACAATTTTCAAAATGGATTTTTAACAAAAAAACACCAAGAGATTTTCTTTTAGATCAGGATTTTTTTTCCTTACCTTCCAGTTGGCACAGGGAAACACAATTCCCAAAGTAAATAATCCCAGCATGGGTCCCCCACACATCCCATGGATGGAGAGGGAAGCCTGTGGGTGCAGAGAAGAAAGAGGAGCTCAGGGCAGCAGCTGAGGGGAAGCATGCCCAGTTCTTATTTTGGTCTGTAATTTTCAGTGGGAAAATGGTGAGGGAGAAGGGGTAAGTAGTGATTTCAGGGCACAGTTAAAGAAAGAATCATGCTCAGTATTGTTTCCTCACAGTGAGTCAATAGTGAAGGTGTCAGGATTGGTTTTTTCCTACTTACTCCTCTCAGCAAAGTGTCCACAGAAATGGTTTAGGAAATCTAGCAGCCATCAGAGCTGGCAGCAGTATTTCCTCAGTTCATTACATTTCTGTTCGTTCCTATTCTATTAATTGCATTTCTGAAGCAAGAAATACCTGCACAACTCCTCCCAGCAAAGATGCTGCTGCAGCCATGGAAGTGCACAGGACACCATATAATACACCTGGAAAAGATAAAGCAGCGAGGTTCTCAGTGCTGGGTAATAGTGGGGTTGGTTTCTAGCTCAGTTGCATGTCAGATGACCAGGCAGCATGAAGGAATTTGCAGTTCTCATTGGATGTTTACAGTGGACCATTACACACCCAGTGGTGTCTTCTGTGAAATCTCATTAGGTTTTTGGTTGATTGATATTTTTTACAAAGTAGAACAATAGCAATGAAATGAGTTTGGAAGTTATGCCTCATGTAGAAATGTTTCTGTTGCCTTTAAATATCACTTTTAAAATAATCTAATGAATGAGTTGAGAAATGATAAAACAGCATGGCTTTCTTCCCTTGACATGAGTTTTAACTTCATGGTAGGTGGAACTCTGTATGCAGCAGTCTCAAGTGAAGTCAGCCAAAACTTATGTGCTAGCACACCTTGGTTTCGGATGTAAAAATTATCTTTCTAGGTCCAGAGTGAAAAAACTAAGTAGTAAGTGGAAAAACAAGAATGGAGAAGACTAGAAGCAGTTACAGAGATAGAAAATATACGGGTTTGGCTCTTTCATGATATGTATGAACTTTAATAGAATTCTTACGGTATTATTATGGTATTCATAAAAGGGCTATGATCATACTGTAATAATTGTAACAAATATCCTAAAAATTAAAATAACATTGGATGCTTGATATGTTGATGACATTCTGTGGGTTTTTTACTTTTTTGTTTTCATACTTTTTCTCTGAAAAGCTGAATAACCTGCTTATGCAATACTCTGAATGGAAATTACTTGCTGTGTTACTCTAAATAAATACTACTATAGAGTAATGGGTTAATAACTACATTAATATTCTTTCTGTGTTATGAAGAGTGTTTTCCAATATTTTCAGTAGACCAAACTTTTCCAAGGATTTTGAGTAGTGATTGTTAATGCTACTCTGGGTTTGTTTCTCTGCCTTATGGTGCTGATACTTAATGCTGCTGAGGCATCAGGCTGATGTTCACCTTGAGGGTTTATAAAGTGTTACATTCCTGTGGAGGCTTCCAAAGTACACTTGTTTCTGAGGGAGTCTCTCTATGCAGTGCCCTTTGCTGCTAAAGAAATGGGTCTCATCTAGAGTACCCACAGAAGCCTTTGCTGATCCACGTGCTCATCTTGTCGGAGAGGTTTGGGAAACCTTTCTTGACCAAGTCTTCAAAGGTAACAGTTGCTAAAGCATTGATGCTGGCAGCTACCGTGCTGTAGAAAGGGAGAAGAATGGCAAGTAAATAGGCAGCAATATAATCTGAAATCAAGTTGTATTAATAAAGAAATTCTTCCTCTTGTTCAGCACTAATGCTCTCCAAGAACTCTTATGATTCATAGTATTTTTCTGCTGCTTTAACTGGGGAGGTTTCTGCTTCTTCTGCAGTTTCTGGGGTCTCTGCTTTGTGCTGCTGTGGAACAAGATAGAAATACATCCTAACTGACCCTTCCATTTACAAGTTTGCAAATACCTTAAATATAGATATGGTACAAAATTAAAACTTTACTCCCTTACAAATGCAGTCAGCACTAGTGCCACCCTGGTCCTCCATGAATGGCCCAGCTTTTTTAGTTACATGAGTGAGCCTGTCTTTGGTGAATACAGTTCAGATAGACTTGCCAAAAGCATTTATAACCCTGATTATGATATTGTGGCAGTTAACTTACATAAAGACAATTTCACCATGAGCAGCTCCCAAGAATATTTCGGGAAGTTGAGCTCAGTTTTTCTACACTTCGTCTGTATTGATAACATTATTCTAAAATGTACTTGGGATAGAAAGATACTGGAGATGTGGAGTTAGACTTTATCATAAATATAATCATAGGATAATTTAGGTTGGAAAAGACCTCTAAGATCACAGAGTCCAACTGTTAACCCAGCACAGTCAAGTCCACCACTAAACTAAGTTCCTAAGTGCTACATCCACGTATCTTTTAAATACCTTCAGGGATGTAACATAATTCAGTAAAGAACTACTGCTACTTCTTAGAATGTTCTAAGAAAAACAGCTGGGCTTTTCTTAGGATTTCATTTTTTGGGTTTCTTATTTCTTTTGATTTCATATTTCTCATTTTGGGTCCTCAAGAAATTATCATAAACAGCTAAAATGTCAATTCAGATTCACAAACCTTAGTGTTCCACTGAATGCACAGGCCACAAACAGTCCTGGGACTCCTGGCATCGAAGAAAAAATGTCCATAACAAAATACGGCATGAGCTGGGATAGAAGGAGCACAAGAGCAACACAAGAAATTAATTAAGAGTTTCCTAGGTAATGGAAGAGAAGTATTTTATGTTTATGAGCATGTTGCTAAATTCTGGTGTTTTCCCAAATAACATGGTTTCACATTTCGAGCAAAGGGGATATCTTTTGGCAAAAATGCTCAATTGAATTACTGCAGGAGTGCCAAAATATATCTTCTTGTAGCCCTGATCTGGCACCGACCTTAGTGCCTGAGTGCTGAAAGGACATAGAGCATTGCACAAAATTAAACTGTCCTGATATTTGCTATATCTGAGCCCAAAGCAGCTCCTAATTACCGTAATGGACATCTGTACCTGATCAGGAGCTGAAATGAAAGCACCAGTCCAAGGGTCACAACTCTTGTAATGAGAGTACATCACCAATCCACAAAATACTGCACACACTAGGACTATCCAAAGTCCCAATAAATTCAGGTAAAGTGCCCTAGAGGAAAAGAGAGAAACTCTTTATGGAAGATAATTAGAAAAGTTGTCACAAGATATTTATTCTGAACTTTTCTGGGAGATCCCTTAATCCCAACTGGTTATATAATTCAAACTGGCTGTATAATTCAAAGCAAGATTAAAAATTTTAAAAAAGGGAGAGTGCACCATCCTTACACTACAGGGCAAGGATAAGGTTTCCAAGCAACTCCATAGAGCTGGAAGAGTCAAGTAACCTCTACACAGAATGGGCTGCACTGAGTGCTGGGTCTGTCATTCCTGTCCCTCGTAAGAACAGATTTTTGCCTGTTGGGAGATGTTGATGCTGTCCTCCCTTTAATGCACGCAGAATATAATTTCCAACGTTACCATGCGGAGTTGCAGTCTTGGTTGATTTTTGCTATACCATGAAATGGATGTGGGTGGCAGCATCTACTGGGAAGATTGTGTGGCTGTGGGTCAGCAATCCTGCAGGTTCTGAGAGCTGCCAGATTTCACAGAGCTCACATCAAGTTTGGACATCACCTTGCGCAAGATCTATTGCTAAGGCCAGTTCAGAGTGTGCTACCAGGAAACAAAGGTTAACCCAACTTGTTACTGGTAGTGTTCTCACTTGTATGATTTCTAAATGTTTTTCAGACACTGAATTTTCTACAGGATAAATTCATATAGAGAGTCATGACCTTCAGAAAAATTAATATGTTTTACAGACAGTAAAAAAGCTAACTGTTTGAAGAAGGAAAAAATTATCACCCTTATGCTTTAGTGATACGTGCAAGCAATTGGCCCTAGGTGTGTGAAGAAAATCTGGTTGTTTAGTATGTCTAGCTATGCATATACTACTGCTGAAGTTGAGGCAGGTAGCAAGCTGGAGACCTGTATATCTATGTTGTGAAGATTCACTTTGTTCTTCATTGAATCGGATTATTCTGCTGCTGCAGAATTTTAAGAAATTATTAAGATTTAATTTTATTTAGATAATACCTTGTACTGCAGTGCCCCGCTAAATCAATAACAACTTTTAATCCGGTATAACATAAACACAGTTCCAATAAATACATTTTTAAAATGAGGTAGTAGGTAGCACAACTTCTCTGTTGGCTTATTTGCCATACTCTTCTTTTGAGGATTAGTTTATCAGCCTAATCATAAACTGATAAGCTGCAAGAGATAGACAGCTACCTCTCCTTCCTCTGCACATACTTAAGTCATTTTGAGCCAGAGGTAGTAAGACTGTCAGAACAAAATTAGCTTACTACCACCTAATGGAATCCCAATATTTATTTAGTGTAGCTGACAAACTTAGTGTAATTATTGATTGATTGCAGGAATAGGTTGATGACAGGTAGCTTACAGTTTAGCATGCCTTTCTGATTTGCAGGATATGCATCTCTGTATTGTGGACTGATTGACTCCATAGAGCCCTAGCCATGTAAATGTTCCCCCAATAACTATTGTCCAGAAGGTGTGTCGTCTCAAAGGATCAACATCAAAGCTAGAAGAAAGAAAGAAAGAAGCAAGTTTTTTATTTAAACATATTTTTTGCAGCAAGTGGTAGGCGATTTTTTCAGAAATATCTGGCATGTCCTACAATCTGAATCAAAAATTCTGCATTGGTAATATTGTTTTCCAGAACAGACAACATCTGAGCTGTTCAGGTTCGGAAGTTTTTTTACTTTTATATTGGAATACATTGTTTTCAAGTCAGGATAAACAAATATCATTCAGACCCAGTCAGAGGATCACATACTTGAGATCAATCAAATTTATAAGGATGCTTATGCTCAGACATCACATCTGTGTCAAATTGTAGCAGACCTACAAGCCATCCTGCCTGGGACCCCATATTCTGTAAGGAACAAGGTTGCTTACCAAACTCTAAAAAAATCCAGTAAACTTTTAATAACACATCATTACGATGTAACTTCCTTTAGTTCCTTTACAAGAAATTGCTTCAGCTGCTGTGTTATCTTTTGTACAACAAAATTCCGTTACTCAGCAAATCTAACTTGTATAAGTACATCTTTCTGTCTCGAATGTGTCATCTTTGCAGTTCTCCTTATCTTGGTAGGGACTGCAGATAACATTTGACCTTGCTGCTGAATCCTGTCACTGACTTGCCTTGATTTACCAACAAATGCCCCAAACAACCAAAGGAAGATCAGATTTCTATCCCAGTGCACTGGTGCACTATAGCTGGCTGCTGTGGTGAGTGTAAGTAAAACATAGTGTCAGTTTTATGAATAGAAAATTAAATAGATATGCAATTAGCCACTAAGATTAGCTCAGTTGATTAGAACATGGTGCTAATGGCATAAAGGTTTCATGTTTGATCCCTGTATGGGCCATTTACTTAAGTGCTGGACTTGTTGATCCTTGTGGATCCTTTCCAACTCAGAATATTCTGTATATGAAATTGGAAGGAAGAATTGGGCTGCATTTGTAGCTACACAAGGAAAAATGGCAAATCTCCCTTTCAGTTCAGCAGACCTTTGATTTCTTGAAAGATTTAAGCTTTCCTAAAGGTCAAATGTATTGCCAATGGCTGAAGAGATGAGGAATGGACTTCTCTGAGTCACCAAGGCTGTTTAATTACAAGTCTGTGTATTTTTGGCTTACTGGGGGTATGGTTTCTAAACATTAAATATACAGAAAGGAAAGGTTTGCATTATTTGTTTCTTACTCAAATATGTTTAGCCGAGATCCTTCATGGGCATCTTCCCAGACTTTGGCTGATCCACCATTCAGACTGGTTCCTCGAATCAAAACCGACACGAAGCCAGCTACCATAACAACCATTTGAAATGCATCTGTCCAGACAACAGCTTTTAATCCTCCCTAAAACAAAGAGAAACTGTATACCCCCAGTCTTGTTTCCTGTTGCTCAAGTACTGGAAAATGTAGGAAGACTCCTTATTTTGACAACTCATGAGCTGTATGTACTGTACCTAGCAAATCAGGGCTCTGCATTCTTCCCACAAAATGTGTATTTTTGCAGGTCAGAAAATTTCACAGCCTAAATAGTTTGTCAATGGGCACAGGAGAATATTTGATTTTCAGTTAAATGCTTTTTTTCTGCCTCCATTATATGCATTTGAAGAACATATGGTGTGGAACAAAAGCTTAGGGAGTCTTGGCCTGTTCTTACATCCCATAGGACTCCACACATTCCTAGAGACCAGTGGTCCACAATTAGCCTAACACAGAAAAATAGCTCTGGAAAGTTTGCCATTCAGCTTTCTTCATAGCTACTTTCATATTTGATCAAATCAGTACTATAGCACATAATAAGGGTTTTCAACAAGAATGGAGTGATATTTTCAAAAACAATCATTAGTGGCAATGAGAATGGGAGTTAGTTTGTGTCCTGGGCCCCAGGGCTCTGCTGCTTCACTGAAAATATCTATACAATATATCTATTTTGGAATTTGGTGTCTCTGTTGCTTCCACTCAAAAGTAAACCTGTTGATTATCCTTCCTAGGTTTTAGTGCTTTGTTCTTGAGCACAACTTTCATTATAGTGTTTTCCAGCCTATAATTTGTAAAAGATAAGAATCATCTTCTCAAAAGATGACAGGGGAAGCTTATTGCCTCATCTGGGCTCTGTCTCGAGATGTCTGGTTTAAACCTGGAGACATACAGCAGAGGATTAGAGAGGATTTTTTTCCCTCCAAATAGACTTCATTTTAACACAGAGTGTAGAACAAATTTATCTCTATATTCTGCGCAGGAGCAATCCATCTCTGATAGTCTGTCGTGTTTAAAAGATGGTTGAATTAACCATCTGTGTTCCAACTGTTCAATTCTGCCTGTTACGTACCAGAGTGCAGTAGAAAGTGCAGACAATTCCTGTTGCAGCTACAGAGCCCCAGAGATCAAATCCTGTGACTGCAAAACCAATGCAAACAAAACTGTTAGTGAAATGGAGGTGAGTCATCTGGAAGGTAGAAGAGCTATAATCCTTTAGATTTAGAAGGATAGGAGTTATTATTAATTTAAATCTTTTGTGTTTATTGGGAGCTTTGCTGGATTGTTCAAGTTTTGTAGAACTTCTGGATGCTGTTTTGCGTTGTTGTTTTCTTTCAAATTGAAACTAACTACCTTTCAAGCAAAAGTAACACATGAGAATACTTGCATAAAGCAAAAATGTTTTTGGGACAGAGATTTATAAGCAATGCTTCACTTCTGTTCTTAATCTGGAACTTTGTCTTGAGAAACCAAGTTCTTCAGAGATTACCAAAAATCGTAAGACAAAAAAACCCCAACCCCTAAGTAAATTCCATTAACTGCATCTAATAATGCTTTAATGCTAAAATGTGCTTCATTAAAACAAATTTCTGCGTTCATTTTGCTTTATAAAGTTTCTTTGCACAAGAGGCACAAATTTTGATTTGGCTGATACTGAAATCTCACCCACCGGTCATAGTCTGTGAGGGCAAAACTATTAGTAAAGGTTCTCTTATTAGCAAAGTTAGTATGGTGTAATAATGAAAGAGAACTTTCACATGGAATTCAGCTGCATGACAGAGGAAGGAAATTTGGCACTGTGTGAGTGTGGGATTGAACAGACTGAATACAACTCAGGTAATGAACAATGAAAAGAGCCTCACAATCTCTTCCCAGTAAGTTTTGGTAAAATCAGGATTTGGGCCATGATGATTCCTTGTGCTCTATGGCTGTAAAATTAAAAATCCCATCTGTGGTGATGGATGCTCTATGCCTGGTTTGCAAATATTAATTGAAGGAGTCTGGGGACAGACAGCAGAACAGCATTTATCTCTGGCTACCGGGAAAAGTTATGCCCATGGAAACCTGAATACAAGAGACAGGGACGGGGGGAATCAAAGTACAGAGTATGGTCTTGGATCATCAGCTTGTACTGTGAACTTTGTCAGGATGTTGGGAAATTGTTTGCTTCAAATCTCTTCAGGTGGTACTGAGTGTAAAGGAGAGCAGAAGAGCAACCACAAGGCTCCTGCTAATGTTTGGGTGTGAGGAACCTGGGGAGTCAGAAATGCAGAACTACAAGGTGAAGGCAAAAACCTTCTTATAGCACCTTTGAGGAGGGTTGGATTTTTGTCTTTATCGATTTTTGTTACTTCATTTACTCAAGCAATCCTTCTGGTGTGGTTATTTGGGGTAGCAGTGTAGTTCAGCATAAGAACTCACCTTGGTTGAGTGCCAGTGATGGAGCATAGACCACTATTCCTGTGTAAAGGACCTGAGGGGGAAAAATGATGTATTTGAATGCTCAGTGATTAAGCTTGTATTTAGAGTAGGGCGCTGAGCAAAATACCACACCTTGGGGTTTCCTTAGATCAGCTTGTATTGTATATGGCTTTCCGTTTCAGCCCTTAAAAATTAAAATCTTGTGTTTAATTCCTTTCTGAGGGAAGGACCATTATCTGTCTTTTTATTACTTATTTCTCCATTGCTGAGACAAATAGATGACAAAATATCCTCATGAAATAGAGAGGGTATCTCCAGAAAACAAATAGTGATACAGAAATAAAGTTACATTAATCTTAGAAATTAAATTTTCATTTTTCCATTCAATCCCTTTCAAAGTAACTGACTCAATACTCTTTACATATAAGATCTGAGAGAACTGATGAAGAAACAAAACATCAAAGTCAATAAGCATTCAGATCTATTGCCAAAGGTTTGGGAATTATTAAAATGGAATTAATGCAGAAAGAAATGTCTCCTCCCATCAAATCCCATCTTTCCATTAAATACACAACTAATGCAACCTTTCAAGATGGTCATAGCAGTGACCATCACGGAACTGCAGCTACCTGGGCATCTGCCCAGGATACCTTGTGCAACAGTTTTCAAATAGGAGAGTTCACCTCAGTGTCATAAATGGGTAACTAAACATACCCAGTAAAGCTTGACCAGCTTCTCAAGAAAGGCAGAATCCACTTGTTTGGGAAGAGAGAGGCTTCAAGTAAACATGATGAGACCAAGAATATGCTGTGAGAGTACAGCACAACATCCGAGTGTTAAAGACAACTAAAATGGCATTCTTAATACTAAACAGGAAAAGTTAGAGAAGTTAGACAGTTAAAAATCTAATCATACTTTCTTTTTCACATTCATAGTTCAAGTAAAAAAACTAAGAAAAGAGAGTACTCATTAAAACATCTCATTATAAAAAATGTGCTGTGTGAGACTAGTCTGTGTAAATCAACCAATTCAATTGAGTGAAATTAGCATTAAAAAATTAGTCAGTGTTATCTTACCGTCTGTAGGATGTAAATCAATGTTGCAGCAAGACGGACAATCTTGTTAAATCTTAGCTCCAAATACTAGGAAAAAGGGTAAACTCAGTCAAGTGCACATGTAGCATCTGTGACACAGGTGTTGCCCTTCTGTTTGCCCTGAGTAACACCTTGCTGTGCAAGTAAACTTACTGGCAGCTGGCACTGCAGTTATGAGAAGTAACAAGGAGAGCAGGANATACTGAAATCTCACCCACCGGTCATAGTCTGTGAGGGCAAAACTATTAGTAAAGGTTCTCTTATTAGCAAAGTTAGTATGGTGTAATAATGAAAGAGAACTTTCACATGGAATTCAGCTGCATGACAGAGGAAGGAAATTTGGCACTGTGTGAGTGTGGGATTGAACAGACTGAATACAACTCAGGTAATGAACAATGAAAAGAGCCTCACAATCTCTTCCCAGTAAGTTTTGGTAAAATCAGGATTTGGGCCATGATGATTCCTTGTGCTCTATGGCTGTAAAATTAAAAATCCCATCTGTGGTGATGGATGCTCTATGCCTGGTTTGCAAATATTAATTGAAGGAGTCTGGGGACAGACAGCAGAACAGCATTTATCTCTGGCTACCGGGAAAAGTTATGCCCATGGAAACCTGAATACAAGAGACAGGGACGGGGGGAATCAAAGTACAGAGTATGGTCTTGGATCATCAGCTTGTACTGTGAACTTTGTCAGGATGTTGGGAAATTGTTTGCTTCAAATCTCTTCAGGTGGTACTGAGTGTAAAGGAGAGCAGAAGAGCAACCACAAGGCTCCTGCTAATGTTTGGGTGTGAGGAACCTGGGGAGTCAGAAATGCAGAAGTACAAGGTGAAGGCAAAAACCTTCTTATAGCACCTTTGAGGAGGGTTGGATTTTTGTCTTTATCGATTTTTGTTACTTCATTTACTCAAGCAATCCTTCTGGTGTGGTTATTTGGGGTAGCAGTGTAGTTCAGCATAAGAACTCACCTTGGTTGAGTGCCAGTGATGGAGCATAGACCACTATTCCTGTGTAAAGGACCTGAGGGGGAAAAATGATGTATTTGAATGCTCAGTGATTAAGCTTGTATTTAGAGTAGGGCGCTGAGCAAAATACCACACCTTGGGGTTTCCTTAGATCAGCTTGTATTGTATATGGCTTTCCGTTTCAGCCCTTAAAAATTAAAATCTTGTGTTTAATTCCTTTCTGAGGGAAGGACCATTATCTGTCTTTTTATTACTTATTTCTCCATTGCTGAGACAAATAGATGACAAAATATCCTCATGAAATAGAGAGGGTATCTCCAGAAAACAAATAGTGATACAGAAATAAAGTTACATTAATCTTAGAAATTAAATTTTCATTTTTCCATTTAATCCCTTTCAAAGTAAGTGACTCAATACTCTTTACATATAAGATCTGAGAGAACTGATGGAGAAACAAAACATCAAAGTCAATAAGCATTCAGACCTATTGCCAAAGGTTTGGGAATTATTAAAATGGAATTAATGCAGAAAGAAATGTCTCCTAATCTCCCATCAAATCCCATCTTTCCATTAAATACACAACCAATGCAACCTTTCAAGATGGTCATAGCAGTGACCATCACGGGACCCAGCTACCTGAGTATCTGCCCAGGATACCTTGTGCAATAGTCTTCAAATAGGAGAGTTCACCTCAGTGTCATAAATGGGTAACTAAACATACCCAAAAAAGCTTGATCAGCTTCTCAAGAAAGGTAGAATCCACTTGTTTGGGAAGAGACAGGCTTCAAGTAAACATGATGAGACCAAGAATATGCTGTGAGAGTACAGCACAACATCCGAGTATTAAAGACAACTAAAATGAGTCCTTAATACTAAACAGGAAAAGTTAGAGAAGCTAGACATTTAAAAATCTAATCATACTTTCTTTTTCACATTCATAGTTCAAGTAAAAAAACTAAGAAAAGAGAGTACTCATTAAAACATCTCATTATAAAAAATGTGCTGTGTGAGACTAGTCTGTGTAAATCAACCAATTCAATTGAGTGAAATTAGCATTAAAAAATTAGTGTTATCTTACCGTCTGTAGGATGTAAATCAATGTTGCAGCAAGACGGACAATCTTGTTAAATCTTAGCTCCAAATACTAGGAAAAAGGGTAAACTCAGTCAAGTGCACATGTAGCATCTGTGACACAGGTGTTGCCCTTCTGTTTGCCCTGAGTAACATCTTGCTGTGCAAGTAAACTTACTGGCAGCTGGCACTGCAGTTATGAGAAGTAACAAGGAGAGCAGGACTGTCATTAGACATGAAAATAATTGCATTTAAGAAATCTTCTCTTCTGTACCATGTACTTAAAGTTCCATATTGGGTTGCAGTAATTAATACCTGCTTTGTACCAGGAATAACTGGAAGATCCCAAGAACTACAAAGAAATTTAAACTTCAAATGAAAGTATATTCCAACTATTCAATGAGGAAACTTGAACTCCTCTCTAGCAGAAATAGCATCGACTCCAGTAGTGACAAAAGTGGAGGTGGAGCAAATGGTGAAGCAGCAACATGGAGCTTCCTAGGGCATGAGCTAAGCTGGCTTTCTGACTTATTCTGACTCAGTCTAAAACCAAATCTGCACATCACCAATATGGAAAGGCAAGAAGGGGGATCTTCTGGACTTCCAGGTTAAAGGATGTGGAGAGGTGTTGCCACTTTCAAAAGAACTGCAGAGGTGAGTGGATCTCTAGACCCAAAAGCCCAGGTTTTAAGGCTGAATCACCACCTGGGGTTTCTGTAGTCTCTCTGCCCCATGGCAGCCTCTATGCAGGGCAGGTCTTCTTGGGCCATGGTCCCAGGTGCTCCCCAGCAGACACCAGGCATTGACTGCACAAGCTTTCTCTATTTTACGGGTCTCTAGGCTATACACTTTGTGCTGCCAAAGCATCTTTTTTCTTCATTTTGCTCATGCTGATCTTGTGTTTCTTGCATAATAAAGCCCACAGTCTGCCATATAAATACATAGCTAATTTATATAACTTGACCTATTTCTAAAAAAAGGCCATGAAGCCAACAGTCGTCTTTCCAGCATGCTTCAAGGGTGTCTCTATCTACAATGACACCTTTGGTGGCTCAGATGACAAAAGTAATTAATTCTGTGATCCTGCATCAAAGCCAACTAGAAAATGCAACCACACACAGCAATGGTCAGTTTTACTCTTCACTGACCTGAAAATATTTCCAAATACCCAGGCAGATCTGTTTGACCAGAGCCCTTCCTTGGGTTTGGGCTCAGTGAGCAAAAGCAGCCTTTCTGTTACCAGAAAGTTCCTTGAGAACTAACCCAGTTTCATCACTCAATTCTTGCGCAGTTGAAACTGCCCACAGAGAGGAGCAACCAAACTTGCAGGAGTTGATTGAAGGGAGTTAAGAGGCCATTCTGAATGGTCAGCAGCTGTCCTGTGGGTGTGCAGCTTATAAGGGCTGCTACTGAACACAAAGAAAAAACTGTGTTCCCGGGGAAATGCCCGGCAAAAACTCTACAAAATTCAGAAGTTGTTAATTTCATTTCCTAGAGAATGCTTTGAATTCATTCTCCAGCCCCAACTTTATTTTCTTATATCTTTTTTATTTTTTGAACAGGCTTGCCACCTTCTTTCTCTTCCTCCCACCTCAGCTATTTAGATGCAGTAACTTGGCCAAAATTACCATATCTAGACTAAGTTTGAATTGGACAGTATAGAATGTTGTTCTTAAAGTCTGTCTCTCTAAACCACAGCAGAATACTCAAAAGACCAGAAGCATTTGGTTACGCTTAAATATTTTCTAACTGTAACTTAATTTGGTGCTGTGTGTAAACCCATATCCTGTCTGTGCTAAATGTGCATACAAGGAGCTCTGACCCTTAGATTATGATTTCAACTTGTGCAATATAAATAACTAGTTTGAATAATGCAAATGACTTCTAAATATAATTAATATATCAATATATTTGTTCTGTAAAACACTGCAGAAAGCTTTCTGTAAAGGATTTTTCTCTAAAAGATATATGCATGATACTTAGTTATGCTAGAATTGTGCCTTTATTTTATGATTTTTACTTACCTCATAAGTGCTTGTGATGCCAGATCTATAAAAAACAGGTAGAAAAAGTTCAGCAGTAAAAATTATGACAAGTGTATATGAAAGAAAGAAGAGCACAAAGGATGCCCCATAGCGATAAACTTCGGAGGGTGTCCCTAGGACAGCTACTGCTGACATGAAGCTTGATGTAAGAGAAAAAGCTATGGGTCCACATGTCATCTGCTTACCACCCACCAAAAATTCCTTTGAAGTTTTCTTTTTCCTCTCTTTAACTGCAAAAAAGACTCCAATGCTGGCAGAGACTAAAAATAGTGCTGCAAAAACAACAGTCCCAAGTCACGAATTTTTTGACTTCTGGAGCTACAAAGTTTGGCATTGCACCAATTGAATAATTCTCTGATAGAAGATTCTGGTTTCCTATGTCTGGTGCTCTGAGCAGATTAACTCTGTTGACAGTAAAGCTCAAGCTTATCTGTAGCTCAGCAATGACAAACAATCAACTGAAAGACTGTTCAGCCAGAAGACTTTTTCTGATCCAGTTTAGTTCTAAGGAGTTTAAAAAAAGGTAGCTAATGATGAGTTAAGGAGGAATGCACTTAGATCCTAGTACCATGGGTGTTTCTGTCAGGCAAGCTGAAACAAGGGACTTAGCTGTGAAATCTGTAGTACAATCCCTTTTTATCTGTGATGTGTAAATTTAAGGTTAAACATTAGCCTTGCGCATTGACTTGATCCAGATCTTTTCTAACATCTCAGCATTTTTAAATAATAAAATGAGAGCAATAGAGTAAAAAAATAAAGGAGAGAGAAAGGAAGGAAAGCTCAGTGTACAAACCTGTTGTCTCACAA
>VZTZ01027312.1:20423-34786 GCA_013400955.1 Drymodes brunneopygia
TCGGTTCGGCCCGCCAGCCGGGAGCGCTGAACGCCCTGGGAAGAGTCGGCGGGAATGCGGCCAGGCCGGGGCCTGCGTCCTAAAGAGGCGCGCAGCCAGCGCACCGCGGGGCCGACACTTCAGTGTTTGAGGCTCGGCGCGGTTTAATGATACGCTGAGTTTGCCCTACAAGGAGGGGGTTTAGAATAGATGTATTAAATTTATGGTATGTTTTTGGAAGCTGCCTAATCTCTGGTTATCTTCATGATACCTCGGTTGTGATGGGTGTAATGTATTCCCCCTTGATGAGGAACAGTGCACTGTGTTTGCTATTCAAAAGTCTTTACCACGTGAGGACGGTTTTGCAAGAAATTACTGGTCTATTTTATCTGGCTCTGTTTTATCAGTGATAGCAGTGCAGCGTTTGATGCTGTAGTTTGAATATGGTGAAATTACCTCGGTTGCAAAATACTACTTTAAAATGTAATACTTAAAAATTACTGTCACATCCTATTTCAAATGATCTATTGATCACCTGTTTTAAGTAAGGTAGGTCTTTGGTTTTGCCTCTATTCAAAATTTTTACATGCTGTACTTATTCACTACATGGATAATTTCCTAAAATGGTCCATTCTTGGTAGACCTGGAATTCTGTTAATTATTGGAAAAAAATAGTTTGTCTCAGTACTGGTGTTTCCTTTCTTTACTAATCTCTCGTTAGGTGTGTATTGATGCTTCAGTTAGTTCATCCAGTCCTTCCTTTCTTCTCCATTAAATCATTTCCTACTAAACTGTCATTGTCCATTCTTCCTGATTCCATACCGATTAGGCAATCTAAATCCAGCTCCTTTCCACCTCAGCTGATTTCATTGTCTACTGACAGTTACCTAATCATTATTAAAAACTGAGACTTAGCTCATAACTAGTTTAACCTTTTGTTTATCTCGAATTGTCCAGGACATTCCTCATTCCTGAGTGTATGGGAGTTATTGCAGTTTAATTCTGTTGCTGTATTTAGCCAGCATTTTGACAACAGCAAAGGAAAACGTTTTTATTCTTTCCTTCCTCCCTTGACTTCCCTAGATAATTAAGGTTGCTTTTTAAAAAAATCCCTGTCCTGAAATTGAACACAGAGTTTTATTTTGAAGCCACACAGACATTCTTGTTTCATCTTTTTGATGAATTGTTATGGGCACAGTAATAAACTTGAATACAAAAATTACTTCTGCTGGTAAATTTAAAATTGTACGTGGTTTTATTAAAGCCTTGTCCACAGTCAAAACAAAAGTAGGAAGACCAAGGGTTCTGATTATGTGTGTGGTCTTCATTTGTTACATGGTTTTGTGCAATAAGGAAGCTCAATAAACAAAATATAAAAAATACTTGTTCCTGTGCCACACCTGTATGTGCTTCATGCTTATCATTTAGGCATTTTTAAATTTTCATTAGTGTTTTAATTACAGTTTAACCCCTTTAGTTCTACATTTGGTGAAGGGCTTGGAGGGGAAGACATATGGGGAGCAGCTGAGGTCACCTGGTCCATTCAGCCTGGAGGAGACTGAGGGGAAACCTCAATGCAGTCTGCAATTTCCTCTTGAGGGGAAGAGGAGGGGCAGGCACTGATCTCTTCTCTCTGGTGGCAGTGACAGGACATGAGGGACCCGAGGGAATGGCCTGAAGCTGTGCCAGGGGATGCTTAGGTGGGATATGAGGAAAAGGTTCCTCGCCCAGAGGGTGTTTGGGCACTGGAACAGCTCTCCAGGGAAGTGGTCACAGCACTAAGCTGAGTGAGTGACAGAGTTCAAGAAGCGTTTGGACAACACTCTCGGGCACAGGATGTGACTCTTGGGATTTTCTGTTCAGGGCCAGGAGCTGGACTCAGTGATCTTTGTGAGTCCTTTCTAACTCAGAATATTCTATGATTCAACATTTCATACACACATAAAGTGCCATTGGATCTCTGCATCCAGAAAATCAACTTGTTTAGAGTTGGACAGTGCAGTACCTTATTTGCCTATAGTTCTATCTAACGTTTATTTTTAATTCTTGGTGAAGCAGTTCTGTAAATAGGTAGTCATGCCATTTCTTCCTTGCAAGATTTTATCTCTTACTTACATTCTAGCTGAGAGCCCTAGGATGTTGCAAGCTTTTCTTAGAGTGCAATAACTAAAATACTTCTAAATCTGTAGACATTGACTGGAGTAGTTTTAGTTTGAGAGACATGTGTCTAATTTGAATTACAGCTGTAGTGCAAGTACAATTCAAACTTAGGTTGTGTTTCTTTTTATATAATTTGTGTGTCATATTATGTAAATATTGGTGATATCTGTGATAAACTAAATTCAGTGCTTGTATTTATACCAGAGGAGTAATTAAAACTATATTTAAAATATGGTTTATATTACTGCATGTAGAATCAGCTGGGTTGGCCTCTTTGGAGGCTTAAGATCTTTTTATCTGCAGAACAGGTATTGAAGGCTTTGCCTCTCTGTGAGGTCTCTGCTGTTATCTGCAAAGGAGTGTCACTCAAACAGGGACAAGTTACTTTGAGGTGTCTCATGTGGTTATGCAGCCTGCAGAGCTGACATGTCCTGGAAGCAGCTCCTGAACCATGTCAGCCTGGCAGCGTGAGTCACACAGGCCAATCACGATAGGAGTTTTCTCTCATAGATATTTATCTGCAAGAGATACTTTAATGAGGGCAAGATATAACACACTGTAACAGCTCATATTTAAGTCACAGCAGATAAAATGTATGTCATCTGTATGCATGCCACATTATCCTCACAGAAGATGTATTTTGTAAGGGAAGTAAAGGAGAGTGCTACTTAGTCACTCCAGAAGGTAATTTCTTTTGAAGGAAAGTTTGCAGTTTCCAGACTTTTTACAACTTCCCCAAGCGATACCTTCTGGGGTTTTTGTTTATAGGGAGTCTTCATTCAGTGATGGAGTTCCATAGGTGTTTTGTAGCTTGGGTATGCAGGACATGCAGGAAGCACATACCATAGGCTGTTCTGGACACAATTTCTAATGCATGGTTGACTGGGATGGAGAGAGTTGGACTTGACAGTCCATCAGGATCCTGATAGTCTCTTCCAGTCTTCGGTTCCTGAGCACATTTGTGATGCAGATAGTTGTCCAGTGACCTGGAATGAGAGAGCCTATTCATTTCTGACAAACAGCCTTCAGATAGTAATGTCTTTTCATTACTAAAATGAGCAAAATAATGGCAAAGATAGGAAAGGCTTGCATCTTGTCACCAATTCCCTTGAACCATTTGATTCTGCATGCATAAAAGCAGATTGTAATCCATATGTTTGTGCGTGGATACATGCAGATGTGCGTGAGAATGCTCAGAAAAGCACCTAAGAGTTGTAGCAGAAGAAAGGTAGCTAGCTTTGTAAGCAGAGTCCTGGTTATTGATCATAAAAGGTGGCTTCTCAAATACAAAGAACTTGAAGGAATGGGGTTTTTTTACCCATCAACATGCACAGATAGGCTTTTTGTTTATTATTCTTCACAGGTTTCTTTACATCCTATATATGCAAAACTCATTTTAATGTGTTTTCTGTATCTGAAAGCCAAGATGAAAAGGGAAGAAATAAATTTTGTTTGTTTGAAACAAAACTCAGTCATTTCCCTTTTTTGCCTAAATTGTGCAAGCAAATGCTTTTACTACTACAAGGGATTTTTTCAGAATTAGTTCTAAAGGAAATAAAGGAACCCCTTAAGATATTTTTAACACTAGCATTATTCTCAAAGTCAAAAGCCTGCATGCTTTTTGTAAATTTCTACAAAATTATTATTTGAACTTGTTAATTTATTCCAGTTTTTCAGCACCAAACCCTGTGTTTGTGCTACCATTTGAATGAGCAAAATTTCTGGTTAAAATTTTGAAAGCTATCTTTGGGGCTGGTGGAAAAATACAGAAATGGCTACAGAAAGAGTGGACCTCTTTCCTACAGACTGATTACCTGTTCATTATCTTTTCCACTCCTATGAATAACTGTCTCATAAATTACAGATAACACTTTTGAGTTCTACTATGGTTCTGCCTCTGTTACAACGTTATTCTTTTTCTTTATCTATTCTGTATAAGAGCATTTGTGCAGATTTAAAAAGCCCAATCTGGTCTAAATATTTTCATGTGTAAAACAATCCAAGCCATTCATAAGGATACATGCAGATAAAATAGTCATAATATCAGAAAGGGATTAACCGTGTACAAAGATTAGGTTAATAAAGGAATAATTAGGATTAGGGGCCAATCCTGCAATAGGATCATACATATGAATTTGTCATATGTTTTGCTGTTACATATTGCTTAACAGTAACTCAAAGTACAGCAGCTCTGTCAGTGCTTCTGGGGTAGTTGTGCTGTCCTCCCTGTCCTCCTGTTCTCAAGCCCTTGGTACCATTTATGACTAAATTATAAAATAGCTTGTATCAAAACAGAGAACCGTTAATTCTTGTTTCAGCAGTGCCAAACACAAAGATGAAGTGTGAAACTCAGATGAAAAAAGAAAAGCTGTCTATGCCACTGTTACTAGCTGTTTAGCATGGACAGACATGTTTTGCAGTTGGTCTCCTGTGTCTGAGCTTGGTTAAAACAATGGGTAGCATTTCTTAGACTGTTTCATGCCACAGCTCCTTCTTAAGTAGCTTTAAAGTTTCAGGTTCCTTCTGTCATGAGGTTGGCCCTTGCTAGGGGGCCTCATTCTGAGCTGGAAAGAGTTGTTCATTCTTGTCCTTTTTGAAGGTTTGTATCAAAAACTGACTACGTCATCTTAGTATTTCAATTTTATGCTTAAAAATATTAAGACATCTTATTGCAATTCTAACTTCAGGCAGCAATTCAAAATAGAATGTGGGGGGAAAAAAGAGCCATATCCTAAACACAGCAAAGACTGTATTGATAGTAGTCTCCCATTTAGTCATCAATGTCAGCCTTGCCATCCAACAGTGACGATCCCATCATACATTTCTATCTGGGCCCTTTTCTATCCTAATGACGTAGTTCATTCTTTCTCAGAGACGAACTTGTGCTGATTCAGAAGCCCTGGGTGCAGTGCAGAAGCCACATGCACCACAGCAGCAGCACTGACCAGCATCCACAACTCTGCTGTCGGAGTGGCGCAACACAGGTGCATTCCTGAAGAGGCTTCACCAGCCTGAAGGAGGTGAGGAAGCTCTGAGATTGTCATGATTCCAAATAGATTCTGTTGTCCTGAGGACTGATCCTGAACTAACTACATGTCACTCAGCTAAGAGAGAATTCTCAGTATCGAGTCAAATCAGTAAAAATACATTTGAAATGACATACAGAAATCTAAACTTCTTTGTAGATGGAGTAAACCACAGTACACTGAGAAAAAGAGGGTCACTTTCTTGAGATCCAAGTGATGGTAAAAGAGGTGGCTTTTCTTTCAGAAAACGGTGACCACTGTGAATCAGAAGTAAGCAATAATTAATACCAGCACAATATATTGGGACGTTTTGCATCACTGTCGTGAAAGATTTGTCATCCATGAATGGTATACAGCCAACTTATTCAAGTTGCTAATAATATGATGCAGCACCTATGCAGCTTGCTTTGTATTTTTCTCCCTTTTGCTTTTCTGCATTACAATACACTGTTTTTACTCAAAGAGCTGCACTGTGTTGTTTTGTGGATTCCTGATAGTTTTTTCTGTTTAGACTTCGTCACAGAAGCTGTGAGACCTTATGTGCACCACATAAGGACCAGCGCTTCAGAACTGGGATAACTTTTGCAGTAGTTGCTGTATTTACAGCACACAAATCTCAAGAGTATTTGGGCCAATAAATCTGGGATGCGAATAGAGAGTGAGATGGAAAACATTACAGTGATTGTTCTCAGGCATTAGAGAAAATAACCCAGAACTTCTGTTTCAAAAAACTACATCCGCAGCTCACCCTATTTTCATGCTTTTCAAAACATCAGAGCTGTCAATTGTTTAGCAAGCAGATTCTGACATATACTGTGCTACTTCTAATGCCCTTTTCCAGTGTACATTGCATGTGGTATATTTATATCCTAGAGCTATATTTCAGTGGTGTTGGGTGGATTGATATTTATTTATATTGAGATAAAGCTCTTTTGAGTAATTAATGTGAACAGATTTCTCTTTTCCTATTGAAGACCCACACTTAGTTTTCATTATAGGCAGAATTTACCTTTTGCATCAGTGTCAGAAATCAGACAGGAGAAGACAAACTTCAGTAGCTCCTGGTCCAACTCAAGATGTGTGTTGGTACTGCAGATACCAAAATATTTAGGAGTCTCTCATGCTGCATTGAAGAAATGATCATGTGTTGTGACCCATACATGTCCCTTTGACATATCTCCATTCAATTTGATATGACAATGGTATGAATGTAATTGTTAAATATAAGGGGGAAAAAAGTGCTTATAGGCAAATTTTGCTCTTAGGAGCTGTGTTAGTGTGGTTTGGTATTGGGCAAATTTCTGATGTTCTCAAATCAGTTAGCATGTAGGAAGAAAAGGGTGAGTAGATTAATGATTATGAAGAAGTAATTGTTTACTCTTCCCGTTTTCACATCCTATCCAGAAATTAGTTTGATTGAAATGTGAGCATTTCAAATGTGCAGGCTGTTATTTATTAGATAGTTTGTGAATAGTTGTGTGGGGGGAAAAGGGAGTTTTTCTATGGGATGCGTGCAAAATATTTGAGACTTTTTTTCAATGTTCTATGTTTTGGCAATAAACTCAGTCATAAATATATGCATACCTGGGCTGGATAGCTTTTAGGAAGTCTTTACTCCTATGTATTACTACTCTTTTTTTCCCCTCCCAGAAATACTGTTCTTGATTCCTGCACCCAAAATTGAGATATACCACTGAAATCAACAAAAAAGAAATGCTAAAATTTTTTCTTATGGTTAACAAACAAGGTCAAACAAGACTGTCCAGGTATTATGAGCATGTAGAAATTAATAAACGGACAATGCTGGAAGCTGAAGTAATCAAAAACTGTCTCTCCCGTTCAAAGGATGAGGTAAGTTTTGTAGCTTTTATTTTATCCACATCTCACACCTTTCCTATCAGTGTCCATTACAGGTCATTATATCATTTGCACCCATGATAAAAAAGATTGAGTTTCTAAATTATGGGTTGAGTTGGTTGAACTGTTACTCTGTATTGAATATGTTTTTCTGAGGCTTACAGAGATTTTGGAGTTGTGTGTATCACTGTCAAGAAGATTCCTCTTGTTTGTTTGAAGCAAACAAGAGAGTCCAGGAAAAACTCATTTTATCCTTGTATTGGTTGTCTGGTAGAGATGGATGGAGGGATATTACTGTTGTTTTGCCAGAAGGTAGAAGGCAGAGTTCTGACAGCTCCGAGTTTAAACTTAGGGTAGAGGATTCCAAATTGGGGGGGTTTGGAAACACAATTTTTTAGGCCTCTGTATTAGACTTCCTTATTCAAAATAAGTGTTCATGTGTTCTGCAAGAACGTCAGAAAACCTAGAAGTTGGAAAAATTTTTGGATGAAAGTTAAGATTTTCATGGCTCACTTAATTAAACCATTGGTTCTTTAAGAAAAGCACCAAACCTTTGCACATTGACTTGAATTGGAGGAGCAATATGAGACTTGGACAGTGGATGAAGCTTTTGGTTTGTGTTCCGAACGCAGCTTCTTTATTTTTCATTAATGATGTGTGTTCTTGCACAGTGCTCCTCTCATACTTCATTTTTGGAAACCTCAATAATAATAGCAGTTCTTATGAAGTCCCTTAGTTCTCAGCTTTGACAGTGGCTGAAGAAATGAAGCTCTTGGTGCTGCTGCTGCAGGGGCATTTCGGAGCACAGGCTGCGGCGCAGGAGCGGCCGGCGCTGCCGCTGCCATTTCGGGCACCGAGCTTTGGAAATGACGCTGCGGGAAAAGGCGGCGGCGTCTCCAGCGGCGAGAAACGGCGCCATCTCCTGGCTCCCTCCTCTTGGGAGACACAGCTTCATTCCCCACTGCCTCTGGAAGTCTAATAGTCATAATTTTTACATTAAAATATTCATCATTTTTTAATAGGAAAATTAACTTTAGGTCGTCTTATTGAAAGGGCTTGCAAATGAAAATTATGGAAAAGTATTGGGTGCCTTTATAACCCCAAACAAAGTCACTTCAGTTGTGCATGGTGCAGTTTTTCAATTTAAAAAGTGGTGGCATGTTTTCTGCCAGCAGATGAAAAGTTTTGTGTAACAGTTACTAAATTTCTTTCAAGTTAAAATTGATGAATCTTGGGAAATCCATGTTTTCTGTGGGTCTTACGAATCTGAAAACTCAGGCCCTTTGAGCAGTGTGCTTTATACTGTGGTGTGCTTAAATGGCAGCTCCTGTATTTGACTCCTTTTGCTTCTGCCTAGTGCTCTTTCATTGAGTATAAGGACTTCAAGCTGGTGTAGCGACAGTATGCAGCCCTTTTCATAGTTGTTGGCATCGACCAGACAGAGGTAAGAAATTATATACCCTCTTGCAATGAACTTTTATAGTGATTATCACAGCCTAGAGCTCAAGTCTTCATCCAGTATGGAATTTTTCATAGCAATTAGAGAATTTCAAGGAGTCATTGTAAAAAAAAATTTAAAAAACCCCAAGCCAAACAAGCAAACTCCTCTTCCCCACAAATTTTTATTTCTGTGCAGTAAGAGAGGTATAAAAGCAAGTGTGCTATGTTTGACTTTGGTCTTTAGCAGTAGAATGAACTATTACCATGAGGTAGTCTTCCTGAGCCTTGTACTGATCCTGCACAAATTTTTGTGGGGTGGGCTTTCTCAACAAATGTTAGCATTACAGCCAGGTCAGCTGTCTCATCTGTGGTGACTTCTCACTGTTTTTAATGTCCTTGGCTGAAGAAAAAATTCCTACACTGTCAGCTACAAAGTTCTCAATTTATTTTGCTTTTTAAAAAGGGAAAAAAAGAAAGGTCTCTCAAAGTTGACAAATACTGTTATTTCATTTGTTCAGGTTGCACCTGGGAGGCCTTTGTGTTTGCATTGATTCCTGGTTCTCAGAAATTAATTCAGCACTTACTGTTAGAGACCTTAACAGGGTGGTGTGGAAAGTAGCTGCTGCCTACCACAGTGTCTTCAAGTCAGGGTTATCATGGCAGGCAATTTGGGACAAATTATTTTGGCTTTGCTACAGAAATCACCCAGCAGAGGCTGGCTCTGTGCTACAGCTGGCTGGTAAGCTTAACCTGGTCATCTGTGTGTGTCCACAGAGCTGAGCTGGGGGGTGGAACAAAGGCTGCAGTGGGATAGCAGCAGCAGAGTGAGGGAATCCATGGGCTGTTGCAGAGCTGCTCTGTGTGGGCAGCCTGGAGCTCCTGCCCTGAGCACTGCCCAGCTCTCGGCACCTCTGCTGGGTAACACATGCAGAGCAGAGGGCTTACTTGATTGTCTGGTGGCCTTTCGTTCACCACAAACTGAATTAACACAAAGAATACTGTTTCATTTTCTAGATACTGATTTAATATTCAGTTGGTTTTAATTTCAGAATGAGATGGCAGTATATGAACTAATTCATAATTTTGTGGAAGTTTTGGACAAATACTTCAGCAGAGTGGTGAGTGACACACTGAATCTGTTATGAAACATTTTTTCTCCTTCAAAAATTTGGTGAAAATGTCATTTCAGGGAATAAATCAAAGGGGAAAAATATTTAACATTTTAGAATTTTGATAAATATTACCACTATGGGGAAAAGCAGTATAAGTTGATTTTTCAGAGAAGTAAAAGTATACATGGGTTATAAATCATCAGACAAGGAATACTGGAAATGTTTCTGTTAGAAAAGTATGGGTTTATATGCTATGGGGTTTCTTTGGGTCATGAACTATTAAATTAGCCATGGGCATTTCATATATTTTAAAGAAATAAAGAGGTTTTACTTTTCAGTTCTTATGCACTTTTTAGCATTACATTCCCCAAATGAACTTCATTCATGATTTAAGATGGTGTAAGCATGAAGCAGGGAACTGACATCACTCTCACTGAACAAGATCAGAGGGATGGAGCAAAAGAAACCTCAAAAACGAGTCAGTACTTGTACTCCCCATATCCAGTGTTGTCAGGCAACAGTGGATATCTGATAAAACAGCTATTATAGAGATAGTAATTTTGTTAAGGATTCAACATCAGACATGGCTCCACTGAAAATTACACTGTTCCTTTTCGTGGGAGATTTTTTTGCTTGCTTGTTTTTACAGAGTTTGAAAATGCAGCATTGTAATTCTGGTTAGAACATTTGCTATTTAATATAGGGTTTGTAATAATCTTGTTACAAAAAAAATTGACTGAAATCATACTTTGGTGCAGTTTCAGTTAACCTTTGCTGAAACGTGTTGGATATCCCTCACATCTCAGAAAGGAGGACTGGATGGCTTCCTCTGTAGTCCATGTACTTGAGGGTATTACATTGGTAACCGTACATGCAAGACATCAGTATGCAGGGTCTGTAACTGCTTTCCCAGTTCTAGTTCCATAGCAGGCATTGCAGAGCTCCCTGTGTGAACTCAAGGACATGCTTGAAAAAGTCATCTGCACCCTTCACTGTTTAGATGCTTGGCAAATCTCTTAGGCTGTTATCTCAACTGAGGTCATCCCAGCCCATTGAAACCGCTAAGTACTAAGTATATCACTTTCTGACTGCACTGAGTTCAGAATTTCTCTTAAAATTGCTGATTGTAGTTCCAACCTAAGCAGTGATAACCAGGAATGGAATTAGATCTTGGCAGCACAGGAATGCATAATAAAATTTAGTCCCATCTTATTTGTCTGATTGAGCTAATAGTTGCCAACCACCTCTCAAGTTTTATTCAATTAAAGCAGAGCAAACATAGATGTATTTCTTGTATATATAAATTCACTCTATATATAATCCTTTGACCACACATACAACCCAACCACTGATAGCTGTTAGAAATTTGCTGAGTTCATCATACCAGAGGGGTTTTTTATTTTCCATAGCATTTTGGGTTTGAGACTAGAGGAACCTAAAAGGGGGATGGTAAAAGAAATTTCATGCCATTCAGTGATTCTGGTTTTAATATCATATAACACGATAAATGGCAGAGCACTAAGAAAAGGGCTGTAATTCTAGCTGGGGTTTCTGGCAGTAACCACAGAGCAAGAAAGTGTAAATCTGTACTTTTACAGATTAATGTCTAGGATTTGCAGAATTTTAGCAGAATTCCAAATTATGATGATGGCAACAGAGATAGAACTCTGGGAAAGGAGAGAACATCTGTCTCACTCTAGAAGGACATTTTGTCATCTATTATTTTTAGACTTGAGAGCTTTAAATGTTCTCACGTACTCTATTTTTATCTAATGGAGTTTACAGAGCTTGAATTCAGATATGAGAACAAACATTAATGGAATTAGGGGGGAAGCTTTCAAAGCTGCTTGTGAGATGTAATTCTGAGTCCCCTTCACTTTTATATGGTGTCACGATCCGCTGGTACNGCATACTGCATTCTGCATTGTTCCGAATTCCAATGTCTCCAACTACTTTTTAATGCTGAGAAAACTTAAACTAATTGGGCCCTTAAAATGCAATTTTTGTGATGCATTAAAAACTTCTAATTGAAGAATGGCAGTCACTCAGCAGAGGCCTGTAGACTAGAACTAGTCCAGTTTAGATTGTCTTTAGATCACAGAAATAGTAGCAATTTTACCAGTAAAACCTTACCAGCTTTACTCTGCTTTAAAACCAGGTTTAGACCATGAACGAAAACCAGGTTATCAAACTAAATTCTCTTGGTAGCAGGTAAAGATTCCCTCTTTTAGTAGAGACTGGGGAATCTCCACCCAACTGTGTAAGATCATAAGTGCTACGGCTGTGATTGTTTCTAAGTTTGGCTGTTTAACTGAGGCTCCTCAGTTAGAAATTTGGTCATCCTAAGCTTCCATTACTGGCAGTGGAGACCACTGAGTATCTCGAGAAAGTGAGTCATGCCTCAAGTGTGCTGAGTCAAGGGGTGAAGATCCCCATCTCTTCTGCTGACTGCAGAGAGACCACGAGGGCTTCTAACTCAGACGTTTTGGTTAATGAGTAATACTGCTTGGGGTAAATCCAAAAATAGAAGGGAAATGATGACTAAATGAAGAATTGTGTTGCTGGGGCTAAGGGTTCAAAGCCTGGAGTTGCCTTGCCTTTCCTAATATATGCAGCCACTACCACAGCCATGGGTATATACAGTGCCTAGATTTTCCTATTGAAATGATCTGCAGCAACAACTTTAACTGTGTAAACTTGACATTAACATCCTGGTTTTGCAGAGGAGGAAGAGAGAATATAGGGCTGGAACTGCCATGATTGGAGCTACTGGTTTTCTACCCACTCACTCAGATGGCACTGCTTATATTCAAATTGTTACTTGTGGGTGACCTCAGTGTTTTTTTCTAAGTAAAACATTAGCTTTGATTACAGAGACAGTTAACACATGTAAAGCAAAGCAGTGTTGCAGGAAAGAGCATGTAATTGTCCAGTCCAGAACAGAAATCTGAATCACTTAAAATTTTTCTGTCATTATTTTGAAGACTTTCTTTATCCTTTGAAGGGATGTGTAATGTTTAATGATTATGAGATCATCTGAGGTAAGAGATCGAACTCTAACTAATGGCTGTATCTCTTTTCCTTGCAGAGTGAATTAGATGTATCCTTTTCAGTATCAGAAATCCTTTTGTTATCTCTTTTTGGTGCATGTTCCAGTTCATACTGTCTTCATAGCACTGACTGTCACTCAAGTCAATGCAGAGTTCACCAATTTTGCACTTGGAGTAAGTAGCACCATTTTGGCACCTTTCTGAAATCATAGCTGATGTTCACATGGGTCACCTATTTAAATCCTCCATTATTAAGATAATCCTGGTTCCATTTAAAGTAAGACACGGGGAGCTTGCTTTGAGAGAACAAAGTACATGAAAAGTTCAGGCTTAACTATTTACTACTTTAATATTTCAGTTTGAGTTTACAATAAAATAGATACTGAAATGACTGTAATAACAACTGAATGTTACAGCCGTGTCTTGAGCCAAATAGCATTATTTGTAAGATTATGTTTGCAGTTTGGTCTTGCTTCATGAAAGCAAAAAGTGAGTTTTACTTTCTGTATCTTTGGAAAGAGGGAAAAACCTGGGAGGAGAATATTTAGGAAACCAAGTGTTAACTTCTTTTCCCACTCCTCCCCTTACACTGCTGTATTTTCATGTGTATGTTTTGCAGGGTATTAATTAAAATGTGATTTAAAACTCATCCAAATACAAATACTAAAATACAGTCCTGAACAATTAAACACAAATACTGGAAAAATTAAACCAGGAGAATGTACCACAGTCTTCCTTCTTGGTTCTCCCAATTCCACTGCGTGTTCACTCTACTCCAGCAGTTCTTATGCTTGTATTTGTTGTTGGTTAAATGGAGATCTGCTGGTACAAAGAGTTTCAGTTACACTCCTGAAATACACTTGCCATCTTGCAATCAAGTACTGTCAAGAAATTTAGTTTATTTACTTCAAGAATTACCACTTATGAAGAACATAGAAAGAGTCTGTAATTTTTCTTGTTCTTACTCCTTTACTGAAAAAGGAAAAACCAAAACAACAGGAAATTATTAATTTCACTTTTGAAAATATTTTAAAGCTTGCTACTTGCTGGAACTCTGTCTCATTTGCTGACTATATATATATATACATAAACACATGTGTATGTATATATACACACACACACGTACTATCTGTGTTTCCTTCCTGAAATTTAGAAAATGCTGTGGTGTTAGTGAAGCACTCTTAAATTCACTGATACTATGAAAGAGCAATAATGACATTCCAAGGGACACTTAAGGTATGTGAGCGATTATAGAAATCCATTTCTTTGTATTCAGTTAGTTCTAATCCTGAACTATGCGTTCATGTATATGAGCTTTGCCGAATTAGAAACTAACCTGACTTATTTAGTAATTACACATAAAAAGAATCCCTTGTGTTTCCATATAGTTACTGTGAGCATGCAATTGCCTGATTATCTGAGTCATTTGGTATACTGACAATTCTAAATTCTGCTGCCTCTGCTCAGCAATTTCCTATCAAGAACTCTACACCTCGAGCTACTCCCAGCAGCCCATTTAATGGGTGAGAAAGGCTGCTGCATATCATAGAATGGTTTGGGTTGGAAGAGACCTTAAAGGTCATCTAGTTCCAACTCCCTTGCTGTGACCAGGGACACCTTCCACTAGACCAGGTTGCTCAGAGCTCCATCCACCCTGGTCTTGAACACCTCCAGGGATGAAACATCCACAACTTCTCTGGGAAAATCTGAGCTAGTCCCTCACCACCTTCACAGTAAAG
>VZTZ01027314.1:0-15817 GCA_013400955.1 Drymodes brunneopygia
AATATTCCCAGGCCTCTACCAAGTGCACCAACTTGAGTCAGAGATGGAAAGAGACAAATTCATCATATTCACATCCTCCTTTCTCCATAGGAGTAGAAAAGATGTGACAACAAATAGTGCTTCAAGACCTGCTTTTGAACCCTCTTTTCAGCTGGCCATAGCTCATATTTGGGACTAGGAGAGGGCAAGCAGCCAGGCACCTGAGCTTGTGCTGCTCAGTACCAGTCTGGCTCCATATTTCTGCATTTCCTGGTAATGCTCAATCAGGCACGATTGCAGAGGGGAGCCTGGAATGAGTAAGAGAAAAATGAGATGTCAAATCTCACATTTAGAGGATTTAGCAAAGCGTGTAAATAAGTTACGGCATTGATATCCTGACAGATTGCTCAGCCAGGGGACTGGAAATGGAAAATGAAAAGTCTATTGATTAAATAAATTAATTTTTAAATCTTAAAAGTGGTTTTAGTAGATTTATAGCCTCTTACAATGAATCCAAGTTTTTCTCCCCCAGGCAAAGCCTGCACTTATTCACACGCTGCAACTTCTCCATCTCAGCCAGGCTAACTTTTCTGCTTTACACAGGGGGAAGCTGTGACCCTGATTTCAAGACCCACACCGTGTGTCAAAGGCCAGGAATCCCAGATTATCCTACAGCAGTCAGTTCCCAAGCTGCCTCCTGGCACGTCGAACAGCGGCGTGTTCGGACAGAGCGGTGCAAGGGGAAAGCCAGACGAGCCCTCGCTGGCTGAGCACACCCTGAGATGTGTTCCTACCAGCTCCTTTCCCAGCACAACCCTCCTCTGGCTCCCAGAGGACTGGATGTTGCACTGATGGAAGAAACCTGCTGCCCCACACGGGGCTGGTTTGCCAGATTTCTGTTCAAGGCAGCGAGAAACAGCAGCCCTTTTTTTGGGACTTCTCTCTGCAGCAGATGACTGGGACCGACGTTCAGGAGGTGGAATGTGGGCTCAGGAGGTGTGGGTTCCATGTTCCTGTTGCTGACCTCCTGCACAGCACCAGGCAGGTCATTTCATGCCTCTGCATAATGCAAATAGGGACACTGAACTCCTCTGCGAAATTCTTTGAGTCTCACTGGGAGAAAAATCTGTAACCCCCCCCCCCAAATGTTTCATGAATAACAAACTGCAGGGATGATAATACATGAAATGTGTAACAAAAAGCCATTTAAAAGCTCAGTGCATGGCAAGTTAAAAAAACACGGGTGAACTGGAGGCTGAATTCTCATAATTCTCCCTCTCATCTAATAAAATGGCTTTTTGAAGCCTGGACAAGTGAAAATGGGATTACTAATTGCATCTCGCTCATTTCTAGATGGAAAGATGAATCACAGGAGCCAGATGGGGGATTTTTTGGCCCTTGACTGATTTCCTCTAAGTGGTGAGGGACATTAGTAGGATGTATTAGTGGGAATCACTCAGCAATACCAATCAGACAAGAAAAAAGGAGTCTTTTGCTCTTTCTGGCCTTGATCCTTCTGCACGTTCAGCCCTTTCAAACACGGATCAGGTTGATCCTAAATCCACTCTGCTGTGTTTAACTCTGGAGCCACTTTTCCTACATGATGCCTTAAGACTGGCTGCTCAAGCCCGAGGTGGGAGAGCAGGTGAGTGGTGTGGAGGGATTCTCCACGGCGTTGAGTTATTCCAATAAACACGAACAAGCCGAGTGCTCTGCCCCGTGGCTCTGTGTGTGATTTGGCTGTGTGCAGGGTGGCTTTCAGCGTGCTCTTACATGTGGTTTGGCCACAGCTGAGGCTGTTTCACAGCTTGCTTTCACATGTGGCTTGGCTGCAGCCAGGCTGATTTACTGGGAGGCTTTACATGGAGCTTGGCTGTGTCGTACCGAGGTCTGCACCTTGGGGGTTTTACTGCTCCGATGTTGGGGAGGATGAAATAGGAAAGCCTTATAAATATGATTACCTGGCAAAAGATGCTGAGAATAGTGAAATTGAAATGAAGACAAGCTTTGAGATACCAAGTCCCAGTTACTGAACAACTGGAAAACGATGGCATGGCCGACTGAAGGTAATCCCCCTTTTGATTAAACAATACCCTCTGTTTGCAGACAGGTCCAAGGGTCAGAGCAGACCCTGCCAACTGGTCAGAGGGGCCAAGAAGCAGTTTTGAGAGTTTAAAATATAACGCCATATGGTAATACAGTAGTTCTTATAGGCTGTATGCAAATGTTATAAGATTTGTAACTTGTTTTAGATTGGTTAATGAAAATTAGAATATTCAGTAGAGAAGATGATTTATTGTATTGTAAACGGCAACCTCGCTCTCTTAGCCCTGCTCTTCACTCTTGTTTCTTAACCTTACTCTTTACTCCTAGTTCTTACCTCTTCTCTCTTAGCCCTTAGCTTTGCTCTTAGCTTAGCTCTCTTTACACTCCTCACTCTTCTCTCTTAGCCCCGCTCTCCTAGCTTTAGACACTTTACTCTTAGCCATGCTATCTTTACTCTTCCTTAGCTTTTAGCTCTTAGCTCTCTCCTCTTGCCACTTCACTGACTTCTTTTACACTCTCTCCCCCTCACGCTTATTTTCTCACTTCTCTGACCTGCTCCGGGCTGCATCTGGCAGCCCTTGGCAGGTCCTCTGCACATACGCCCCTTTACAATAAACCTTATGTTTTACGACCGAACTTCAGAGATCTCTCGTCTTCGTCCCAGCCGTCCGGAACTGAACCGAACCTAATCCTACACTCCTGCACTAAGACAGTGCAGGTCGTAATGCTGGAGAACAATTGAGATAAAGTGAGAGGTCAAACCCAGCCTGGCACTGCTCCCTGCAGCACCACAGTAAAAATCCTCGAGCACTGGAGTGCCCCAGCTTCCTCCACCAGCACCAGAGCGCTCCTGAGGCCTAATGTTTTCTGTTTCAGATGCAGGGGATTAGACCTAAATCCTTCCCTCCCATTCCAGAGGTGGGATCCAAATGGCTTCCAGCCATGTCAGCTGCTTCACCTCGGTGTGGGTTGGATGTACAGTCAATAATATATTGCATAAAGAATGTGAATTGTTAAACCTTTTCATAACCAGCAATCTACAACAAATATTTCTCCAGGCAGTTTCAGCTGCCTATATTTTAAAGTGACAAAACTCCCAGAAATCGTTATTTCTGCCCCACACAAAACATGCTGGCAAACTTTAACGAGTAACTCTGCATCAAAATAGCACTTCCATGTTTATACCTCAAAGATTCAGGCATGACTTCTCTCTAATCTTGGCTCCTTTTGAAACATTTTTCTAAAGACTGGCCCTTACAAACTGTGATAACTTTTGTCTGTGCAATATTAATTCAGTTAATTCCTTTCAGAGAAATGGGATTATTCACCAATTTTTCAGTCTCACTCTTCTCTCCCCTGGACATCTCTGGTTTTCATTGCCTGGATCAAAATCCCCATTACCTGCAATTCTCTTGTTTTATGCTTCCAGTGCAAGATGGAGCAAAAAACCTTCCAGGTTTCCTATCACAGAGCTGCCAGTACTGTTCTAATTTTGATTTTTCCTTCCTTTTATGTGCAGTAACTTAGATTTACATGTACACAGGTTTTATATCAATTGTCTCATAACTTGTCTTTATTTTTGCCTGTCAGGTCTCAAAGGAGATAAGGCTGGGAAGGAAAGTAAAGGGGGAATTACAGTTATAGTGAATTCTCTTCCAAGAATCCACCTAGAGAGACAGATATAATTTCCAGATGCTATTGCAGGACTTAGCAACTTAACAGGGCATTAGATGTCACTTAAAACTTTTAATCACATACCAGGGCTGAGCTGCAAAAAGACTCCAACCAGCAGAATACTGCAATAAAGCAGAGCAAATGCTACCCAATGTGCAAGTTGTCTAGAAGCAAACACGCTCAGCAGAGGAATTAGAAAAGGCAGAACAAATCCTTTCACCTTTGCTCAGTTCTTGAAGCAGCAGCCTGAGTGAGTCATCAGAAGAAACAAATATTTTCTCAGGAAAAATGCAAATTTTCACCATTTCCACCCATTAATGCTTTGACACAGACAGAGGAATTGATATTAACAATTTTAAAATGCTTGTCTGCATTCCCTTTTTGTAAATTCTGCCTTTTGGTGAAGGTGTTCTGTATCCAGTCCCACTGCTGTGACCTGGACGAGAGCTGCATCTTCCAGGGACTGAGCACAGCATCATCTGGATGTCACTGTGTTTTACCTTCTGTATTTTCCCTCAGCTCAGAAAGCTTGGTAGTACATCCCTTTCCTGAGTTCAGAGTGGGTTTGCAGAATTTCCTCTCCCAGGCTGGATGTAAGATGAAAAAATAAGTTTAGAGGAGGGTCTTGCTTTGTTGTTGTTTGTTTGGGTTTACTTTGTTTTGGTTTCAAGATGGGGTTTTTGTGGGTTTCTTTGTTTTTCAACTTTATTTCTGAATTCTGAAATAAAATTTTTGATTATCTAAATACATCTTTTTGGTTTCAGAGCTGAGGGGGTTTTTTTTCTGTTAGAATTTATATAACAATTTACAACTTCAGTTTTCATAAACAGATACAGAAAGAACTTACAATAGAAAGTATTTCCATTGAAACGATGAGACGCTTTTAGTAGAAGAGATGCACTTTAGATCACTTTTCTTTCCAAATTTTTTTTTTTTTTTGCTTTGTAGAGTTCATGACTTGCTGTGCAATGAGGGGACACTGGAATTTAACAGCTTTAACCATGTTTCATTTATCTTTGTGATCATGCTGTAAACAGCCCACATGGAGACACCCAGGTCATCACATGGACTCATAAAACACAGCAAGGAACACTAGAGGGGAAACCTGCACCATCCTCTCAGACCAAATTCCTGCTTGAGCCTCTGAAGATAAGACTCAAATTAAGCTGTTTCTTCTGCTAAAAAATGGCACCACTGGAGGCAGAAAGGCTCAGTATTCCTTGGGGGCTCCAGCTACGAGTTAATGCTTTCCAAACCCTTCCACATGTTGGCTGAAATGAACCCAGGGTTTCTTCACCACTGTTATCACATCAGTTTCTATCAGAGTCCAGCTTCTGAAGTGCAAGGATTTGTTTCCAAATTAACCACATATTGCATTTATTTGATCTGAAATTTTTACTGCCACTCGTCTATTGGATCCTCAGGAGATGGGTTTGGAAATTTTAGGAGTTCAAAATCAAGAGATTCAGAGTTCTCCCCCAAAACCTAGAATTTCTCATCGTTAGGTTTGTCTCCCAACTAAGAAAAGACAGAAACCTCTTTAATTTATTTTGGAACAAAAGTTACGACTTTTCCCTCGAGAGCATCATTCCCATCTACACTCACAGGAAAAGTGCTGGTAGCAAATTTGGGATACAGTCAGAAGAGCTGCCTGAAACAGAAGCAAAGTTTCTTCAGCTTTGCACCTTTTGTGGGTTCTGGTGCTTTCCCCTGTAGGTTTTCAGAGATAATGAATGAAAAATTGGCCCCTTGTCCTCAAAGGGGAAATGACCTCAGCTGTGCTTACCAACACCCAGCACCTGCAGGGTATTGTTGTTTTCCTTTTACTAGAAATTCTCATTTTTCCTCCTTTTCCTTTTGAAAACAGACTAAAGTGTAGGTGAATGACTGCTGAAAAAACTGCCTCTTCCACTTGGGTGCATTGGGAAAACCTCAGGCTGGGATCAGGGCTCTGCCTTTCTGTATCTTTGCTAGCAAAGGATGCAGGGAATGAGGGTACCACAGGTAGTTGCTGAATCTATCAACAAAGAAAGGAAAAAGAAGATGAGAATGGAGAGCAAATTCAGCCCTGGGAGAATGGACATCCCCAATTCCTGACAGAAATAAATGAGGATAATGTTTTTCCCTGTGCTGCTGTGAGACACACGGGCATTTCTCCAGCTGCCACTGCTCCACAAATAACAAACCCCATCCAGCCAGGGTGAGCCACCCATGGAAACTTGCCAGAGGCACAAAAAGGTTATTTTTCCTCTCCTTCTACCCAGTCAACCCTCCTGTTGGACATCCACCTATAAATACATATTGCTGCTAATAGAATGTATCCCTGAATTCCAATAACCAAACATCCACAGCATCAGAAGAGCAGTTCAGCATGAACTGGTGTTTTGCACTGACCACTTCAAATGCTCTAAAGATACTGAATCCCAGGAGCTCAGGGAAAAAAAAAACAAAAAAAGGATGCCATGTTAGTAGGTGAACTCAAACTCTGAGTGCTTTTCCTATTATTTTTTTATTCATTAATGACTCTTGATTCAGTCTGCATAGAAATTACTTCTTTCCTAAGTGTTAAACTCTGGCCTGGACCCTGCTGTTGACAGAGGACTTGAATTTGATCCTGAGACTAATTCTCATGTTGGAAAGAAGTTCTTCACATTTCTCAGAATTGTTTGAGGGTGAAGAAGGCATTGAGAAGGGATGCCCCTCTCTACAGGGTGATGTTCCTAAATTATAATCTGGAGAAGAAAGACTTTGCCATTAAATAATGGAAACTGTAAGTAATGAGATAGAGGAAGGAATCGAGGTAGGAGACCCAATTTCTGGAGATTCCATAATAATAATTTATTCATTACTGGGGATAGGCCACACTGAAGGTGCTTGTAGATGCGTAAATTTTGACCAATATTTCTAAAATCTCTTCACCATCCTCACTTTTAATTGTATTTGAGAAAGATGGATGCAGGAACCAGAGAGTTGTAAGGACTGAGTAGGATCCAAGCAGTTACATGCATAAATGCCAAAAAAAAAAGTCTTCTGACCTGGTGAGAGTCACAGACTCTGCCCTTTCCCCTGCTACTTGTGGCCTCATGGGCACTACAAATCAGCAGTTAATGGAATTGTTACTGCAGCACCTGGAGAACATGCAGTGTGCCACTGGAGAAAATTCCCAAACGAAATGATGTCCCTTGGCTCTGTAACCACAGAAATTTCACAGTCTCCAGGCCCTTCTGCAATGCACAGGAAAACCCCACTTACTGAATCTGCTTGCAAACCACCCTGTTTCTGGAACTGGGGTGTTATTTAGCCGAGCAATTCCAGAATGATATCGGAGTTCCTCAGAAAAAAAATCGACTAGGACAAAATTCTTTGTTTGTTGTGTTTTCCTCCTTCTCTAGGTTTTCTCTTTTCCTTTAACAGCAGTTATTAAGTTTTTCATCAGCACTTAAGTCTCAGTGCTGCAATCTGCAGAGAGAAAACCCCACACCTGCAGAAACACTGGGGCCTTTCCTAACCCAGCTGGAAAACTCCTGAGGCAAAAGCAAGAGGGAATCTAGGTGAAAATACTGCCTGTGGCAATACATCCATTGGAAAATTCAGGATACACGTCTGCCTTGGTTGGCTTACAAATAAAACAATAGAAACAATTCAGCAGCTTGCCATCCCAGTCTTACCCAGTTGCTGGTGTTAGAAATTTCGCAGCATTAATAGAAAGTTTATTTGACTGCTGAAGAAAACATCTTTCCCATGATTTACTCTGGTGTAGACTCAAATAAGAACTCTGAACACAGTCCATGTTTGAGGCAAAGAGAAAAAAATGCAAGTGCTTTAAATCAAAGCACAGGATTGGGGTGCTTTGATTTAAAATTCAGATATAAATGGATTTTTAATTTGTGAAAGCCCTAGACAAGATGCAACATGACTCTCCACAAAATTGTTCCTAGGCCTCAGTGGTGAACTCCTGGTTACAGCAGTTCCCATGCTGCATCCAATTTCAGTGCAATTTTGAGTGTGGTCTTCCAACAAAAATCATCATCTCAGCATGTTATCCTGAAATATATCTTAATAAATCACAGCCAGTATTGAGACCAGAGTGGGGGGGGAGGGAAAAACTTTTCACCAAGTTGTAACCAGTAGCCTTGAAAATGAAATATTCCTGCTAAAATGCCACTGATTTTTCTCCTGTGAGCAGGCTGCATTGAGTCTTCTAGATAAAGGAGTCATTGCTTCAATTAGATTAAATAGCTGCATCAAATTTTATTTAAATTCTGAAGAGCTAAAGAAAATGGCTGTTTTTCTGACTATCCATACAACAAGTAGATTTCTCTGTTGGAAGTCCTACCTTTCTCACTCCTCAGCAACTTTGTCCTAATGCATCGTCTCTTCCTCCTGCTTAGATTTTATTTCAATCATTTTTCAATTTAATTAATAATTGGCTGATAATTGTGCAAATAATCTCTATTATGGAGACATTCAGCCCTCTTCTGAAATGTTTTAGGCTTTACCACAGCCTTGGAGGATTTGAGGTTTTTGCCCCCTGACAAGAAGCAGGAACAGCTTTTCTGTCATTCTAGAAGTGAGTAAATGCACAAAAGTTTAAAAATGTCCTCTTTTGGCCATTGAGTGGTTTATCAATGCAACTTTTTACCACTATAATATCTGATTTGAGATGACTCTTAATTTTGGGCCCATCAGACTTGTGGGGACTTTCCTCTACTTGGCATTGGCACCACGTGGGGTTGGGTCAGGGAAACCTTAGGAAAAGCCAAAGCCTGAATTCACAGAGAGGTGAAAGGAGCACCTTTTTCTCTTTCCCTCTTTTCTTCATTTCACAACCTTCTCTAGATTCATCTATGGAAGTGTACAACTTATAAATTTAGTGTTGCCAGAATCTGTAAACAGAAATCCATTGGGTGTGTGTAAATATCCTATCTTTCAAAACACACTATGCACAATTTCCAGGAGGTAAAAAAGGAAAAGGAAAAGGTTGCTTTTCACAAGCAAAATCTAGAAGACATAAAGTTAATTGCCAATGCTAAGTAGAGGTGAGTCCACACAAGTATGATGGGCCCAGCCTTAGGGTTAGGTCTCAATTCTTACATTGCAGGGTTAAAAGGTTGCATTGATGAGCAACCCAAAATAGATGTAATTAGGAGGTAAATGACAAAAATAATCTTTGGAATTTCTAGTTCCTGGGCCAGGGTAGAGTCCAGGCTGTCAAAAAGATTCGTGATGCACCCCAGGCTGGGTTTTGCAGGCCCAAACTGGGTCTATTAACTTGGATCCAGAGCCAGCAGCAGAGGCCAGGATATGTAGGTGGCCTGTTCTGATTTTCCCCACTCCTGCCTCATTAACAGTCTGTTCTTGAGTCAGATAGAAATATCCCACCCTCCTTGACCCATCCAGTCCCCTGGACAGAATTGTCCTTGGCATGTTCCTTGCTGCCCACCCTCCCTGCTTTCCTCCATGCTGTGGTGTGGAATTCTCAAGAACCCTGTGAAATTATAGCAAGGACTCTACAGGAGACAGTTTTGCTGACTGTAGTGAGCTTTTACAGCATCAGAAACAACTCAGGTTAATGTTTTTTTTTTTATTTCTCCCTCCCTGGACACGAGCCATTCCAGAGCTTGCATCTGAATATTTGGTTCTCATGTATATTTATTTACTTAGGAGTGGCATTCCTATTTTTACAGCTTTGAGTTTTTAACTTTCTTGTTAGCAGCATTAACAAGGTTCATGGCATATAAAGTGAGCTGTGGCATTTAAAAAATGTTGGCCTAATGTAACACCAGCCCTTTTTTATATACATGTTCAATGGCAAACTCCTACTGACAGGCAGAATGCATTTCTATGTCTGGGCAAGTTTATAGATGGTGTTCCCACCTCTGGGCCACAAGGTCACAAATTTGTTTCTGATTCTATTAAAGAAACACTCAACAATGGTAAGTTTGTGTGCTTCTTTTCTTTTTTCCCCCCTTTTTTTTTTAATGAGGGGGGACTGTTTAATAAGATCCACGATCTTAAAGATACTCCAAGGAATCTCTGTTGACTGCTGGGCTTTTCACCCCTGTGCCCTGACCAAATAACCACTGGCTGCAGGTTTGAGAAGCTTGGTCTGTTAGCAGCTAGATAAAACAGATTTTGGAGAAATCTTGCATGACTGCAAAAAGAACAGGCAATGTCCCTGTCATCTATCCGTGTGCCTGCCCTGATTTCAGTGGGGTTTCATGGGATTTGCCTCTGCAGCAAAAGGATGTGCAGAAATTTCAGGTTCTGTTGTCTGCTCCTCTTTGCTCAGCAGATCCTCTGTGTGGCTCTGAGCTCCTCACCCAAAGGCTTTGCTGCCTGGCCCTGCACACCTGTGGGATGGAGGGAACAACACTCCTCCCTTCCCTGCCTTCACCTCTGCAAGGTTTGAGAGGCAAGGCAGTGAGAGATCAATAAGGGCCTTTGCACCACATTATTAATAAGGATTTTACTGAGCTCATGGCGAGGACAAGCAGCGAGATGGATCAGAGGTGGCTGCTGTGCCCTAGGAAACACCAGCCTTATTTTTTTTTGGAGTTAGTTTGGGTATGTTCTCCTTTACACCCTGTGAGTGTTTATTGCCTGACACCCAGCCTCATTTAACAGGGGAGGAGGCACAATCCAGCCTGGCCTCAGCCATGGAACCCCTTCCTTCATGCTGCAACATGAGCTCTGGGGCTTTGTGGCCACAAACACACAGAGCCTTGGCTTGAGAAACGAGAAAGGTTGAGCTGATGGGGTGAAATTAAGAGCATGGGAGAGAGAAAATGCTGGAGGAGGGAGAGTAAACTTGGCTGTCTGCTGAAAGGATTCCAGCATCATCCATTACTGTCCAGAAGGAAATCACAAAAAAAGCAGCAGGGCAAGAAGCACAGCCCTTTCTGTGGGATGCTTTGGCTTGTTGTGGTTAGGAGGATCAAGGCTAGGTATCACATGCCTCCACTGAAGGGAGATGCCCTGGAATAAAGCAGGGAGCAGGAATTTCTAGGCTAGGGAAAAGGCTGATCGTGTTGAAACTGAGCACAGGAAAGAGAATTTGGCTTCAGTGTCTGACTGGAGGACTTTGAGCTACATGAGAGGACTCCAGGTCTGTTCTTCCTCTAATTTCCTGATGCCCCCGAGGAAGCTTTTGCTGCAAATTTGCTTCCATTTATGGGAGGGCTGGAAGAAGGAGGGCCAGGCTGTGACTGAGCATCTGGCAATCAGAAAGAGGGCTCAAAGGAGAGGAGAGTGCTCTAGCATGATCTGGGAGTGCTGCTCTGCACTGAGAATGGACCCCTGCAAGGGACAGGCTGCCACTGCTGGTCACTCCACGTGGGTATTTCTGCAAAGTGACAGCTCAGGAAACTCTCTGGGGCCTGGATCCAGCAAGCTGGCTTTGCTCTCTGAAAATGATCATCCCCACACAGATTCTTGTGGCCCAGTGGACTCCTGACTGATATTTTGTGCAGAATCACTTGCTTCAGATTCTCTCCTCCACGATAATGTCGGGTCTGGCTACCAACAGCCACCACAAAACCATTACTGAACATCTTTGCTCGGAGGAGACATTGCTGCCTAACAAGCATTGCCATTTTTCTGTGCTGTATTGGGTCAGGTGAAACATAATTGTTTATGATCACCATGCAAAACCTTCATTAAAACAAGTTTAAAATCATCTTGCTTCTCCTGAGCGAGGCAATTTTTCTTTTGGCTTTGGAGAAATCTTCCATCTTTTTAAGTTTTTAAAGAATCCTGTCAGGAATTCCCTTAAAATAAAGATGTACAGGTAGGGAGCAGGTATATACCTCCCACAAAGCACAGGCACTTCTCCACTAGAGCAAACAATCTACTTCAGTTGCTGTGATCTCTGTTAATTTGGTGACTGTTACAACCCACTGGGACAGTTTACAGCACTACTTCTGTGAGAAAAGCAAAAGAGGATTTAATGTGTTTGTATTTTGGTCAGAAAAGAATCCCAAGCAGCCAGGGTGGCTTGTTCATGAGAGACAGGATTAATAAGCAAGCAATGATCAATTGCTTTGCCCCATGTTTAGGCTTTCTACTTTACTGACTAACACAGACATTGTGATTGTTCCAGAAATGCTGGTGAAACAGATTCAGGGTAATGAGGAGCCTGTGACTTTTTTTTTTTTTTGGTTTTTGTTCGCATTATGACACCAAGAAAGAAGTTGGTCATGGTTTTCTATATAGAAAAAAGGCAGATATTTACCTTTCATGTTTATCCCCACCTACAAGAGATAATTTTCCATAAACACTCTGTACCATTAGGCACAAAATACTAAATAACAAAATACTCCCAAGCAGTTTAACTCTCCCACTTCTGCTGAGGATTCTCCCCTCCTGTCATATCCTGCACGTGTGAGCCCAGTGCTAGAACAACCAAGTACAGTGACAAACACTGCTACTCATTATTCCCAGCAGCATTCCCACCAAGCACAATTTGTGACAGTGCTGGAAGACTCAGAGCTTGCTCCTGGGAGGGAAGGATGAGCAGCAGGGCTGCTGGGCACATCTGGGTTGGGTTGGATCCATCAGCTCCCACAGCACACACTGCAAACCCCACAGGAGGGGCTGCTCTGCAGCACAGTAGCAGACCTGGAGTGTGCCCTGGACCAGATCCTCGTGGGGTATAAATCAAAGGGGCTGCACTGAGATCAGCCCTTCTGCTGCTCTTTGCTCACCTCTGGGGTGGGACTGCCAAGGACCACAATATCTTCTTGGAGACAGCCACAGACCTGCCACGTGCACCCAGCCCTTCGAGCAGCTTCCCCCTGTGCTCTCCGGGATTCTCTCCCTTCCCTCTGCCCTTTCTTCCCTCCCTTCTTCCCCCCAAAACCAGCATCACTCAGCATTTTGGCCAGGAGAACCGATTCCCCAAGCTGAAAACATCAAAGCATATCTCTGGTTAGATCTCATCCCAACCCTCCGAGTCTGTTGACTTGGAAAGTGAATAACCAATAAGGCAGCATGCCATTGTTTTCTGTTTGTGATAATGGAAATAAATTGTTGGCTCCAAGTCAGGCACTGATTGTTCCTTTGATATCACTGCCAGGAAGCAAACTAAAATGGATTTTTAAAAATCACCTTTCACAGAAAGTGCCACAGGCATTGGAAAGATGAGCCTTTTTCCGTGTCAAAGGCCCTACCAGAAGTGCCAAATACACGAGAAGAAGAATCCAAATCCTTCACTATTGAAAAGAAAAAAACAACAACAACAGAAAAAAAGGAGCACAAGAAAGAATATGAGACCCAGATGGCCTGGGTGGGCTGGCACACCACAGATGTCCTGAGAGTGCTCATGAGCAGAGCTGCCTCCATGGTGAGGAACACTTCCTGAAGAATATAGAACACATCCTTTGCATTCCCCCCCCACCAAATATAAAAAGCACAGCTGGGCTGGATGAATTACTCTGTCTGCCTGGCAACTCTTAAATTAATAGTAAGAGGCTTTAGGAGCCAAAAAGGCAGGGGGGTGCTTTGCCCCAGAACCTGAACCAGTCATAAATCTTGCTCGTGTGTTTCTTTTCTGGTTTGGTTTAGAGCAACGTGAAGCAGTGATTTCATTGCACCTCCAATGCCTTCACAGTGTTTTTGTGCCTTCCCTGTGGAATTTTAGGGGCAGGCTTTCAGGTGTTTGAATTTTTCTCAGGGTGCTACCACTCCTACCTGCCATGTCAGGCACTGGCAGCTCTGTGACACCCACAGGGAGGAGGTTCCCCGTTGGAGCTGGGAGCTGGACGCAGATCATACAGGATCAGAGCTTGCTTTTCATGACGTGCTGCAGTTTGATTTGGCTCAGAGCAGAGGATGGAGCAGAGAGCCAGATTCAGATCTCAGGCCAAACATGGATTTTGAGTTTCAGCTACCAAACTTCATCATGGTTTGGCAAAGCTGTGCTCTCACCTGCTCACGCCATGTGGAGAGCACCTGTGATCTGCTGGAGAGGAGGCTGCTCGTGCTGTGGGAAGCTCCCAGCAGGAAAGCCAGGCTATGAGAGCCTGCTTTGGCTTGCCCTGGCTGCTGCAGGGAGTGCAGAGCCACTGCAACACCCTCAGAGGGAAAACTGTGGTGTAAAGAGAAGCTGTGAGGGGCAGAGTGCAGCTTTGTGCCTTTCCTCAGTGTCGCGATTCTCGGAACCTGTTCATTTCTGGCACTGAGACTCAGGTGTACAACAGCAGCAGCAAAGCTGAGAGCAAATCAGGAGTAATAAAAACTACCTCACTTTCTACAAAAGCCTGCTTTTCAAATAGTGCCCCACACCACCTCCAGCCAGCGTTCTTGGATATCATTTTTGGAAGAGCCTGCCAGAAGACCCTTTTTTTTTTTTCCAAAGCTCAAACCAATACCACAACTGAAATGGCAAAAGATCTGTGTGACAAACAGCCTGGCCTGCTAAATATGAAGGCTGCTTGACATAGATTTTAGGCCCATGCTTGGCTCAAGGTGCATCCTTATTCTGCAAAGCATTTAAGCAAAATATTACCTTCAAGGCTGTAGCTGTGTCCCACAGAATGGGGCAATTTAATTGGGACTTTATGAAGTGCTTATGACATAGGTGCTGCTCTGAATCTAGAGGTCTGAAGGACTCCCACCAAAGTGCCCTGGAATTAAGTGAGGACTTTTGATTGGCTTCAGAAAAAATTCAGCCAGGCCCTAATTTTTATACTTATTACTAACTTCTAACAGGATATTTAGAAAGAAAAAAGAAGGGCCTTTTTTTCTCCAGATAATACCATCTACTCTATTTCTGAAAATTAAGGGTGTGATTACTGAGCCATAAGTACTTTATGATCACACTTTGGTTTGAACTTTTATGAGTGTATGTAGGTTTACTAACTCCAGCACTGCCCAGTAATTTATTTCCCAGGTGGGCTACGAAAGTCATCTGGAAGAAGGAAAACAGTGTCTAAGGGCTTGCTGTGTGTGCAAAGGGATGATTGTGCTAGCTGGATTTGTGCATGGATGTTTTTGGAAACAGCTTTCAGAGGAGAGGTAAAGTTTTCTATTTAAGTCAATCATTTTCCTTTAACCCAGAAGCAGTGCTTCAAATTCTTGCTTATTTCATTGAAAGATTGATGCTTGCTGCTCTTTTGAGGACAGAAAGAGGGTTCAAAGGCAGCAAAAAGCTCTTCAGACCCCAAAAGCTGCTGTGACAGAAGTGTGGAGAAGCTCTGAATGTCTTTGCAACCCTGTCAGCCTTCTTTGCCCAGAGGACAACCAACCTCAGGGGCTTTGCACAAACTTTCATGCACTGAACAGCGTGACCCAGAGTCGTGGTACCCCCCAAGGGCAACAAAAAATCTTCCAGGTGCCAAAAGGCAGCTTCTCTGTGCTCAGTCACTGCCCTTTTGCTGGTGAGAAAAGCTGAGTCAATGGTGCTCACCTGAGGCAGCTGTAGATGCTGTGGCACCCTGCGGGTTGGCTCTTTAGGGCTGTTTGAATCCCAGAGCACCGTGGTTTGGCTGGCAGTAGCTGGCACAGCTGTGAATCACTTGCTGAACATTGATCTTGCTTGGCTGAAGAGACAGAAATGAAACATCAGACCTGAAAATGCAGTCAGCATCAATGTTCTGGCACATGAGGCATTAGTGATATTTACAGGTCCCTGGAGACCAAGGAAGGGTTACACTGGGCCATGCAAGTCCAATATTAAATGAAATTTCTGCTCCTGCAGCTGATGTGGCCTCTATTCATTCCACCCAGCAAGTTCCTGGGAATACTTCAATGCAAAGAAAAATCTGCCTTGTTCTCTTAGAAAAAACAAAAAACCCTCTCTTTGGCAATGTCTATGAGACCTCAGGATAGTGATTCCCAAGGAATCACCTCCTGGACACAGCACAGCTCAGATTGCTGTGACACTCATGCTGAAGTTATCTTGGTTTAACTTTAAAGCAGCACCTCCCTGAGGAGCCCTTGGTTCTGGAACGTGTTTCTGTGTTCTGTGAGAAGCCTGGATTATTTTTAATCTTCTGGACATGTTACAAAGATCAATTGATGGTCTCACAGAGATGGTAAGGGCAAGGGTTTGCGGGCAGGCAAAATGGGGGTTGGCTGTTGTTGATTAGTGAATACTATTATTTAAAAAAAAAAAAAA
>VZTZ01027314.1:15850-37742 GCA_013400955.1 Drymodes brunneopygia
AAAAAAGAGATTTTTCAAGGCAACTTTGGCTTCCTTGCACTGCTTGCTTCATTTCAGAGAAAAAGTGGTGGGAACTGGCCCAGATGCAGGGACTGCAATGGAGCCATGTTCTCCTAGCCCAGCACAGAGTTTGATCAATACATAACAAGCTGTGCAAGTCCTCACAGCTTTGGACAGGTGCTGTGCACTAAAAAAAATACAGATGAAGATAATAACAGCAAAGCTTTCTTTTACTCTGTCACAATTTCATATATACTATAATGAATTATGCCAATGACTTGGTTCCCAAATTACTTGAACCTGGAAGAGTGTCTTGCTTGTAATTTTGAGAGATACAGTTTGTTAGCATTTCTAATATGATGCAAGGCTTCCAAAGAAAATAGCAAGGACAGAGTCTGAGCAAACCTGCAATATCTGCTTCCCATATTCTTCAGCAATGTATGATTTTAAATTCTCTATTCCTTCAGGTTTCAGACCCAGCAATTCAAATACTTATGACAGAACATAGCACAGGCATGCAGACTGAATCTGTATACATTTCAGAAATCAGAAAAACAAAAGAATGAGCAAAATTTTTTTCCAGTTCTACTTAGATCTCACTTGAGCCTTACTTAGTAAAGTGCAATTCCTAATACTGAAAGGGACCCCAATAAAAATGTTCCCTTGATTTTGGCAGATGAAAAGCAAGAACCACAGAGTTTTGTGTTATTTCCAACCAAAAGAGTCAAATGGCCTAGGTTTGCCCAAGGTTCCACAAACACTTTCGCAAGGAAGCATGGCAGGGCACTTTTACAAAATGCTGGTAATGTCCAGAGTTCCACGCTCCTGAATTTAAAGCTCTGCCATGTTTGTTTTACACAGCTTCCACCATGATTGTCTTCATACCCTTGTAAACATAGCTAGGAGTTTTTAGACTGGATCCCTTTCCAGGAATTGCAATGAAGAATTTTAACTTTTGGAGCAGAGAAAAGGCTTTTTCCTTGGGAAATGCCATTCCTGGAAGTGCCACTCACCAGTGTTCCTTCCTGGTGAGTCCTGAGGGACCAGGACTGTTCAGGTGGCTCCCAGGGCAGGTCCCCCAGGTGTCATTTCAACCCACATGAGTCCCCTTCAGTTCTTGGAAAGGCCTCAGTGACACACAGAGACATTTAGAGGTGTGGCACATCAGCAGGCTATGCTCAACTTTCTGTGGGAATTTTCTCAAGTTCTCCAGCTCCCCCTTGGCTGTTTCTGTCCCTGTGGAGATGCCCAGAGTCTGGGGTGCTGGGACAAGGCTGTGTCCTGCTTGCCCTGTGAGCCCAGGCACTGTGAGCAGGAGGGGTGGCAGCTTCACTGCCAAAACTTGCTCCTGATCTGAACTAGCCTAAAGAAATGCTGATGGCCCAAGGAAATGCTGTGGCCCAAGGAAGTGCTCGTGGGGGTGCACCCTGAATGGGAAGATCTGCTCCAAATGCAAAGCAGATGCTAAATCCTTGAGAAATATACACCAAGAATAAAAGTGACATTTTCAAAAGCAGGGTCAGAAGCAGGAGCCAAACCAGCATTTGCTCACTTCCTCACCATTGTTTTATCTAGGCTGCTGCTTCTTGAGTTTAATCTTAAATCTTGACAATTCATAGCCTTTCCTGGACATCTTTTATGACATGGTTAGCACTCTGTAATGTTAAAGGTTTGAATATTAAAATAAACATCCCAGTTACAGAGAGTTACCTGACATCAGTGAAATGGTGAAGTTCCTATTCCCCAAATACCTGTAAAGCTTTCATTTTCCCTCTCCAACAAAACCATGATGACCTTCTCTTCCCTTTCCCCTGGTAATTCTCTTCCTAAGGCCTGTGGGGCTTTCTTGGCCTGCCTTAGCCTCAAATCAGCAGGCAGATGGATTTTCAATATGAGCTTTATGGTGAGTAGTACCCCCTTCCCATTAAAACTCAGCAGATTTCTGTGGTAATTCTACTTCCAGCATTGTCAGAAGTATCAAAAGCCATATGAACAAAATTTACAGGGATAACAATCCAGAAGGGAGTTATTTTCTTTATTAAGGCAGAGCATTACTGAGATATGGTATGGTCCAGAATGAGAAACTCCTACAAACTTGTGGGTCTTCTCTTGCAGAGGTCAGCATGTCCTTCAGACACCAAAACCAACAGTCCTCACTCTCTCACCCCATCTCTAATAGCTCAAATATTGCCAGTGGCATTTTAATTCCCTCACTGAGAGCCCTGACAAGAGCACTCAGAGGCTTCAACTTCAGCTTGGCCCAGAGAACTTTCTTTAAATAATCTTTTACACATTTCACAGACTGGACATTTAAGCATCAAAAAGTGCAGACTTCAGTTCCTCTAACCAGAGTGAAAAACTCACTGCCCCAAGCTGACACATCACCTCAGAACCTTGCTGGTCCCTCTCAGAAGAATCATTCTTCCCTCAGAGCATCAGAAGAAATGATCATCCCTTAAGAGTCCAGAGATGATGGCTGGAGCCTATCCAAAATGAGACCTTCTACCCCATCTCCTGCTGCTCCTGGCTGGATCCCCAGGGTGGTCCCTGGACCTCCTTCATGCACTTGCCATGTTTGCAGCAGCCCTGCTCCCGTGGGGGTCCCTTTTCCTTGGCCTTATCTGGGGACAGCCCTGCTCCTGCTGCTGCCTGGCAGCAAGGCTCAGGCAAATCCTTGAGAAAGGCTGTTTGGGATTCTGGCTGGAAAAACAATCCTTTAGCCTTCAGTGCTGGCAGTGGTGTTGCTCTCCATTCCTCTGTCTGTACGAGCTGCAGGGATGACAGCTCTGTAATTTTCTTATAAAGCAAACATGCTTTGTTTTACCCCTGACAGCAGGCAACCCAGGGCCAGCAAATTGCTGGCAAATGCCTCCCAGATTCATCTCTTCAAGCGTTTTGGTTTTTCTTTTCTTTGCATTTGCCTGGAGGCAGACATTTGAGATAACAGCTGTTCTGGTGATATTATCAGTCAATCTGCATGTCAGGGAAAATGCCTGTGGAGAGAGGACCTCTTGGGTTTTTGGTTTTAACTCCTCTGGGGCAAATCTGCTCCTTTGTCAACGCTCTGCTCAAAACATGGGAAGAGAACACAATGGGGCTGGTTTCTACCCTCTGATTATGAAGAAATGCCTTTTCCTGCTGATAGAGCACGGGTTCCCTTCCTGCTCGTTGATGATCTGGAGCACTCCTTTGGCAGACCACAGCACCTTTTTTTTCTTGCTGGTGAGCGGTGTCAGAGCACATCTGCCACCAGCAGCATCCCTGTGAATCCCTGGTGATTTACTTGCTGTGCAATAACTGGGAGGACCCTAAAAAACCCTGCTAAAAGGGCTCTCTACCCTCCCTGCATAGCTTTTTTGGGTCCAGTTATAATGTTTTCTGGGAAGGAAACTTCCTTTTCTTCCTGAGGTGGAGGGCTCAGTGCCAAGAACCATCAATATAAAGGTTCAGAACTCCCTCTCACAAAGCTGAACCATCTGCAAGAGGGCCCAAAAGATTTATTGGTTCTTTAGAGATGATGTCATGATGCCACCAGGAAGGTGTTGGCTTGGGAATTATTGCATTTATCTGCATTTTTTTTTTCTCCAGAGAAATACAAGATGACAACCCAAAAACTTTGTAGCTTTGGGAACAAAGAGGGATGTGCCCCTATTTGGTGCATTAATGATGATAAGCCAGTTTTTCCTGTTAGTTTGATGAAACCCAACATGCTCTGCACTAGACAAGCTTATTCATTATGCTTTGATTGAAAACAATTTGTATCTGAAGATCTTCAACTACTTTACTGACATCAAACCTGTGGGAAGATAAGTGGTTACACCTATGGAATGACCATGATTCCAAAGGAGCAATGGAATACAGGCATTTTGTGTGTCTGCAGCTCTGAAGGAATGGAAAACAAACACTTCTGCTTGAATATTTAACTGCTTTCCCATTTCCTAATATCTCTTACTTACATGGTAACAGCAGAAATTCTTCTTTTCCAGTGCCTTAACATAACAAAAAGCTGTTTTGCTGGAAATTAAGAGTCCAGTTCAAGTCTGCACCACACATCTCCTGACCAACCGTGGCCAAAATATTCAGATTACTGTGGTCTGTTTCCTCACTTGGAAAATGAGGAGATATCCTAAAACCAGGGTTAAATATCCCAGTACCACAGACACCTGTGCAGTAGAAGGAACACATGTGAAAGACAAAGGTGACCTGGGAGGCAAGCCTTGAACAGAGATCACAAAGGTTCCATCCTAGCAAACTGTTCCCAAGTAAATCCTGTGGTTTGTTTCCCAAGGGCAGCTTTCTCAGCCTCAAAACACCTGTTCCCAAGCATCACCAGTTTGTTAAAAGAAGCTGGCATTTTTGTGGGCTTGGAAGATGTACAAGGCAGGTGTGTGGAATTTATTTCCACCCGTGGCACTCAGGTGCAGCAGTTTGGAACAGTGTTCAATGACTGCACAGGAGAGCATGTTTCATACCCCAAAAATTTTTCACTGAGCTCAAAGAAAGTATTAGCAGCTTTTCTTTTGGGGTCTTCCAGAGACAAGAAGAATGTGCTGCCTGCTCAAAGGTGGTGGAACCAAACCAGGTAATCCACAAGACAGTAATTCACTGAGCCCTGCTTTGCCTCTGTGCTTTCATCACAGCTGATGTGGTAGCATAAAGGATTTGTTCAGCACAGGGGAGCTCCCTCTTCCAAACATCTCAAGGCTTTTGGGAAATTTCAGTTTCTGGAATTGAAGTCTCACAGTGAGTAAGCTTTGAGGGATGGGAATGCAATTGTGAATTTCCTATATCACTGTGGCAGGACTGTTGTGGCTAAACAAACTGGCTGAAAAATGCTTTTTTCTTTGATTTCTAAGGAGGTTGACCCAAAGAGAAAAAAATTAAATATTTGAACTGTTAAAGTTTGTATTTCTTATGAAAATCTGGGTCCCTGAGATTTGCATTATCACACAGATGGGCTGCCAAGAGGGCAGGGATACAATTTCCTGCTGTGCATCAGAGACTGAGCATGGCTGAAAACAGAGGATGGTCCTAAAGAACTGATATCTGACAAAGGCCTCACACTCCTGGAGCTGAGCTGCCAGAAACAAAGGTGAGAGGAAATTCAAGGTTTCATTCCTTTAAAGCTACTGGTTATTACTTATGGTTTCATTTGGATACTTTCTGATATTTCAGTATCAAATATCCTCCAAGCAATCTTCCCCTAAGAGATGTGGTTTGCTGGGTAACAGGCAGTGCCTTTCTCTGGACTCATCACCTGGAATTGAGAAAAAAGGGCTGTGCAAATCTGCAGCACGGAAAAAATATAGAAGACAAACAAGGAAATGTCAATTAAGATTAATAAGATGATGTGTGGAGTAACTGGCTTGGCAGTCATGCATTTCCTTTAGCATTTTCTGTGTAACTCACTTCTGTGAGATCAACACAGCCATGGAAGGTAAGAGGGGATGACCAATGAGGCAGAAATTTTCATTAAAAAAGGTCTCTTTCATACTTTTGGAATTTTTTTATTCAACAGTAACTTATCCTTTGTTAGGCACAATGACAGACAAGTCTCCCACACCCAGGGACTGGAGTGGGAATTCAAATACCCAGGAAGGTTCTTGGACACACACAAGTAGTCTTTGTTGGTGGCACCTGTGATCTTCTTCCTGAGGTTTTTGGGCTCTAGAGGAAGGAAGAGGGGTCTTACAGAAGGGAATCTGGGATTGACTCTAACTGCCTGGAGAGGAAAGATCCCTTCTCCAGAAAATAATTATGAGTTTCAAGTGTAATCATCTTCAGACAAAATATGGAAACAGTCTGAGGGAAGAAACCAAAACAAGGTGTCTCCTGCACCTCCTTTCCCAGACAGCATCCCTCATCACCCGTGATTACTTTCCCCTTTCAGCTCTGATCATTTCTTTCAGCACAATGGCACCACTCACGATGGAGCTGGGAAAAAGCCCATCCTAGCCCAGCCCACAGCCTGCTGTGGGTTTGGAGCCCTGAGGCAAGGAAGTCCGGGGCTCCCAGGTCTCCCAGTTGGCTCACTGTGGGATAAATACATGCAAAAAAGAAAAAAAAAGCTGCCTGCCAGGAGCCTTGCAGGGAGGCAAAGCCCTGTGTTGTAAGAGGGATGTGATGGGAATTGAGGTGTCAGAATTCCCGTAGGAGAGGAGGAACTTGCCATTTCTCTCCTATCTGATCTCTGATGTGTGCACATTGTTTGTAGGGAGGGAGCAGGAAAAATGCATTTTGAAAGGGTGAGCAGCTGGATGCCACTCTTCTCATACTTGGAATTAGAATGAAGTGCCTTGTCTGCTCCAAACTGTGCTAAGAAACATGGCAGATTTGAAATAAGCTATTTAGCTCCTTTTTTTTTTCTTTTTCAATAATTTGTTTTTAAACTGGGGCATTTTTTTTGCCTGATGTGCATAGCTGCATTCTTGCTCACAGACACAACTGCACACAGGACTACCTGTTCAAGAAATAAACCTGTGAGGCTCTAGGAGGCTGGAAGGAGATGTGTAGAAAGTGGATAGCATTAACTAAGAACTCTCACTATTAGGATGGTAGCCAGAGAAGATGCTGGCCAAATGAAATAAAGGGCTTACCACTCAATTAAGTCATGGAGCCAGACACGTTCTAGCTTTGCTCTGGGAACCTGAGTGAGGGCCTGGAAGAGAAAAGCAGACTATTGGTGCCCTAGAGAGATCAGCACCCCTCCTAGGGGAGCACCAGAGCTCTTTAACATGGGCCTGCATCCCAGAGTTCAGGAGCATTCCTGTAGAGCAGCCTGGCACCTCAGACACTGCTTCAAATTTCCCTTTGCAGAGGTGCAGGGCCTCATTCAGGTCCCTTTGCACAGCTCTGGTGTGGTGGGTCTGCCCTGCACTCTCAGAGACAGCTTCAAGGTTTTTTGGGTTCCCAGGTTACCCTTGTAGGGTTGCTGTGCCCGTCTTGGGAACAGGGGCTGTGGGAGAAGGGACAAGCAGCCTCTGGGTGCTTTTCTTTCCTTTGGAATTCAGTCTGATTGTTTCTTTTATTGACCAGAGGAATAGTGAGGCTTCAGGGGCAGCTCAGAGGGCAAAGGGATGTGTGTTGGAGTGGTTACCAGCATGGCATGGGCCCTGCTGCCTGTCCTGGGCTCCAAGGAGGTTGGCTGGCTGGCACAGGGGACTGGGACATTGCCCTGCTGTTCCTCCTGATGCCAGAAATTCACATAACCTGTAATCACAGGGCTCTGCTGCCAGACACCGTGTCGTTCTCTCTTGCTTCACCCAAACCAGCCCCTCACCCCTGAGCTCCTCTCTCGGAGGGCTCTGTCTGCACTGGGTGACCCACTGCTTGTTTCTGTGGAGCTCTGCAGGCAGGAGGGCCAAGGACACCCCAATGTTTGCATGCCAGGAGGTAAAGGCCTCGTGCTGCCTGCAGATGTGCTCACATCACTGCAGGAGCTTGGTGATGAGTGATGTTTCTGAGCTCTTGCTGTTCACGTACACACTCCCAAACTGGGCTAGGCTTGCCACAAGCTGCCTACAAGAGGCAAATCAGCCCAGTCCTGCTCTGCTCCCCCTGTTCTGGCTCTTTATTCTGTGTGAGGCAGGAACACCACTGGAGACTGGCAGTGCTTTGGAGCAAAATCCATTATCTAGCAAAAGACTGGATGGGCAAGACTTATGAACAGTGAGCTGCTCACTCACTGTTCCACTCACACCAGTGGGGTGGTGATTTCTTGGGATGGATCTGCGAGGCTGATCCTCCAAGATGCTACCAAGTGACTTCATGTTGACCTCAACAGTAAGAGTACTCACATATCTGAACATGTTTCAAATATCTTGGGGACAATGTGGCATTTTAAACAACTGCTTTTCTCTGAAAGAATTTGATCTGTGAGGGGTAAAATCAGCACTTGATTGGAACATATGTCTGCGGCAGGCTTGATAAAGAAACTATGCAATGCATATATTTTAATTTTGAATAAATCAATGTGGTAATTTGGGATCAGGTGGGATTCTGCAGCTGGAAGGAGAGGACAAAGGGAGGCCATTAGTTATACTTTTAATAAATCAATTTGTTAATGAGGGATCAGGTGGGATTTTCCAGCATGAGATGGAAGACAAAGAAAGCTCATTAGCTGTGTTTTAAATAGATCGATGTTTTAGTTGGTGTGGGATTCTCCTGGAAATACAACGCAAAATAGAAAATATTCCAAAATATTTCACTGTCACTGGAGAACATGCCTGATAAGAAACAAGAAAATTTCCCTACTCACTTAGGGCATCTGTATTTTCTGGGCATTCTGTAGTACAACACAAGAGTGGTCAGGCTGGAACTCATGAAAGGTTCAAGGAAACAAAGAGAGAAGGGCTGTAGTATAGTCAAGGAAATAAAGAGGAAAGGTTATTTCAGATTTGCAGGGCTCACCACAGCTGGCAAATTGATTTCAGAACATTGCAGCGTTCAGAACCACCAGACATGTCTGAAGATCCTTGTCCTTTACCCGGCCCTGCCACAGGAAGGTGTCAGGTACAAGGTGGGATGAGTTCTGCCAGGTTCTCTGCAGCAATAAAGTTCACTGGGCACTGAGCTCATCTCCCCTGTGGCACATCCAGGCATGGACAGCACTGTGTTGGTGCAGCAGCTGAAAGCAAAACATTGTCCAAGAAAGGGAGGCAGGAGGGAAGGGAGAAAAGGTGGTTAAAAAGGATGGTATTCAAATGACCAAATTGGACAACATTCATCCTACTTAGTCTTTGATGCTGCAATGGAGGGGAAGAAATCAAAGCCATCAGGACATATTAAAGAAGCAAAAGGTTTCATCATAATCAGTATCCATTTTTTTCCCTCTTGTGCTGCAAAAAGGAGCTTTAGAGGCAGCTTTGCTTCTGCAGATTTTCTTCTTGTCTTGTTTCAGCTCTGTCCTCCCTGCACTGCACACAGGCAGTACTGCTTCCTGCTGATGGACAATAACACATCCTGCAAGGCTCAGGGCTGTTGTGATGGATGGTGGATACAATTTCCACAAAGAAGCAGGGCCTCAGCTTTTAATCAGCCATGTAAACTAATGGAACCTCGCTCAAAATATTTTTTGGCCCTTCCTTTGTGAGCAGACTCTCCACAGCAAGTAGAAAAACACATCCTGTACATGACTCACAATGCTGCTCTTCTTCTGAGAGGAGAGTCATGCCAAGTCCAAGCACAGCAGCATCTTCAGAGGTTCAAATCCAGCAGCCAGATTGAGGCTCTGCTGAAACCTGACCCATTTCCCAGATTTTTCAATAAAATCTTGAAATTCATTGTAAGTCCCGAGAATGTGAATAAAGAGCCGAAGATTAGTATTTCAAGACTTTTTCTTTCTCTTGAAGCAGTGACTTAAAGAACATTTCGTCAACTGAAGATCCAGAATCAGCTGCTCAATAATTTTTTTTTAAGAAAAAACATAGTGACTAATTTAAAAATAATTTTCTATACATGATCTTAAAAGAAAAAATAAAAAGAGGGAAAGAGATGTCCTTGACCATCAAGACAAGGCCATTTTCTTGAAAGTTCTGCTATTTAACCAATGTGAGCAATCCTGTAGTTCCTAGTCAGCCACACTGGCTTGCTCTCCTCCTTCAGGGGAAGTACTACATCCCTGGAAATGGCAGACACAGAACTCCAGCTGCAATTCAGAAGAACATCAGTCAGCGAGACACTCAAGTACATACTTGAGTGCTATTAGCATAATTGGGACACGAGTGTATGATTGAAGTATGATTAAAGTTAAATTTCTTTAAGATAAATGGATTAATGCAGATGTTTAGGTAATTTTGAGCATTAAAGACAGCAAGTTTAACTAATTAGTCCAAATTTGTTAGTGATTTTTATAGAAACCCACAATTTTTAATCTTACAAGTCCCAGTCTCAAGCCCATAAATGCCTAAAAAGTTGTTATTCCACTCATGTCAGCATTAACATTGCCTATTTTCTGCATATTCCCATGATACCTTTGGAAACCCCCTCAAGGAAACAACAGGCCTGGGCTGAAAAGGCCAAAAACTTCATTATTAAGGAGTTTGTCAAGGCAATTTCTGGACACCAAAGGTGTGAGCCTGGCCCTTCTATAAAGTCAGAGGAGAATCAGGGGCTGGACCTTTGTGCCTCTTGTGCTGCAGACACAGAATCCAATGCTGGCTGTAGGAGCTCCCACAACAGCAACCAAATCCACAGAAAAGCCCAACCCACCATGGTCCTGTTCATTAATTCACAGTAACTTCTTCCTCTTCTTTGCAGCCTGTGATTGGAATTTGAAAATCAAAGCCATTAATCTCCAAAATGCTAAAGCAGCAGACACTCTGTGAGCAAACAAAGGGTCTCACACCCTTCAGAATCCACCAGAGACAAACACAGCCCGGGCTCCAGCCCAGCTTTTTCCGAGTCTTCCACTTGATATCCACTTGGGTGATGTGAAGTTCTGCTGGATGGCTTCAAATTTGCCTCCAGACTGTTCCTAATTGTTCTCCTTTATTCTTTCTGCAGAGTTAGCACAGACACACTGGCAGTGGAGGCTGCCACTTTGGGAAGAGTTCTGTTTAAAATATACATTGCTTTGATCAGTGGCTTCCCTGTAGTGTAAGACAAACACCATCAGCAGTTTTGGTTGATGTTCATTCCTGAGGCACACACTGTGAAGTTACTGCACTACAATAAGCAAAGGTTTAAAAGGAAATTATTGCAGCCAGCTAGGACTTGGAATTATCCTGAGACTAGAAATCTTAAAATCTAAACTGAAGCAAGCCAGCACTGCTTTCCTCCCTCTGTCTAGGAGAGCCTTCCACAACAGCTGATTAGGGCTGAGATCTTTTTATAGCTGGACATTTATGTCAGAGGTGGAGAGATCTGTTCCATAACTAATTTGATGCTTTATGTGTTTCGTTCAGGGCCAGAAATCTCACAGATTTACACTTCCCTTCGGATGGTGAAGCTTGTTTGAATCTCCCAGCTGGGGGCTGGAAGAGCTGTCTGAAGTGTAGCAATGGTCTTTATGTCAAGATTTTAAATGCTACTTTTCCCTCTTTTTTTTTTTTAATTTTTGCCTTTTTTTTTCTTGTGAAGCATAACTGATGTCTCTTACAGGAAACTAGTATAGCTGTTAGCACATATAGCCTACATGGAAATGGTTTCTTTTCTATACTACAGCTTTGTATGCAAAGTTTCAGCTTTGGAATTTGTTTAAAATTTTCTACTGCTTGAGGCCTACATTTCTAGGGAAGAGAATGCAAAAAATTTACATAATTAAATATGGCAAGAGAATGCAGAGTAGCTTAATGATGCCACTTAGAAGCTCATAAAAGAAACACGGGTGTAAGAGGGAAATGTAGGGTTATACTCTGGCTTTTAAAACAGAACTTTTAATGACATTTAATAACTTCTTTGGAGAAGGGCAATTTCTCTGCTCGGGGTAGGAACCAGCCCATCTTTCCTTTTGCCATCCCCAGGGCTGGGCCAGATCCTCAGTAAGTACAAAAAGGTTGAGCATCCCCAAAGCCCCGGATGAGGCGCAGGCGATGGATTCTCCCACGCCCTGCAAAGGTGGGTTGGTGCTGCTGTCAAGCCTGGCCCAGTGGCACCAACACCTCTGTGCACCTCTGTGCACCCCTGCTCTGACCATTCGAGGGCCTTTTGCAATAAACATGCCATAAAACTCTTTTACAAGCCAAGTCTCACTCTGCTCTCCAGCTTTTTCTCATTAAGGGCATTGCTGCTTCAAGGAAGTTCAAGCTGCAGCACATTTCATATCTGCATTCCTTGACGTGTTTGGAAACTATTTTAAAACAATTGGGAGAGGAGTACCAGGTTTGGGGTGGGGGAGTAGGGGGTACTGAGTGCTTCAAAGAGAAAGCAGATCAATGTGCAAGCCCCAAATTACATAACTAGCCCCACCAAGGAAATAAATTAATTTGTTTCCCAATGGCTTATTTATATAACCCCTTTAATTACAGCCAACTGTATCACCAGTATTATACCATGGGAAAATGTAGAGCTGTTAAGCAACCTGCCACTCCGCCCTCCCCAGACCGACAGCACAATCATTAAGCAACAGCTACATGCTGGGACATCACCTTCCCTTTTGTCTTTCAGAGGAATAGTTCAACAAGGTGGCTATGAAAATGTGACCTCAAACCTCACTCCTTTCCTGGGGCTTTTGTGTGCTCCTAAACTCTGTCTCCCTGCTGGGTCGTAAAAACGGGACAGCGTTCGAGCTGCTCGCAGCACAGAGAGGGACATTGTTCCAAAATCTGCTGTTTTCCCACTCTACCCTTGAGTCATAATCAGCCACTAAGTCCTGTTAACTGCGGGTGCTGCCCAGCCTGTGCTGGCTCCTCAAATGTGGGGAGTTTAGGTGGCTCTGTTGCCTTCAATTAAAGCATTTCTAATTGTTCCTAATTCCGCAGGCACCAGCTGAGGCCCTGGCTTTTGCCCTACAAAGGGCAAAGTGTGGTAAAGCAGCTCTCTGCAGCTCTCAGGGCCTGATGAACACCACCCATTAGCAGTCATTAGAGCTGCCCACGGTGCCAAACAGCAGCTCAGCAGTCACAGGAGCGATTTTGCAGGTGAGAAATTGCAGAATGTTCTGAAACTGAAATATTCCAAGCTGCTGTTTCAGTCCTCTTCGGAAGACAAGACGAAAATATTTCTGACAAAAGTAATCCTGGTGATTGGATATAAAGCTGGCTGTGGATGTGGACAATGCTGTCCCTTCAACTATGTGGCTGCAAGAAGGGTTTTGTTATAAATGATGGAAATTCTTCCTAATGTTTTTATGTTTGGATTGTCTTTCACTACTTGCATTAGTGGAATCTTTTAGGTACCATGACCTCCTCAGGGAAGGGATGAGCCTTGGTGGCTTAGCAGCACTGCAATATGTACAGCTGGATTTAGGGACAAAAAGAACTCATCTTAATGCTAGATTTACCAACAGAGTTGCATATTAATGCCCTATATATGACCAAATTAGAACAGATTAGCAAGGAGGCTTTGCTCCCTCCATCAGTCAGACCCTGTCCATCAAGCTGGTTATCCTAAAGAAGGGCATCATTCCCACCACGTGTCAATAGGTTCAGTGCAAGGGCTGTGCCTGGTGTTTTTGGGAAAGCCTTCCTTGGTTAGAAGAGTCATTGCAGGCTCTGTGTTCAAGAACCAAGGATACTCTGCCCAAAGTTCAAGAAGAGCTAAACAGAAAGCGCACGCAGGAATTACTCACAAGAAAAAGCCTCCATTAACTTGCTAAATAATCCTTCCTTTGTATTTATATTTAATTTAAAGGTGGCATGAAGTGAGTTTTAGCAAACCATCCCTGCACAGAGAGATGAAGCAATGCTCTAATTCTATCTTCTCCACCCTTTGAAGCAGCGTTTTGCTGTCCATGTCTGCCATGCCTGAGGATGGCCTTTGGACCAAGTTCTGTCTTAAAAACAGATCAAAAGAAAATTGGCCATGTCCTTCAAAAGACAGCCTCTCCCCTCCCCTTTCTCACAGAGCTGCAACATGAAACAAGGCTTAGAGTAAGGAATGTGTTCTCTAATTTGGTATAAATGTTTTGGCTCACAGTCTCTGCCCTTCAGATGGGAAGAGCAGGTTACTCTGTTCAAGAGATCTTTATTATTTCAGTCTCAGCTCTGAGCTAAGAGTGGGGAGAAATGAGGATTTCAGGAGAAAGTGGTAGTTTTGTATTAAGCAAAAAATATTAAAATATTGAGCCTCAGGCTAGATGCTAATACGCCAAAGGGATTTTATCTCAGGGTTTCATTATGACTGAAGAGAGGTACAAAATCACTTTAAAATCTTAGCTATGGCTGCAATAAATAAATAAATACATTTCTAGCCCTCACCATGGTAGAACAATGCCATCAAATGTGAGCAGTGTGTATCTACCCCAAAAGCCTGAAAACAAGACAAAAAATAACAAGACAGCAACATTCTTGAACAGCATTGCTGTAATTGTGTGATTTCTCATCCAGACCTAATTAAGGCTTGCAACAATGAGATCCATACCAACCCATACACCTCTTGCTGACATTTCAGATTATATCCTTACACAAAACACAATAACTGTGCTGAGATGTAGAAGATAAGACTGGTCTGGAGGAAGCACAAACTGGTTGAAATCCAAAACCCAAATTCCTGAATGTTTACAAAAGTTTAGTTCATATATGTTTATATATTTTTCTCACAAAATAAAATTTCCTGATTTTGGCTGGAGACAGTAAAGTACTTTGACAAAGACTATTTCCATGTTGTGTTTAGCTCAGCAGAAGTCAAGGCCTACAAGAAATCTCTAGGGAAAACAGCCTTTCCTTTCCTCCTTTCACTGGTTGGTTGTCAGTCATCTCCAGGGTTCCCTGATGATTCTGCATGGGCTTAGCAACATGAAATCTTCCACTGCACTTCAAAGTCTTATTTTAAAACAAATGTTCACATTCATAAATGCAAGAGCAGAAAGCTGAGGCTCTCCAAGCCTCCCAGGTTAGCCTAGCCTCAGCTGGCTGGAGCTCTGCAGCCCCAGGAGCTGGACTTTGATGGGAACATCCTACTGGAGAGCCCTGGTCTGCATTAGCATTTATTTCTGCACTGTGACTTGGTTCCTTCATTGCATCTTGCAAGAGCCAGAACTGAGTGGGAGCTGTGAGGGGACAATTGGCAGGCAGATGGGGCTTCTGATGATCTGCTCTTCCTTTGGGAAAAGTAAGGAAAAATATCAGGTAGTCAAAAAAAGAAAAAAAAAAAATTTAAAAAGCTGTCAGAAGACCTAGAGAGACATTATCACCTGGAAAACAAGGATATGATCTGGAACTGATTTCTGTTCTCCCTAACATCCCTCAGCAGAACAAAACATCTGTGAGCTGGATTGCTGGAGACAGCTGGTTCTGGAGAAAGGCTGGAATTCACCCCACCAAGACATAAGCTTCTCCAGTGGGAATAATACCACCACAGAACACATCAAACCAGGAAGGTTCTTGCAACTGTTTGCAGCTCAGGAAATCAACGTGCTGTGCTGCTATTTGTAGCCAATATAATTTAATCTCCACTCTGTGCCCACTTTCTGGTAATGCAGCATTGCTGACAGTGTGTGGAAATGGGGATTTATGGTCCTCTTTGCTATGGCTAAGGCAGTTAACAGGGAAAAAGGAAACCAAAACCAAATTCTGTAATATAATTGTCTGGGTTATGCAGCTGCACAAATGATACATGGGAAAAAAAATTGGAACTTTATAACAAGAAAAAAATGGAATCATGTTGACTGAAAAGTGTACATTTAAATTCTACAAGAAGAACATTTTCAGTGGAGGAAAGCCAAAATTAGATCGCTGTGGGCAAAATTTACCAACAAATATATTTTTATTTTTTTTTAGTTTCCAGAGAAAATTTTGGCATTTTCAGTCACCTTATGAAAAATTAAAAAAAAAAAAAAAATAGTGTTTTAGGAGCACAGGCTCTTTTCTGTGAACACCCATGTTTAGCTGAGAGCTCCGTTTGCTGACCGTAGCAACTGTTGACAAATAATTTTGACCAGCCTAGGGCACTTTGGCACCATGGGTATAAATGAGGCATCACTGGCAGCTCTTATTCTCTGCGTGGCCTCTTTCTGTAGCCCAGACTCCAAAGGGAGAGTCCATCAGGAGCTACCTGGCAGCCTGTGGGATCCGTACTTACATCTGACACGGCCATCCTTGCTGCAGCACTTGCTAAACTACTGAACTTCGGTGTTTTTTCCCCTGGATCCTCATTGATCCCATAGCAGAAGTGTTGACACTGACAGCCCATTCCTACCAGCCAAGGATCTGGCCTTTTTTTCAGCCTCCTTGACTGATTTTTTGGCGTGTTCCTGCAAGAGGGCTGGGACCGTGCCAGGGCGGGGGTGAAGGGAACGGCATTCCCGGGCTCTTAGTAGTGTTGACCATTGTCTTGATGTGAATGCATAAAAGCCTTCAAAGGCAGAAAGGTGACTCCCTGCCATGTGCAACGCTCTTTGGAGCCCTTTCAAGGCAGGGAAGAGCAGCACAGTCTGTCCCTGAAGCCAGGACACGCCGCTGTCTCCTGGTCGAGATTATTGCGGTGAATGGTAACAGTAGATGAGGTGCTATCTTCCCCTTTAAATTGAGCCATTCAATTTGTCATGAATGGCTGAGTATTCCTTGCTGGCATCTGGGACTTGGGTTTCAGCGCTGGGAACGGAGTGAATAGGATCAATGATGAAGCTGAAGTACAAAAAGCAGGAGCAAAAAAGGGCAAAGGACTAAAACCCACAGAGACAAGCAATTACAAGGTGTATTAATGTACTCTGGGCTAGGCTGGAAAGAGGGAAGAACTTATTGTTATTCCGGGGGATTTTTTTTTTCCACGGGAGATAAAGGGGTTGGGAAGTGAATATTTGTTATTTGGGCAAAGCCGTGGCTGCAAAGAATAAAGAGACCTTTTAGGACATGGCAGCTGCCTCTGAGCCAGGAGCGTGGTACTTGATACCCCAACCTCCCCTCCTGGTGCTTTTGGGGCAGCTTTTGAGAGCTGCAAGGAGGGCATTCAGAGGGAAGACAATGAGAAACGTCAAGAAAGAGAGAGGAAACCCGGAGTTTAAAAGACTATTGAGTGACAGGCGGGTTAGATCAAAGGCAGACGTTTACCAGGTATTTATAATTGCAATGCTAATCAGGTTAATCATAGAAAGCAGAGCCCAAGGGCGGATGCCTAGTCAGTCTTAAAGCACACACAAATATCTATTTAATGCACACATATACATAAAAAACCACATATAGTATATATATATATATATAAAGTACTTCAAAAGGCATTCAATCAATCACTGTCACCCATTCTGGTTTTTGCTTGGATTTAAAGGAGAAGAAGCTCTCTGCAGGCAGAGCACCTGAATGCCTTTTGCTGCCAGAGCCAGTGAGATGTTTTGGAGGGAACACACAAGATGGGGCTCATGTATAAATCACTGGGGGAAAAAAACAGAGTCAGAATTTGTTCCTTAATAAAAAGGAAACAAATCCCCCAAAATCTGTCAAACAAATCCCCCCAGCAAGACTGTCTTTGTTTCCATGGCTTTTAACACAGAGAAAGGAGAATCCTTATTCAAGGATTTTTAAACACCATTTCTTATCTTGCTAATTTGAAGGGCTGGATTTTCCAGGACCTCAGTACCAGTTACACAACCAAATGAGCATCAGCTTTTCTAAAGGCTGCACAGTTTTGCAAACCTGGGCTCAACTTTGAGCATTTTGCTTACCAGCCCTTTTCAATCTTATCTGTCTCACAGACATGCTCTCTCTTGTTATCATTCTTCCACCCATTCCTTTCCTATGCCACACACAGATTTCAAAAATCAAAACAAAACCATTTCCTATGGGAGTCTCTCCACACTCATTTTAAGAATAGGCAGTTTTTGTTCACTCTCTGTGGTGTGCAGCAGTCTCAGCTGTGCATTGCAGCAAGTACAGATACAACAAGACTTAACTGTGTTTAAAATAATTCCTAACACCACAGCTATGTCTGATTTTACCAGCAAAACCAATCCAATGTCCTGCACTCACTGATCTAGAAAAAGAAACGTTATGAATGACAAAATACTGCCCACAAACTATTAATGAGAGAGCATACCAACACTGAGTAACTGTACACATCCAAATCTCCCCTCCCAAAGACTGCTAGTGGCAGAACTTCTTGTCCATAAATCAGTAACAGAAGCACTAAATCTTACTACACGTCTGGACCAATTCCTGAAATTATAAGGTCTCTGTCAGGAGTTTTAGGAACATGTACTATGCATAAGGGCAACTTTTGAAAATTGTATTAATTATCTGGGAGGTATCATGTCTATAAGAAAACGTGCTGTTGGTCATGGGCTATAAACTCCCTAGCCAGCCACCATCAGAAAGCAATTTTCTCCATAGATAGCCACTGTATTCATGCTTTAATAATGTGAATTTTGCTTGTTTTGTGCTAGGTCCTGTAGAGACCTAAATATCCACCTCGTGGGCAAAGGATGCTTACGCTGACAGTGAATTTGGAGAATAGAGAGCTGGAATCAGCTCCTAGGCTGTGGCTTCCCAGCCTCCATCCTGACTATGGGAGTGGGGATCCTTGAAGGGCAGCCCAGCAAAGAGCAGGAGAAGGATTAAGGGTCAGGGCACAGCTCGAGGGGTGCTGATGCCCCAGGGGCTGCGTGGGCAGGAGCGCGTGCGCCGGCACGGATGTTCTTGGGGCAAGTCTCAACAGCCTCTGCAGAAATGCTCCTTGTGAGGCTTCCTTTTGCAGGACTGGAAGGAAGGGGAATGATGGGGGAAGAGCAGAGAAAGACACACACACACACACCCGCACACAAACCGAAATGAATTTCTGGTGTTTACAGCGAAATCCCAGCAAAGGTCTTGTGGGCTCCCTCATCGCCTCGAGCCAAGGACAGGAGAAGGTATCAGCTCCCATCTATCGTTTTCATGCACCATTTTTCACAGGGGGTTCATCAAGCACACAGATCAGATAATACAAATACCAAAACCTGAATATAAGGGTCTGTTGGAAAGTCTTTTCCAATTAATGCAGCCAAGATGTGTTTCTACATGCCTTTGCTAAGCAAAGGCCTGTGACATCATTACATTGCAAATGAAACAGGACTTTAAAAGGTTAAAAATGGGCCAAAAGCCATAATATGCCAGTTTCTATCTGGAGCGGGATTAGGTTGGCATTCAGAGGTTCAGGTCTGAGTTAAAAGTTTGGGTCTGTCACCATAAGCATCCCATGAACAACTGAGCCAATATTCAGCCCCAACAGCAGAAAGATTTTAAGTTCATTTGGAGGCAGTCTGGCCCTGCAAGGGCTCTGCCATTTTGGACAGCATCCAAAAGGCAAGCAAAAAGAGGCCCCTTCAATTATTTTTTTAAAAAATCATTATTATTGTTATTATTATTATTATTATTGTTTAAATCCCACCGTGGGTTCTAAATAAGTTCAAATCTGGGCAGACATGCTGAAACAAAACCACCCCTCATTTTGGGAGCAGGGAAGATATGAAACTCCAGTTTGGCCCCATCATTGCTTCAGGGATGGTTTCTAAAAATGAATTCAGAGTTACAGCAACCTCTTACCTCCTCCCAGCAAACAAAAATACTGATTGGATTATTTTGCAGTAGCTGAAAAGTTAAAGGTTTCTTTAACAAGTAACAGATTTAATTACAAGAACTCAACACTATTTTGCCATCACATCTAAAATTGCTGATCTGCTGGAGCACGGAGTCTTCCATGGGCATCCTTATTCTCCTCCACTGTACCACCCTGAATAAAGGAGCCACTCCTGGGCTGCAGCTCCTGCTTCTGCCAGGACATCAGAGTGTCCCTGAAAAATCAGTGTTTCCTGACCATTTGAATTTCCTTTCACATAATTGTCAAGACTTCTCTTTCCAAGTTATTTTGACTTTTAGTCACTCTTACGGTCATATTGAAGAATTTGTGCTAATAAGAGACTGAGAGTGTGGCTTATTATCTCCCCTCTTTTATTTTGCATCACTTTTGGAAGGGAAAAAAGGTTATTCTGGCTGCGGAGTGGATGAAAAAAATTCTGGAGCAGAGTAGGTGTTGCAATTTTATTTCCCATCTTAACCACAAGGTAGGACACATATATATTCCTGCAGCACCTTCCTGAGCATAGTCTCATCTGTTATTCTGCTAGAAGGTTGCATAGCTTCCAAATTTTTATGTATTAGCCACTGCTCAGTTGTAGGCAGGTGAAGGGTCACTGAAACCTCAAGCAATAATTGATATCCACTCCCTTTTTTTCTGTTTTTATATGGCACAGTTATAACCACTGGGCAGAGAACCAAAACTTCCTAATAAAGAGGACTGGAGGGAGAATTTTATCTGTCTTCCAGTCCTTCAAAGAGGTGACACCCCACAGGCCTGGTGTGACAGGAACCCAGAGAGGGGAGGCAAGTCTGGGTGCTCCTCTTGTTCCCCCAGTTCCCTCTGCCTTGGAGATTAACATCACCATTGCCTTGTGGCACTTTCTGAAATCACAGCAAAGCCACTCGTGGTTACAGCCATCCCCTGCTCACCATCTCTCACTTCTGTTCATCCAGACAGGCAAAACTGCATGACTTACAGAACTTCAACTAGAATAACTGAGTTCCCAACTTCTTCAAGCTTCCAGTGCATCAGCTGCCTCCTCCTGGCTGAAAAGGGAGCAGCTGAAGAAATACAGAATTCCTATTCCCCTCTTTGTGCTGTTTTTGCCATATCCATGTGTTTGTTACTGCCTCAGGAGCTCTTCCCTCATTGCACAGATGGAAATGAGGTGGCCCAATGGGTAGGATGCTAATCAGCCCTTCTACTCAGCTGTGGGCTCTGTGGACTCTGCAGAGCCCTGCAGCTCAAAGGCCTGACTGTGGATCAGACAGACATCCCTGATCCAGCTTGTTCAGAGGTGGCCATGGCACTGTGGCTCTCTGTTAGTGGGTTTGTGGTATTTAGCCAAAAAACTCTGCAGCTCCCAGTGAACCTCTCCCCGAATCCCAATTCCTGTGTCACCACACCCAAGAAAGGCAATTTAAAGCCAGTGCAGGTGTGGCAATGCCTGCCAAGTTCTTGACTGCAGTGCCAAGCGTTGCCAGTGCCCGTCTGTTCTGACAGACACAGAACTTTAAAATTCATGAGATCTTAACGTGACTGAACAGTCTCTTAAGGGCTTTTGACTAAACAGAAGGTCCAGATAGCGAGGGAAGAGGAAATTCCTTAATTCTGAGGTATTTCAAATCTGGAAGAAACTTCTGGTTTGCCTTAAGGTCAAGACTGTCCCATTTTATAAGCCAAACAAATTCTCAAGTCTGTGTGTTACAAAGAGGGGATATTTCACTCAGCCTTGGCTTATCTTGCTCTGCCTTCCTCATAACCATCATCAGCACCACTACAGCTGAATGTTGTTTCAGCAGGACCTGTGGGAGGCCAGTGTAAGAGCAGGAGTGATCAGAAATAGAGGGAGTGGGAAAGGGAGGTAAAGAAAGAGGAGGAGGAGGAGGAGGGGGATAAACACATGGATAATGGGAATCTGGAGAGCAAGAAGTGGAAATAGAGGAGTGAGCTGTAGCTGTGAGTGAGACTGGAAACCCAGCTGGACCACTGCCATCTGCTCGAGGGCCACCAAACCTTGGAGACTTCCATTCTCTGAACCAGTGGCAAACACCAGCTGCCTGATTTAATTAACTCTTCTGTCATTAGCATGCATCAACAATGAACAAGGAACAAGGAACGCACGCTCCATCGTGTGATAGATTCCTGTCGTGCCCATGGCATGCACAAGCATAAAGCTGTTGGCTCCCTGAGAGGTGGGACACAAAAGTCCCATCCTACCCACAGGGGTTTGAAAAGTGGGAAAGAGAAAACCTATTTTTTATTTGCTTCTTGCTTTTTATTTATTTGCTTTTTGTTCTTTCCCAGGCACTTTTCTTCCTTCTAGGTCAGCCAGTTTAAATTGGAGCCTGTAGCAAGAGATCCATTTCTCACCAAACAAACTTCTCTACAGGAAAGCTCATGTCTTTAAATATATTTTTGAGCAAATTTTCCCTCTCCTCCCCCTGTCTGAATTTGGTTGTTTTATTTGTCAGCTGATAATAGTGACAAAATTGTGCCTCTCCCCTATACGGGAAAGTCAGTAAAAGAGCTTCTCAGGAGGGGCTGGAGCAGCTTGGGAATATGTCTACCTTGGCAGGAAAGTTCCAATTCCTCCACTTTTTGAGGCTTAATAAATTCCTGCTCTCTTCAGTAATAATAAAATAAAATCAGTCTCCTGGGGAAGAATCCACTCCAACAGACTGTACTATTTCAGTCATCCTGATTTTTCATTGGTGGGAGATATATTAAAAAAAAAAAAAAAAAAAAA
>VZTZ01027314.1:38446-110047 GCA_013400955.1 Drymodes brunneopygia
GAAAAAATTTTCAAAAAAAAAAAAAAAAAAAAAGAAAAGAAAAAGAAAAAGGCAGGAAAACAGCCCATAACAAATGAAATGTTACAGTCAACCTGACATGAAATACTACATTTTAGGAATAGCATTTCAGAAAGACATTTCAAAATCCAGTAGTAAGAACTGTGGTGCAATTTTCCTGGAAAAATGAATTCTCATTAAATATATTAGTAAGGTTTAGGTAAATATATCAGTAAGTCCTTGTGTTTAAACAGGGAAAACACGCAGAAAGGGCCCCTTTTCATGAATTGAGGACTCAGGCAATGCACCTCCTGCTCAGCTGCAGGATCTTGTACAACTCCACTCCCACCAGGCACAAGGGACATCCAGGACATTACAAATGTGCCTTTGGAGCTACAGTAAATATGAACCTAAGCTGCAAAGCTGAAAGTATTTCCTCAGAAACCAAGAGGAGGACTAAGAAGTTTACAAACCAGACAATTTCCCCACTCCTAAATTCCAGTTTATGAATTTATGTGAATCAAAATTTGAATTCAACAGTACAAAGGTTAACAGAACTGAAGGATATTAAAGAGCACTCCTTAATGTCAGTCTGGCCATTAAACTTCCTAAATATTGCATATTTGTGTATGAACAACTGGTATGTTTAAAAATAATGGAATATATGCTAAGAAGAAGTACAGCTGCCTTAGGAGGTGAAGTCAATATTATGAGTATGTAAGCAATGAAAGACTGAAGCTAATGCTCTTAACAATTGTTTCAAATCCAGACAAAATCCTAAAATAATAAAGGAGGCACAGATCTCCACCATAAACACATTTATTATTTCCACATGGTGTTTGTGTGTGTTTGTACAGTACATGCAACCGAGCTGGCCCTCACCGATTGGAAATGTTTCGCATTCCACAGGCACAATGATTGCTCACATTAAGAGGCCTCAAGGTTTGTTTTCTGACACACTGGAGAATCCAGGAACCCTGAGAAATTCAGTGTGATCTGTTTAACAGTCCCTGCTTGGAGCTGGGTGACTGGAGCAGGATGTTTGTGCAAACGTCCCTGGGCCAAAGCCCACGGAGGGCCGTGGGGCCGGGCCCCTGCAGAAGGGCAGGGACATCTCTGTTCCCATCCATGGCCACCAACACTTCCAGGAGGGCTCTTGGCAACTCTGGCACGACTGGGAGCTTCAGCTGGCCAGGAAACAGGGCAATCAAAGTGTGAAAGCTTGATCCATGTTTTCCAAGAAGATTGCTTAAGCCCAGAAGTTGACTTCTAATGCCTAATGAAAGAACTCACATCCAGGTTTTAACTGCTTTTAAACAATAATACCTCTCTGGTTTTACTTCAGCTTGAGCTCCCTAAATCTCATTAATGATCCAGGCAACACCACAAGGAAAAAGTATGGATCAACCCACACATTAACACAGGATAATAATGGCTCATTGGTGAGCAGTGCTGCTTTTGGTGATGTTTTTTGTTTACAATGAGATGTCTTCATGATTGCTAAGGGATGTAAAGCAGAACTTGCTCTACTCTAATGCTCACGTGTGTTGTAACCCCTTGTAATCCTGGAGCTGCCGTAGCTACATGGCCCCCCCACCCCTGGATTTTCCCTGGAATAACAGCAATAATCTACTCAGCTTTGGGATCAGCTGCCACACGAGAAGGGTTCTCCAAGAGCAAGAAATGTTTTCAAAGTAGATATTTAACCTCAGTCTCAGAACCAGCAAAGAGCAGTGTGTTGGCAACCCTTCAGACCCTCCAGACAGAATGCACCAGCTTGATGCTCTTTTAACTTCTGGGGCCAAATGAAATTTTTTTTTGACTATTAAATTTAGCCTAAAAAAATTTCTAAACTCTTAACCAGTCTAAATATTTTCTGATACAGCATTTTATATGAGAGTGTGAAGAGTTGTGAATGCGAAGTAACCAAGCACCTTTTTGAATGCAGAAACAAGCAAAGCAGCTTTGGAAGATTCTCCTGTAACCCTTTTCTCCACCTGCCTCTGGATCCTTTCTCCTTTATTACCTGAACAGGTATTTCTCCAGGGCAGAACTTTGCAAATGCCAGTTACTCTTGAGGAAGGAAGGTTTTAATGGGTCAGGAAATGAACCATTTAACTCCAAGGTCTAGCACATCATTTCTTTCAAACATTTAGCCTATTATTTTAGTGATTTGGTTGGTTTTTTCCAAAACCTAATCTTTCTAATTATTTTTATTTCTGTTATTTTTTTTCTCCTACCAGTCACAGTACTCACTTTTAAACACTTACTTAAATTTAAAACTAAGCTATAAGGTATTTTTGACTTTTGTCTGGTTTCAAAGATTGTTTTAACCTTTTTGCCACTGCTCTTGCTCTGCACCTGCTGATCTAAAAACATATCACAACACTGGAACCAGTGGAAACTTAGGACATGTGACTGATATGTTTAAAGCACCACAACAGACAACAGCACCTTTTCTAGCAGCATTTATCCAAATACTGTCATGCAAAAATAAAATAAAATAAAATATTTCCAGTGACACAGCCATAAGATGCGTGCTTTGAAATCACAAGCAAAGGCATCACTCCAGGGCTGCTGGCTGTGGCCACATGAATCTCTCAGAGCTGTCAGGGAGCAATAATGTACAAAAGTCTCTGTCACCATCATTCTACGTGACCCTGGAAAACTCTGTCAATATTCCATTCTTTCCCAAAAGGATTCAAGTGAGAAAATAATAGATAATTAGACCTTTGATGGCTGTTTAGATGCTACCTCTGTCTCAGCAATTTGCCAACTGGAAGATGCTACAGAAGATTAAAACATTGTCACAAAGAATCTTTCTATCATAACAGAGGGATGGTTTCCCTTCCTGTTGAAAAGCTGTTTATTGTTTAGCCACGTTGGATTTTGGAGGTAAAGAAACCTGAATTTCATTTACATTAATCACACAACTGTGGCATCTGAAGGGCATGGTCAGACGGGTGGTGGTCTGACCCCAAGGATGCAGACCTAGAAGTTGTCCTGTGCTTTTGTCATTCAGACCTGATGACCACATTCCTTTAAGGTCTTCCTACACTGACCCTGTTGCTTAAAATTAATAACTGCAGCTTTAAGCAGCCAAGTCAGACCAGTAGAGAGTTCTCAATTCTGACACTTTTGTCTCCAAGAGTGTCTTAATCTAAAACCAGTCCCTGAACTCGAGAGATGTGCCTTCACTGGAAGCAGCAAGCTTTTCCCAATGTTTGTTCAAGGGTTTAACCGGGTCTTACCGAGACCTCCAGGAATTTGCCCATGGATTTCACGGAATCACAGAATTGTTAGTGTTGGAAGGGACCTCTGGAGACCATCAAGTCCAACCCCCCCTGCCAACTCAGGGTCACCTAAAGCAAGTGACACTGGAATGTGTCCAGGTGAGTTTCGAATTGTCTCCACTTGAAAAGGGTCAAGCCAAATATTTGAGGGATGGCACAAGATAGGATGCAATTTAGAAACCAGACGTCCAGGGATGTGCCTGGAAACTGCTTGCATGATCCACAGAGCAAAATCCAGCCTAGAATTTTTCCCACTTTTCATTAGGAGCTGATAGGAATCTTTCCTGTCGCTGCAGGTGCCCATGCAATAGATCTCTGACCATCAGAAATGGGTGCTAGGGATGAAGTTTGAAAGTGTCAGAGGCTTGCTTTAAAATGTTTTTTAAAACTAGAATTGTAAATCAAGTTCTGTTTCCCTAAGATATGTAAGTGAGAAAGGCTGTTGGATATTAACACTGTGCTGCCAGGGCAGTAGCAGCTTGTAAAAAATAAAACTAGACAGATTTCCTTGGAAAAAAGTCCCCTTTCTTGAACAAAGTCCTCTTGGCACACTGGTATGCCCTGAGACTGAGCAAACAGGAAAGGGGAAATTCCCTTTTGCATTGGTCAAGTTTTTGAAGAAAAAAGAGAATTCTGATACTCAAGGAGAGCAAGTGTACACTTGGGCAAGTACAGGTCCAGTTGTGTGTAAGAGTTGTCCTCAGAGGCAAAAATTACATCATAGTCTTCCGTCTTTGCAATTAACTAGAGCAGATTCCTGCTTCAAGATTTATATAGCAGAAGGTGCCACTCGAGACAATTTGTGCACTGGGTAAGGAATGACAAGCAGTGAGCAAAGCAGATGTGAAGAGGCCTGAGAGCAGCCCTGGCTGGTTTGGCAGGTCCATCTCTGGGAATAGGTGCTTGCACTGCTGGAAAAAGGAGCAGGGCTTGGGAGGATTGCTACAGTGTGCTGTGAGGCACAAATATGTGTGAGGTTTTACCAGACTGACTTGAACATCCTGGGTGATGGCTGCGGTGTGCACACGTAGAACTATGGGAGTGGGTGCATCTGAAGGGACAAGGCTGTAAAATACAAGTATTGAGGTGCTGAGTTAACACTGGATAATCAGATTTCATTACCAAGAGCTGGAGCATTTGGAAACTGCTGTGTTTGTCTAAGAGAGCAAGCCATGTTTCCCAATTTCTGCATTTTCGGCAGAAAATCGGCAGGCCATGTTTCCCAATTTCTGCATTTTCGGCAGGTGCATTATTCTCTCCTCTAACACTGGCATGAAGTTCAGAAGAAAGTTAAGATTCACACCTACCCCAGTTGTACAGCAGATGTACACTCCACCTCTATTTTTATTCTTTGCCACTTGATTCTGCTGGTGTGAAATGCAGTGCAGTGTTGAGGGGGGGCAAACAAAGGTGGATACAGAGCCTGCATTTCAAAAGGAAGAGACATTTTGGCTGCCACCTGACACGAGGACTTGCAGTTGACAGCAGCTGGCTGCTCAGACACGAGGATCAGCGCTGGCAGGGCTGCTCAGCAGCTTTGCTTCACTTGGTAGGGCTGCAGTGCTCAAATGATCTCCCAATTAGTGTCCCAGTGACAATGTGGCACCAGCTGCAAATCCCACAGCCCGTGGCCAGAAGCCTCGGGCAGAGGACAATGAATGTGCCCGCCCAGTTCCAGCACAAAAGAAATATAAGTTGTTTCTGACCTTTTCTCTCCTGTACTCCTGACCCGTGAGCAGCCAGACAACTTCTGCTGACAGTAGTTTATTTTTCACTGAGCAGAGGCTCTGCCTCCTGGGCAGCTCGGTGCTGTACACAGTGCTGGGTAGAAATTAAAAACACAAAACTTAGTCCCTGCCACGGGATGCTGCTCCTGTGGCAATCTGGAAATGATTACTTGACACTTTAAGACCCATCCCCATCATGCAGGGCATTTTTTTTCCTCTGAGAGGTGACTCCCTTTGGGTGACAAGTGAAGAATTGAGGAGTCAAAGCACTGGCAAAGATTTGGCACTCTCTGTGGGTTTTCTATCAGTGAATAACAGCAGAATCATGCATTTACAGATGAATAAACCTAACACAGAGCCTGGGTGGACACACACCACTAGGGACTTGCAGAGCTCATGAGGGACCTGATTCATCTCTAATGGTGGAGAAGCAGAACAGAGGAGGTGCTGCTTTCCATTTTTCCTTACTTGTATTTAAATGTTAGATGGGAAAGGATGACCAAATACTTTTTTTAAACAAGAACTGGCAAGAGTGCTGAAATAATGGACATACAGAGAACTACAGAAACTTTGCCATCTTTACTGCACCCATGAAGCCCAACTCCAGCTTGCCAAAACCCCTATTAAAATTCCTTTCTTTGCAATATTCCCAAAATATCAGCATATTCATACTTATTTTAAGCGAGCACAGTAACCCGATCCCAGCAGTAAAATCGCAGAGTTTGTGAGTGTGGGTCAGAGTTAAGTTTGTTCTCACACAGAAGCAGATTCTCACATGAAATTGTGGAGCACAAATGCAGACAAAGAAGGCAGAAAACGCAAAACAGCTGAAGTCATTATGGAGGGTCAAGTCAGTGCTCTGGATTTTGGGAGGTCTCCTCATCAGCGAGGGCTACACAGCCTGAACTAAGCCATGGATGATTTTATGATCATAATGGAAAAGTAGCTGAGACCTCAGCCAGTTTTAAGCTTCCCTCCTTCGAGCTTTACATTCATAAAATTTTGAGGACTGAAACACTGAACTGGAATACGGCGTGGCTGCTTTACAAGCATGACATCAAAAAGGTTTGGCAGAGGCAGGGTCCACTCACTCCCACTGCCCTGTGGAGCTGCTGAGCTCCAGAGGGTTCCTGGGCTCCTTAGCTGGACCACAGCTCTCATTGCCTGCTCTGGCTGCCAGGCTCCAAAGGGCTTCCCTGTCTTGCTGGCATAAGAAGGGCACCATTCCCTTCTGAAAATCCAGGGAAACAACTTCCAGCAGGGAAATTCTCACCCAACTAACTGTACTGAGGCCTTCATTCCCAGGTTACTATTTTGATAGAATTATGGCAGAGCTCATTTCACTCAAACGGGGTCTCACTCTTTCCACAGCAGCAGCAGCCCTTGAAATTTGGTCCAAAGTGGTTAAAAGTGATAACATCTTTGTGGTTTGGGGTGGAAAAAAGTCAGTTACTGTGTGTTTATGCACATCTATTTCTGTGTAAGTGCTGAAGTTCCCACTGAATTTCCTGAACTAAAAGGATGCCAAAGACTCAGGAAACACTACTTTTCTTTTGTGTAAGAAAACTCCTGTAATTTGAAAAGCGTAGATGAGATCTTGGAGGCAAAAAAATCCAGATTTTTTTTTCCTCCAGCAGTCAATCAGCTTTAGAGGGAAATCTTACTGCTTTGAAAAAATGAGAAGGGAAAAAGGTGAGTTTGGGTTGAAGAGTTTGTGGGTGTAACTGTGGACACACACCTCCATCCTAGTTTTTCTGACGTGTCTGTGGGAGATGAATGTGCAATGCTGACTGCCAGCCTCCTGTGTTAATTTGATTAAGCAGAGTGCTCACAAAGTGCTAACTGGAGCCTATTATTCAGGTCATTCAGCTCACACCTGGTTCCTAGCGAGATGTTACACTGCTTTAACACAATGAACTATGCTTTTATTGCTCTCCCTTATTTCCTCCTCCCTCCAGCTTGAAAAGCTACACTTCAATCAATGGCAGATGTCAGGGTGGGAGTAATAACCTTCATTTAGGGCAGCAAGGAGGGACATCTGGGCGGGCCAGGGAAAGAGGCAGGGACTAAACCCACCAGGATGTGCAGGTTACATCTCTATCATAAGAGTGCTTGGTTGAAGGACAGTTTTGAATGTGGAAACATCCAAAATGCTCCTGTCCTCAGCTCGGAGTTTTTCCTCTGAAAGGCACAGAAAGGCCAAGAGGACTGGGACTGACAGCAAAGCAGGGGTAGATAGCGCATTTGTATGTGCAGAAAAGAAACAAATCCAAAGTGTGTTGCAGATGTTCAGGCCAATCCTTAAGGAAGGTGAAGGAGAAAGAAGAAAAGCCAGCGTCAGATACAAGGGGTGTGGCTTCAGGGTAAGGTGGCACCACGTCCTGTGGTCAGTTCTGCCTTCAGGACAAACCAGTGAAGCTTTTGGTGCTCCTCTTTCCCTCCCACCAACACACTGATAACTGCAAACCTTTTTTAAATTTTTTTTTCCTCCCTATCATTTGTCTGCCTTGAAGTCTGCCAGGTTTTTAGGGGAAAAAGACCATTTGTATGTTACCCATTACTACCTGGCACTTTTAGGGCCAGCTGTAAAGGAACTAATAATTGGTAGAGGAAGAGTACTGGAGGGTACATTCTCCTTGTACTGATGTCCCACGGAGAACCCCAGCACATTCTCATCTCTGTGTCTGTCAGCAATGAGGACAGAGACTATTCCTGCTGAAAAATTGCCTTTCTTTAGCACTTTCTAAAAAACCTATAAATTCCCAAGGAATTCATGACATTGATATGAACAGGCACTTAAACCTTCCTTGAACTGGGAAGTTGGTTTCATGTCAGGAACAAGTGTGAGTTTTACTTGGGGCGCTGTTCAGCTTTCTGTGGTGAAGGCTGAATGCCAAAAACCTTTCCACATGGAAGGTGCTATAATTCCAGCCACTGGACAAACCTGTCACTTTTATTTGCTAAATTGCTTCTGAAGGGAAATTCCATTTTCATGGAGAAACTTAAGCATTTCCACAGCCAAGATGACATTTCCTGGCAAAAATATATTTTTCCTTAACCATGCTTGCTGTTCATCTAAAAGCAGAAAGATAAATTGATTTCTTTACAAGAACTAGAAAAGAAATAAAGAGGACAGAAGCTTGCTTCTGTTTTTAGCTAGCTGAGATGAAAACTAAAATTATTGTGCACAGTTCTAGATTAGAAAGCAACTTTTTATGATCCAGAAAATCTTCAGATTTGGTCGCTACAAATTTTGCACCCACAAAAACCCAAGCATCCCCTAGGTTAAATACCTAGGTAGGTTTGGATCTCTTCTCCAGCATGTCAGAAATCAATTATCTGGTTATCCCCTCATTTATTAAACCCCACGTCTCGGATTCTGGAAATATTTGGGAGCTGCCGTCATGCATTGCGCAGCGGCGGCGGCGGCGGCTGAGTGATTCGCGCCAGCGCGTTTTGCCCGACTCAGCCGCGGCGTCTTGGCATCCCGAACCCCGTTTAATGAATGTCCAATGTAGCGTGCCCGGGAGCTGGCGGCTTATCTCGCGTGCCCTTGGGTGACAGACACACTCTGGGATCACGCCAACGTGTGCCTTTTGTCACTGCGCGGCGCGGCGGCCAAAAAGTCAGGGCCGCGACGGCCGAATGCTTAGCGCAGATCCGCGGGGATAAAGATGGGAGGGGAGATATGCCTGCCATGAGCGTGTCTCAGTGATCTGCACACAGGCTGGTGCCAGATGCAAGGCATACAACTTTTCATTCTGCGGAGCGTCTTGCGCTGCTTTTCAGCGGGAGAATTAGCCGTCACAAAGAGGGGATGTAGGCCGGGGCGAAAAGGTCGGGAGTCAGGAATAGCAGAGGGTTTTGAGGAGATGAGGGGTTTGCTCACCAGTTTACAGCTGACAGAAGTGGGGGCACCTTTTATTTCCTTTATCTCAGCAAGGCAGGCGGGGCCCTGGGAGGAGATCAGGCACTGTACAGAGCTAATACCTGGTTTTGGAGCTATTCTGAACCCCTCCCTGCCAGTATTTCTGCTCAAAACTCACTGAGACACAGAGTCAAACTGATGGAGAAAAGGCTCCAAAGACAGGAAAGGCTCATAAAGCCAAGAAGTAATGAGAGAAGCAAGAGAGGACCTTTGGGATCTGCTGCTGATTGCTCACGTGTGTACACAGGGAATTGCAAGGAGTTCATAAAAACAGATCAACTTGTTGTTCAGAAATTCTAATAAAGAAAACCTAGAGGCATTAGAAAATCATTCCAATTGGATGGACACGGAGAAATTATGGGGGAATCATCTTCCCAAAGGATAGGGAGAATTTGCTAAAAAATCATTTTTCCTGGTCCAAATACAAAACCCAAGTTGGACACAAACACTAGAAGACCAGAAATGGAAAACTGAGGTCGATGGGTCACCAATCATCTTTGCACAGATGAAAATATAAAGTTTCATTCTATTTTCCCTGTGTGAGTACAGCCCCCTGAAGATGGAGAAGCCTTTCTGCAGCTTAAGAAACACTAATAGGCATTTCTAGTAATGGCTATTAGAAACCGAGAAATAGTCCAAAATATTCTCTAAAATGTATTCACAGCTTATTCTTTTCACACCTAAACATCTTGTAAAGCCATTGCTGATGTTCCTCTGGCAATTGGAAGAGAGGCCAATGGGAAAAATAGTGCAATATCTCACTTGACATAATTGCCAGTGATTGCTGACACCCTAATTTCTCAGGATTGCAGAATTTTTCTCCCCTAACTTTTTAAGTGGGATCATGCTGGAAGCATTCCATGGCTGGTGTGGAGGACCTTGCTGAAGGCTCTGATCCAGGTTCCTACCTGCTGCTAATATCCAAACAAATAACAATAAACAAACAACCCATCACTCAAAATTAAATCTGGGATTGGTTTGCCAAAATTTTTCTTTATGCAAATTCTTTTCAAGTTTCTGTTTTTCTTCCATTCCCTTCATGTTGTCATATTCTGGGTTAATACCACATTGCTGCCAGTTGCTGCAAGCTTTATAACATGGGAAAGTGTAGCATGATCACTTTTTAATGGATATAAGTTAATAAAAGTGGGTTACAAAACCTTAGAAGCGTTTCCAGCAGGAGATGAAATTCACTCTATTTCAAAACATTTCATGTTAATGAAATTTTGGTCCACAGTATGAATTGCAGGGGATTCGGATAATGTTAAAATATCTTAATTTTCATGCTGTGGCATGGAATATCTTCAGTTAATCTGGAAAAATACCTTAGACCTTATTGAACATGCATATAAATACATATGCATGTATGAAAAGACATAGTGTAGGCAGCTCTTTGAGTTCCCTAAGTGTGCCCTTTAACTTTCAAAAACAGGAAGAAAACCAAAAAATGAAAGTAATGTTTTAAATCATAGTAATATGCCACTCATATATTAACCCTTTATCGCAAAAGAGAGCTTCAAATCCACAGCTGAAGTCAACCTCAAATCACTGTGTATGCTCAAATAAGCAGACAAACTTTCCAAAATCTTCCAAATAACCCTGCCCAGGGATTGTCAAACCTGTCAATTCTGTGCACAGTGTTCTGACAGTGCCAGCAAACCTGGCTCTGAGGAAGCACCAGCCTTCCCTTATTGCTGAGCTTTCATATAAAAAAACTGGCTGGAAATGAGTCTTTATCATGCCCTCACCCCTCCTTTTCAGATTAGGGCAAAGAAAAGTTTTGAAAAATTACATGCAGGAGGTTTTCTTCTTGTTGTTTTTCTTCATTCTGGTACAATTTATACAAAATTGATTTTCCACCTTCTCACCAGAGCCCCACTGTCTGACCCAACTCTGCAGTCTGAAATCACACTCAGGACAAGACTGGCTCAAGAGCCTTAATAATATTATAGCTCAGTTCTGTTGGAAAATCCCAGTGCACAGTTGTTTTCCATTTTCCCTGCTTATCAGTTGAGCCCCAAACACTCACATTAAGTGGGATATTAACTCTGTTCCCATCTGGCCACAGGTGTCTGCATCACCTCTCCAGACTTACACGTCTCCTATCTTATCACTGCATCCTTTTGATCAAGCAGCATCTTTGGGCAGATCTGTTCTCCTTTTCACAGTCAGTATAACCTAATTCCCTCTCCCTGGTCTCATACAGGAGCTGGGAGGTGCACTCAGGCAGGTGATTGGGGAAAACTGGATGACAGGCACAGAAATCCTTTTCTGTTGATTTTTTTTTTTATTATTTTTTTTTGCCATGTTTCTCACAAACAACTGGTGTAAAGTAACAGCTGGGAAGGTAAACTCGACACCTCCTAATCTGCTCCTTCCAGGATGTGTTAGAAAAAGTGAGATTTCACATCCAGCAACAGCTGCAGTGTAAGAAAGGCCACTGCTTGAGGAAGAAAATCTGTCAACCCACTTAGGTGTCACATTCAGGAAGGTACTTCAGTCACTCCTGTTCCTCAATAACAGAAATAACTCCACTGACTTCAGTGGGACAACTCAAGTGCTCCGAGCAAGGCTCACACATCGTTCTGAACACATCTAGCACTCTTATCTGTGTGCTCACATGGAGCTGCTCTGCAGGACAGCTGGAACCACTACCCATGGCTGGAGTCTCCAGGCTGAGCAAAAAAATGCTTCATTTTCAATGCTAAAAAGAAGCACTTGGCCTTCTAGTTACTCGCGGTGAAACGATAAACAAGCAAAGGTCAGATTTCAGACTGCCAAACTATTATCAGGCCCCCCTCCACAGCAACTCTTCAGGAAAACGCGTAATTGCAGAACTAATGAGTCATCTGTACGCTGCACAATTAGCACAACTGCCCATGTAATCGTTAATTGCACAGAACAAAGCGTGGATGGGAGTACCCCCAGGAATCGGGGCCAGTCAGTCACAGATGAGCACACACAGAAACACTCACACGCCTTTCAGAGGGGCGGCTCGGGTGAATGTGCAAACCCCTCAGCCACACTCTTACCTACACTGCGTGAGGCCAGAAACACCAGGGAGGCAGCAACATAAAATACGCAGCAGCGAAGAATGGAAGATGAAGATGTGATGGAGAGGAGTCCAGGGACGAATGGGAAAGAAAGAGAAGGAATACACACGTACGTGTGAAAAGACACAGCAACAGCAAAGAACTTTGTGAAGGTAGCAGGCTGGGCTCCCTCAGTTTGCCTATCTCTCCTCCCAAAAGCAGGGGGGAAAAAGAAACATGAGAGAGAAAATAAAGAGCAGACAATTAGAAACAACAGAGAGTGGAGGTAGAGTGAGTCAGGAGAGGGAGGAGAGCAGATAAAGCAGGAGGACTGGAGGAGAGGGCACTCTAAGCTTTGATGGCAAATTATTTCATTTAATATATTTAAGCTCGTTTATTGCTGTATGACTTTGGCAGGCGTCCTAAATCTCTGCAAGTGTGAGAAAAAGACACATGGCAGCTATTTGGAACTCCTGGGGATTTCACTGTTGCTGGCTGCTTAGTGAGTTTTGTAATTAAAGGCAATTTAGAAAAGGTGAAAAGAGAACCTACTGTTCACCCAAAGCCACAGCCCCTCCCAGAGCAAACCTCCTACTCCACGGGAAAACTGATCTTTAATTATTACTGTAGCCAGAGATTCAAAGACCAGGAGGGAACTCTCAAGATTTTTAGGTTTGCTTTCACAATGCAAGCCACGGAGTTCACCTAGACCCTCACGTGGCTTCCAGTGCACTGCAGGCAAGCTAAAGGAGATGTTTTAAAGAGATGTTGAAACCCTGATTTGGAGAATTCACGTGATGGTAACTTGGCAGCAAGTTACAACAGCGGCAGGACATGCACAAAACCCTCAGCTTCTTCCCTGGAACACGAGGCAGACTCCTTGGCAGGGAATCCCTTCTACCCCAAGGTGCTCAGAGAACATTTGTACACCGAAACTACGGGGTTTTAGGTCGGGGAGATGTTTCCAGGCAGAGCTAAAAAACCTTCTCCAGCTTCAATCCTGGCGAGTTAGAGCGACCTTCCTTTAACCTCAGCCACAGTGTTGGTTCATTTGCTGTATGGGAAAGAAATCAACCCAAGCTCCCTGGATTCTGCAGATTTGTTTCAATATTTTTTATCCCGTTCCACAGCTATGTGCCATTGGGCTGCTAATACGGCCCACACTGGGAGCCAACGTGAATACAGGATTTAATTACAGTTGAGATGTCCCTGGTATAGCTTTCTGTTGTCCTGTAAATCCTCCTTCTTCACTTATCTGCAGCACAAAGAGGCATCTTTTCCCCGGGGAGGGGGGGAGGCAGGGGGTTGTGGAGTGTGCAGAGCAAGGATCCCTTTGTTGGCCGGGCTTTGTGTGGGAACTGGCCCTCAGTGAATGACAGCCAGGCCTGAAAATTAGCTTTAGCTTTTGAGAGCTCAGCTTTCCTTCTAAATTACTGCGCTGCTGTAACCCCAGAAGCCAGGTATTTCCCTCGACAGGGACAGGGGCAGTCCTTTGGGGCAATCCTGTGGGGCTCTGAGCACCAGGCAGGTCTCACAGGTAACTCTCTGATATTTTACAGAAATATTCTCTGAAAGGACCCCACGACCATCAGGCAATTTTAGCTTTGCTCTCCACCACAGACACTATCAACGCTTTTGCCTCTGTTGGCGCTGCAGTGTCAGGATTTATTATTTCCCTGAAATTTATTTCCCTGCTAGATCCAGCTACTGTAAAGCTCTGGAGGTCTGTGTAAGACAGATGATAATGCTTTCATCAAACCTCGGCCAAAGAAAAAGCCCCTAGGGCAGAATCATGAATGCAATAAAGACGTTCTCGTGACTACAGTATTTACATAATGTTATATCCAGTGCTATGCCCCAAGTTCCCAGCCAGGAGTGAAGCCATCTGCACAAGGACACTCTGAGACACAAAGTCCCCCAAACACACCACGGGCTACACTGACAGGGCAGGAGGTTGAAGGCAGGAAGTTTAATTGTGCTGCTACAGAGGGGAAACTGAGGCACCCAAGTCATGCAAGGGAGCTGTGGTGCAGCTGATAACTGGATCAGACATTGCAATTTCTCTTTTTGCCTCAAATTTAGGCTCAGGGGCCACACACACTCCAAAAATAGGGAGTAGGTCTGTCAGTCATTCTCACACATACTTCTGGTCATGTGATAGTTCCAGCTGGGGTAGAACTGCTCTTCCATGGTTTGAAACCAATTCCTAAAGGAGAAAAAAAAGTAATATCAATGGTACAAAACACTTGACTGTAAAAGATATCATCTTTACTTTTGATTTTATTAGTGCTTCCAAGGACCTGCTTGCCATTGGGATGAATCCTAAGTGAAGTGCCCCAAGACTGCTGTGACTGTGAACACTTAGGCATTAGATGAGCTTGGCAAGGAAGAGGTTTTCCAGCTTCTTGTGAGCAAGCCTGGCTGTATTAAAATCAAGCAGATTAGACACAAGGAAGGAATTCCTTATGGTGAGGGTGGTGGGACCCCTGATGCAGCCCCAGTGGAAGAAGGAGTGTGCAGAGGAAAAGAAGGGGTGCCTGACAGTGCTCTGCTCAAGGAGGGCTGAGATGCAGTGAGAAAATGCTCCTGGTTCAAGCAGGTCCTGGTCAGCAGCCTGGACATTCATGGGCAGCTTGGGGAAATCCCAGCATTCATTTCCAACTCTCAAACACAAAAATACCCCGCTACCAAACTGCACTTCCAGAAGGCCCTGCAGGTTTACAGGCTCTCTGCTTTGCTGCTAATGATTTCCTCATGCCTTTCAACTCCTGGGCAATGCTTGGCTTTTGATGGAGAAAAGAAATGAGCTCTGCCCATTTTCAAAATGAGAAGTGTATCTCACAACAAAAGCAGTTTTATTTATTGATACTTTTAAAAATGCTGCAAGTAAGACTGAAAGAAAAGACTTCATCAGGAGAGAATGTTGTGTTTGCCTCACAGCAATTTTTAGCAGTTTAATTGTAATGAGAAAACCTTCCTGTGCTTTGTAAACACCTCAAAATGTATTCCTGTTTTCCACTATTTTCAGCTCAGGTGATTTGCTGAGCTTGTTGTTATTTTTCAATGTGCGAATCCCCAAAGGATCTGCCTTGCAAATACTTGTTCAATCTGCTCTTGAATTCAAGAAAACGTTTTGCATTTCCAGCATCCTTTGGCAAGGAGCTCCCCAGACTGCCGCTCCCTCCAGCACGCCTGATTTCCAAGCTGAGGAGCACGAGTTTACTCAGCCCTTCCTTTCGTGGAAACAGCCCCAAAACATTCATCATGCTTGCTGCCTTTCTCCAATCCCCTTTGCTCTGCTGTGCTCTGCTCGAGCAGAGTGTCCTGGACACCAGGGCTGGATTGCAGTGGAGCTGAACCGATGTTTTCTGGTCTGTGCTCCATTCCTTTTGTTTGGTTTGCTTTTCCCAGTGCAGCCAAGCACTGATGTGCTGATGGAAGTGGCTGTGATAGCCCCAAGGGCTTGTTCCAGAGCAGCACATTTCATGTGCAAAGCAAAACTCAGGCTGTCTCTCTCTATGTGTGCCATTGTATATTTATCTACACCCAATTTCATCTGCTGGTTTGCTGCCCAGTCACAGGCTGCTGTAGGAACCTTTTCTGCTCCTACACAGCCCTTCCTCTTCCTTATCAACTTTATAACATCACCAGACTTCACCATCTCCAGCACAGACCCCTGCAGGACCTCACTACAGACCTCCTCTATGACTTTACACCCATTTACACCAATCTGCTGTTTCTTCTTTTTCAGCCAATTATAGAGCTGTGGCAGCAGCATCCCTTTGCAGCTTTGTTTCTCCTAAAAACTACATATGAGGAGCATTAGTAAAATCAGTCTGGGGATTTATGTGGAGTGTATTATTTGGACCACTCATACCTACATTAAGCTTTCCAAAAGATGTCTTAAAAGAGCTCTAACTTCAAATGGAAACATTTTGCCAAATTAAAATGCATTCAGATGCTTTTGCAAAGCCAGAGCTGAGTGTTTCTCTGGACAATTTAGTCAAACACCTCTGTCCTGCCTTATTGTAATTATCCAAGAACTGATATTAACTAATTACTTTCTGTTTATAGGTGCATTACTCAACATTTAGCCTCACATTTTATGAGAACACCATTCCCTACAGCATCTTCTGCTAAAAACAAGCTCCTCCTGCATAAAAGGGAGAAACACTGGAGGAACTTGGTGGATGTCAGTCACACCAGCCTTCCTTCCCAGGATGTTTGGTAATCTGGTTTATTGGATAACTATCACAAAGGTGACAAGATCTATAACATTATTTCCCCTTGGTGGTGCATGGCCAATAAATTTACAGGTTCAGGTTGCATCTAGGAAGGAGGTTGAGCTGCCAGACTTTTATTAGGAGTGTGACATAAAATACCTTCACATGTGAGAGTTGCTGGAAGCTCTGTCAGGAAAGAAGAAACTTTACTGGGCCTTTCCTGTCTTCCTGTGAAACACATTTTATGAAGTTCTCAAATAACTGTTGCTTGTTTCTGCTGCCATGCTAACGAGCAGATGTTCTCAGTTTAATGATACACTCTCTGGCTACACCAAATTACTCGAGTGAGGCACAGTGGCTGGGTTTGGCTTTCTGCCTGCAAGGTGCAGTCAGCTCACAGTGAAGGGCGGGCAGTGCTGGTTTTACCTTCCACTCCTGTTTGCAGACTGTTCCTAATTTGTTGGAGCTCTGGAGGCAGCACGGTGAGCCTGCACAATTACCTGGTGTCCTGGCCATGACCCTGCCTCTGACGTTACAGCTTTGAAAAGCCTTTTCTGGTGTCTGATGCAGCAGCTCCTCGTGCCAGGCGGTCCTGCAGGCTGGCAAAAACCACAGCAGAACCAGGCAGAAGCTGGGTGTGTGTAAACAACCTGCATGGTTAAACACATACAGAGGTTTCACACGTTCTTCGCTGTGGCCAGGAGGAGAATTTGAAACTGCACAGCACTGAAAACACGAAAATTTTGTCAATAAGGCCAGAGAAGGAAAGATCAATAATTTCCACACACTAAGGACAGGTAGAGAGAGGGAATGCTGGAAACCAAATGAATTAAAACACGAAAAATCCCCAAAGAAATACTAAGGGTGGAAGTACATCTCTCCATTTGGGACCTGCCACCTGTACCTGATTTGCCATTTGTCATATGGCAAATCAAATAGGTAGAGAACAGGGAAGACTTAATGTCTTTGTTCCACATGAGCTGAAGTTCAGCCAGATGAGTGGAAAAACAACCCCATGGCTGCTGTTACAGCCACAACAGCACATTGCTCAAGACAAGTACATTATTCAATGAAGCTGTAATGGGTCCAAGGATATACATTTGTCACAGTGGAATTTGGCCTGTGCAACACCCAAAAGTGCCAGTGGAAATACCCTGGAAAGGAAGATCAGGAATAATTAACAGAGCTCTTCATTCTCTGTGTCCTTGTGGCTACTTGTGCCAAAAATAATTTTTTTTAACTTGAAATTAGTTTCTCTCTTCTCTTCTTTTCTCCCTATACTTTATTTCTCTTCTGCTTATCTCTATTAGAATTAGAATGCCCAAATAATCTTCCTACCTGCCTTTCAAATGTTTTGGAGGTCCTAAAAACCTCTTTCTTGTGCCTTCTGCTAAGACAGAGACATCAGCAAAGGCAAGTTCAGTTGCCATCCCTGTGTTAGCATCCCGTGATGCAGCCTGATTCCACACCCAGCTCCTCTCAATCAACACAATTTTATTCTTAGTATATTTTGGCTTACTACCTTACTATTTTAATGTGAGGAATTTATCAATAAAGTTCTAGAACCCAAGTTAAATGCTGTTAGGGTACCTCTCATAGTTGCATTTCTGGGAGGGGTGTGAGTGTGCAAGGACATTCTTAACAGGGTTTCTAAATGTTCTTCAGCACTTCAGGTGCCACAGCTGTGCATCACAGCAATCAGCTGACAGCATTCCAGGTTCTGGTAAGGCCACTACTCATGTAGATAGATTTAGTTCAGAGTTTTGTTCTTTCAACATTAAAACTTTACTCTGAGTGCCATTGCAACTATATACATTAAAAATTACCTATGCAGGAGTGTCTGAATTCTTGCAGTGCTATAGCTGATCACTATTATTTTACACTCACTATATTTTACAGATGGAAAAACTTTTCTGTTTCAGAGCTTACACTTAGTCTTGCAATTAGACCTATATTATGAAAGGAGGTTGTTCATTTAAGGAGAGAATACATTCATTTTAAACTAACTGTCCAAAGCTATCCAGCACTTCTGGCTCTAGCAATTCAGGGGCTGAAAAGTAAAACTGTTCAGCAACCTAACACTGAGCCATCCCTTGCCATATCTGAGCTAATATTAAGGCCATAACAACAGTTCAAATCCTTTCATGTAAGGAAATTAAAGATAACAACAAACTCCCCACGATAATGCCAACAAAACCTGTGCAAGGAAGAAATTCAGGCTTGATCACATATATTCACATATATAACATCTCTTCACATTAGTCAAACCACAATCAGTCTATCACCATGCAAAGCTTCAGAAGACTTCAGTCAAAGCACAGAGTTTAAAGATTAACACTGTCAAAGCTTGAAATCTGATGCTCATTGAATTTGTTGGCACGTAGAGGTTGAGAAGAGGTCACAGTTTGTGACATCAAATATGTGATGCCCGGTATCACCAAAATTATGTCAGGTGCAGAGGTTTATCACCTGGAATCCAGACCACAAAAACCCCCAGCCTTGACCCACTCGTGTTAGAGGTTGCCTCTCTTTAATTAACAAAGGCTTTTTATTTTGTGACATGACATCTTTGCAAATCCCATGATAACATGTTGAAATGTGCAAAAAAAGATGTCAGGGAAGCCAGGGAACAGCTTTTACAAGATCATTGTATACATTTGGTGATATCATTTCACCAGTGCCAATTTTTGCCTGGTTGTTCTCTTTTTCATCCATTCCAGTTAATAGACTGAGAGAGAATGGATTGAAAACAGGGTTTATAAAGTAAAATTGAAAAGGACCTGGTTGAAACCTTTGAAAGGAGAAGCAAAGCCAAATGATCTACTTCTATTTTATATAGCTTACTAAATTCTGCTGTTAAAAAAAGAAAAAGAAAAAAAAGTAAAAGCAAAGTCAGTTATCTTTATCTTAGCAATATTTCACTTCCATTGGTGTGTTCTTTTTTCCTCAATTATTTCCCTTCTCTGGTATCTTCATCAGTTTCCTGAAGGAGCAGAACAGCACATATATCTGAAGAAGTCCAACTGTACTGACATGTGAGCAAAAAACCCTCACAGATTTTCACTTATTTTTGTTTTTACTGCTTCCTCACTAACATGCTCCAGAGCTCAGATTGCTTTGTTGTCCTTTCTCAGATGGAATAAATATTATAATCCACAACTTGTGCCACTGAGAAATGTAGAGACAACAATAATGAAATAGGGCCCTATGTGGAATGATGTGAACTGATTTTTTTTTTTCCAAAAAGCTTTTTCCTTCTAAAACTGAGCTAAAATGTTACTCTTTGAATCAAATCTAGGCCAGACTTAAGCTGGACCATGACTTGGCCCACAGTGCATCATTATAAACACACACCCATGCAAAGCAAGTAAAGCTGAAATGCTGCAAAAAAAAAAAAAAAAAGAAAAATGTGATTAGCTGAAAGAAATCACTAAATTAACAAAACAAGTTTTAAGGGAAGGAACCCTTAAAGTTAATTCCCAAATCTTCAAGGCAAAATGAAGGGCTAATTAAGATCTCTGGGCAAGGTTTAGTAGTTGTGGAAAGAAGGCACACGTACATTCTCCTCCCTTCAGATAAATCAGAGTGCAATTACTGCAAGGCTGGCAGACTGGGAAATTAAGAGGAAACCCCCCTGTGTTACAGGCCCCAGCTTGCCTGTTCCCTGTATTCCTGCTGATTATCTGGAGCGTTGGCCTCCGCCAAAAACCAGGATGAAATTTTAATGCAATGCAATTTCCTCGTTTTCAAGAAGGAACTTGTGAAAGCAGAGCAACAACCCAGCCCCTCTGCACCTTCCCCTTGTGCAGCCTCTGGCTCCCAAACAGCACCAGCAACATTGGAAAGGAAATCCAATGGTCCTGTCAGCCACTGCTAAAATGAGATGCAAAGGTGGCAAGAGCTCACAATTTTATAGCAAAACTCTAAATGGAAAACGTACATTATTGTAGAACATGAACCATAAAATGTATCTTTTACAACAACACTGGAAAATGAAGTGCTGAATATTGTAACCATCTCACCTGTGCTTCAGCTAAACTGAGCTGTTACAAGCTTCACTGGGAGGTGAAGAGTTTTCAAGGCAGGGAATAGAAATCAATTAAAACTAATTTGACATAAGCATGTTCTAAATGTCTTTATATCTGTGGGATTTGGGTTATGACACTTTGCTCAAGTGCACATCCTCTAACATCTAATTAGCAAACATAAGCAGAAAACAGTGGAAGTTTTATTCCCCAAGATGAACATCATGAACAATATTTATCCTGGGAAATGCTTCAGGTTTGTCTGAGCTACTGGCTTACAAAATCTTACGAGAGGAAAGAGAACAACAACCTGAGCTCTAAGTCTTACATGCCATTATATTTTGGGGTGCAGGAGAAATGTATTTAAATCCCCTGAAATGCTCCCCTTCTCAGGGAGGAATTCTGAAATACTCTCTGCTCTTCCTTTTGAGTAGTGCACCTTCTGCTCCAAGCCATTTAGCAAAAGCTCACCTGTGAATGCAAACCTGGTTGCAGAGATTTGAATTTTTGGCTTGGGATGCATCCACAATCACTGTTGTTGTTGTTGTTGTTGTTCGCTCACCAACGTGAGTCACCATCTGGCAGGGAGCTACAGCCCAGGAAACTTCCATAACTTCTCCTTAATTTATTCTTGGGGTTTCTCACCCTTGTTTAGGATGATATTAGCAGAAACTGATCCAGATGTTCCAGGGAGAGGCAGGAGATAAGTAGCTATGAACTGGCTCAGACAAATCTCTGCAAGGCTTGGATTCCCAGCAGTTGTTTCAGACACGACTGCAAGCAACCACAGAAAACTTAAGAGTTCTTTTGACTGGAGAATAATTGAATGGATAATTTATACAGGTCGTGATTCAGCCGAGTTTTTAACTACAGTTAGCTTTAAATGTACATTAAAATCAACTGCAAGTTGCTATTACCACATATGTTAAATTAAGTCCTATTTCAGAACTTTGTGAAATCAGTGTCTGTTGTGTGAAGGAGAAAACACATCTGTGACACTGATAGCTGCTGGATTGCAAGTCTAAGTCTATTTTGTCTCAAGTAGGTTTGGGCTGGGATTTACATTAGATTTGAATAAACTGCACCAATGCTAAGCTGATTTATCCTTGAGCTCACACACATAAAAGCATTTCTATTAAATACGGTTATAGGAACTCATTTTCCACTAGAAAAAAAATAAATTAATAAGTAGTAAAAGAAAAAAAGAACAAAAAGGAGAAAAATTCAGGATAGATTTAAAATTAAACGTCAACTTCAGTGATTTTCCAAACACCTCCACTCTGTGGTGAGGGCAGGTCTCCAATCTGAGAAGCAAATATGTTTGCAAAGGCCTGGAATTCTTTGAATTCTGGCAACTGAAGTTCAGAGGTGATCTCTTCAGTCAAACAGAAGACTCTCTCATGTTTTTCTATCTTGGAAGACACCTTGCACCTCTATAGGTTTTTAAGAATTTTGGTGATGGATTCTGGCCTTCTCTAGTGGCTGGAGTCATCCTTTTCCTTTCCTCAGAGCCTCCTGCCAGGGTCACACTGCAGTAAGAAAATTATGGCAGCATTTCCAAGCTGCTCCAGGCTCCCTGGGCTCAGGGCACTTCCCCTACAATCCCCAGGGTTTTCCTGATGAGCACCAGACATCCACAGCCCCCCCTTTCACACAAACTCCTACGCTGACCAGCGCAGCTCAGCGAGGTGCATCTCACACATCTTTGAGAAACGCATCAGGGTGTTGTGTCCCACAGACACAGTGTGGTCACCAAGGCTGAAAGGGACACAGGGCCCTGCGTCTGCCAGGTCACTCAGAGTCACTGCTTTCACTAGAAAAGCCTCAGGTGTAGCAAAATGACTTGTTTAGAAAGCACGGGTTAGAGAAGAAGCACATGCATTATTTAATCCTTAGCAATCCCAATCCTCTTTAGCTGCTCTGGCATCTCAGCCTGTGAGTCGGGCTAATTGCTCCCTGCCAGTGACTTGGGGCTGCCTTTCCCAGGGTGTTCTCAGTGGGATGTGGCTCAGACCCATCTGTAGGGACACACCGGGAGCTCATCAGCCTGGGATCATTAAAGGTGGATTTGAAACCTGCCCAGAGCCCTTGGCTTTAGCTGAAGTACAAGCACTTCTTTTTTTCCTGCTTCCCTGGCTCTCCTTTTTTTCCGTGAATGGGCACAGGGATATCACATGATAACATGGGAACGCTCCCCTCCCTTCTCGCTCCTAAGAGTGTTTTAATTAACATTTCTATTACACACACTCATTACCACATTCCTGGCCTCGGCTTTAAACTGGTCATTCTTGTTACAAGCCCTCTAGGACACAGTGGTAAAACTTTACACGTCTTATATTGCAGCAATTATTAATCACAGGTACATTTCAGTGATTGAACTGCAGCAACTGCTACCAGTCTCAGCACAAGATTTAAGCAGAAACAAATGACAACACTGGGAATGGTGGGACCCGTGTAGGGCCACACTCTGTTGACCCCATTAGTTTTATAGGACCCTTTGGGGGCTTTATCACAACTGCAGCTATTCCACAGCCTCGCTGTGTCCGGCCAAGTGCTTCTGTGGCAGAGCAGGTGTGTGGGATGCACTTATTAAGGAGAGCTGCTAAATCCACGGATGACCAGAGCACAGGAAATACTCCTCAAAAAAGCATGAAGCAGAGCAGAAAATATTTCTTGGCAGAGATGAGGGTGGGCAGCAGGATTTCCCTGTAAAGCTTACAAAGCTAACACCTGAGATAGAGCTGAGACTGTCAAAAGAAGAGCTGAGCTCGGGTAAATCCTTGCAGCGGGGTGCTTTTAGGCAAGAAGAGAACAAGCAGCCACTAGGAGGAGGGATTATATCTCCCAGCTGGACTTTGGCTCTCCTGCCCATCTCCTGCACCAACCTGGTGCAGGCAGAAAAGGAATCAGTATCTCTGTTGGTGTTACTGGGCAGCTTTCAGCTGGATCCATTCCCTCTCCAGATCTCCTGCGTGGGTGGAAGAAAAGCCTTTTCTGTGCCTGTATTAGTCCAAAGGGACTGCAGGAACGTATCACTGGCCTAACTAGGCTGGTGGTGTTTCAATATTTTTTTCTGATAGCACTTCACCCTTTGTGTGTTTGCCTGGGCTTAGGTGGTGATTAGTAGGCGTCTTAGAAGAATGTGGAACAGCTGAAATAGGAAACTGAAAGGGAGGCTTTATATACAGGCTTAGCCTACTGGGAATAGGATCTTTCTTAGATCCCTCTAATTGCTTTAATAATTAAGAAACAATTTTGCTAAGCTACATTTTACTTGATTTTAATAAAATCAATCATGTAGAGCCAAGAATTTAAGCAGCACTTCAAGCGCTTACAGAGAAAAACACATCCCTCTTAATTTGTGCCTTCAGGAGAAATTAATAAAACGTGTATGAATATCTAAACTGAGTTTTAAAAGCCTGCTCTGTGTTCATTAATTCCTTCTGTGCTGGCAAAATGAATGGCACTGGTCAATAAGTGCCCTAAGGATGCTGTTTTAGGGACTTATGGCTCTGATGCAGGAAAACCATGTGCTTCACTTGCACCTCGACCATGTACTTTTCTTTAAACAGCTAAATGATCACATTCAACTCAAAGGAACTACATTTAGACCTAAAATAAAGCATGTTCTCGAGCAATTTTATCCTGGGGGCCTCTACTGTCCTTTGTTTACATAAGCCAATGAATTTCCACTCTTAAGTAAAAATTAGCCAGATTTTCACCTTTGAGACAATAGGAGATCTCTGATTTGAAGGGGTGGAGGCTTGGAAGTTTTGTATCTCAGAGCTGGCATTTGAGAAATAAGGTTTGAAAACCACCCATATGTATCTCAAAAAGGGAAAATCTCTGAGCTCAGTCAGGCTGCCATGAAAACCCAGGCTAGCTCCACAGAAAAAAAGAAACACCCACTTGACTGATCCCACTGAATTTTCTGTGCTTTGGGTTATTTCTTTACATTTGCTTTTCTCCTCACATTCTCTGGGTCAGTGACATCCACCAGTGCACTCCAGACCTGGCTCAGTCAGGAGGCCTTTATGGAATATGAGGTGCCTGCCTAGTGAAAATAAGTAACCACGCTAAAAGCACCTACTCAGGCCTAAATAAAATGCTATTTTTTTAACAAGTCCCAAGCAGAAAGGTATCCATCCCAAAATACAGAGGTGTACTAGCCATAATTAAGGAAGTAATATATATATATATATATGAAAAGCATGGGGTTTAGTTTTTGTTTTCAAACTTTCATACTTAAAAAGCATTTTTTTGGTTTTTTTTGGGTTTTTTTGTTAAAAGGGTTTCCTCTTCAACCTACTTTTGGAAACGTGTCCTTTTAGCTGCATGATAGCTCCAACAATTAAACTCATTCTCTGTGTCCATTTACCCACCTGCCAGAGGTAAAGAAACATTAGAAGTTTCTTGGGGGAATTAAAAAGCTCAAGAAGTGCTGCCACAAATGACACTGGGAATAAAAAGTACATTTTACACCACGCCAAGGTAAGATTGTGAACTTCGTGTCTATATTGTAGTCCGCTGCCGGAGCCACCTGTCCGGGTAGTAATTTCTGTGCCTTTAGGAAAAAAAAAAACAACCTACACCAGCATCAGAGAAATGACAAAATCCCGGAGATCTGTTCTGTAGCTGTCCCTGCCGCTGCTCGGGGCAGTGACATTGGCAGCGACACTGCCTTTGTCACTAGATGTCACTGTGCACACGAGCGTGTGCCGGGGCCAGGGCAGCCTGGCACTGGGGCCCGGGGACATGGCCAGGGGGGGCAGAGTGCTTGAGCACTGCTCTGGGGCTTCTGCTTCTGCCCCCCGGACTCGCATCCGCTCCAGTTTTATTTTGGAGCAGCAGCGCATTTATTCACTTCCACGGTGAAATGTTTCCGTAGTTGGTTTGAGGGATAACTGCTTTGGTTCTTCCCTTCTGACTGTGAAAATTCCTGTAGTGTGATGCTTTAGGGGAGCCCAGCTGGAGCTGGAGCAAGCAGAGGAGCTGGCGTTTGGGGTGGGGCAGAAAAGGGAGCTCCTGCCACGTCCCTGGGCTGAATTTAGGGGACACCTTGCCATGAGCTCAGTTTGCAGCCAAGGAGAGCCTGAATTGCTGCCTGAGCTCCCAACAATCCCCACAGAACCAAGGGTGCAGGGAAGGTCCCAAATCACTCTCACCTCACTCACAGGTGCTAAAACACCCTGGCAGTGGCCAGGACTTTCACCCTGCTAAAACACCTCTGCCCTCAAGGCTGGAAGTCAGCCTGAAGGGAATTTCCAGCCTGGGACCCACCTATCACAGTGTGTCATAAAGTCCTTTCCCATCACTGTTAGCCATCCATAAATTATGCCTGTGTCGTTATGAGTTATCCAGCAATAGAAACTTTCACATCTATCATCCATGCATACTCAGGAAAACACTTGACAATATGATTGCCAAGGCCATATCTGTCTTTCAAATGTGACTTTTCTGTGAGCATCTTGTGAGATTTTTCACTAAGCCACAGAATTTGTGCGGCCTCTGATTGGAGGCTGAAGCAATAAGGAAAACGTTGAAAATCAAAGTGATTTCAAGACAGCTGCACCAATTTCTCATTAAAAGATACTTGAAAATAGCTGTGTGATTTTAACTTTTTGGCAAACTTCCTTTTGGACAAAATTAATTTACTTCAACATTCACAGATATTAAATTACACGAGTCACAGAAGGAATTAAAGTGAATGCACAGGGATAGATATTAGCTGTTGTAAAGCAACACTACTCCAGAGACTTCTGATTTGCATCAGTTAGGAATTTGGCGAGCAGGTTTTATTTGGTTCCATGTTCATAGAAGATTTCCCATTCAACCAGATTTACTGGAGCTAGTTAAAATTCTCTTTAACAATTTTAGATGGGAAGCACTATAAACCACTGACCTTTTTTTTTTTTTTTTTTTTGTATAAGAGATGATACATTTGCAAAGAGATTGTTTTTATGATTTTAAGATAGGCTCAAGTGTGGGAAAGACACCGAATGGCAAAGACAGATTAAAGTATCTTGATCATCAGCATCCACTCAGTGTAAGAATAAAGGACCATTTTATGGATCCCCATCCTTTGCTCTAAGAGGTACTTAACAGTATAAGATTGGATTTGGTAAATAACCAGAATCAAGGCACACAAGGGGTAGAAAAACTGCAGCAAAAACAGCACAGAAAATTCCCAGTGATAAAATCTGAATTTGCATTTTGCTTTCACTGAGAAAAAAATAAATCCCTGTGCTGTGACTGGAGGAGTGTCTGAGCATTTCCAGCTTCCTGCAAATGCACGTAAATTTACAATGTCGTCCACAAAAACCACTGCTGCACGTGATTTTGACATTTGCTTTCAAGACATATTTATACACAGTTAATTTGAGATATTGGCTACTCAGAGAGAACACGGACAAGAAGCAGTCATTGCAAAAGGCAGTGATGTAGAGATTCCAACATCAGTGTAGAAATTCCAACATCATACCAGCATTTACGCATTACTCGCCTGGCTAGGGAGTACCAGATTGCTGGCTGGGATGAACCACTGTCATCCTGTTACTTATGTCAGAAGACAAGTCTCAGTGCTCATCTCTTTTTTCTCTCTGTCTCTAAATATTCCTTAATTTATTGTTTTTAAAAGAAAAATCAATCTCTAAAAACTTTTGCTGGAGAGAGAGGAGTCCACAGGGCCCATCAAAGCTGACCCAGACTCCCCCCCACCCCAAACAAACCACTTCACATGCTTTGCAGGTGACTTTTTGCAATGCTCACCCTGTTTTGCATCTCAAGATTAAATAACCTTTGTTCTTCTTAGCAGTTATTTGAATAATTCATTTTATTCTGTGGCAGACAAAATCAACATCTGACATATCCTGCTCTCTTCTTTCCACACCAGTTTCACCCTGCCATGATTTAGCTCAGAAAGCAATTCAGTTTTCTCTGCCAGCCCAGCACCTCAGTTCAGCAATAAATTAATTTAATTTTCAGCAGTATGTAAAATTGAATGAGAAGAGTGGAGCAGAATAAAATCTTTAGTAAATTAAATACTGTCTGAGCATTACTAAAAATGTTTCAGAGGCTTTATCTAATATCCAATGCATCACTGCAGGCTATCAGTTCAGTTTAGCCCCAAGACAATATGGGCAGCTCTGTCATGTTCATTTTCTAGCTACAGAATTACCAACAGAAATAGCAGCACTGGAAAGAAATAAACCTAACAAGCCACTTGCAAAAACACCATCGCTCTCCTGGAAATACAAAAATCCTTCAAAATTCTCCTTCACGTGAAAAGAGCACCGTAAAATTACGCATTCAAATTGCAATTAAAATTACAGTTTCTAAAGAAAGGCTTTGGAAATGACTTGTGAAGGAGTGAAAAAACCACGAGATGGGAAAAGGCTGCTCTGTGTGTTCTGCTGGCAAAACCCACACCTCAGACCTGTGTGGTGGCAGTGCCCACTCACACTGGCAAGAAGGGATTCAGCCACAGAGTGAGGACAGGAGGGATTCAGCTGATGGAACCAAAGAGAAACCCACATAAAACCTTGTGCTCCAATTGTACTGGAGCCTCTTAACTGAGGTTATTCTTACTCAGTCTTGGAACCAAGATATGGATTTGTCAGCTCCTCAAACCTGTGCTCCACCCTGACAGTGTCACCCACACAAGACCTATTTACTCCAAGGTCATTAGAAAGGCTATTCCTGGAGCTCACAGGTTGCTTTGTTTTCTGTGCAGGAAAAGTGTCAAATCCCATTTATCCTCACAATCTCAGCAGGGAGAGAGAGAGTAGGAGCAGTTTTCTCCCTCTACTGCCTCAGAGGTTTATTTGTCCTCCACTCCTCGTGATCTCAGGGTGTAATGCTAATCCAAATGATGAGGAGACTTTGGCCTTTCCCTTCATACTGGGAAAAAAAAATAAAGCGAGCAAACTGAACCAGGACCCTTTGGAGATTGGAAAAATCTCTTCTATTAACCAACTTTTAACAGAAGTTTGTTCTCTCCTGCATCAAGACATCTCCTTTAGCACATTTGCTGATGAATCATCAAGGCAGTGGTTTGTGTTTAGGCCCTTGGGAAGGAAATAAAAGGCTAGAATCCAGAAATCAAAGGAGAGAGGAGTAAGACTTCTGATGTTGCTCTGAGTGGTAGTGACAGTCTCGATGAGGTCAAGATTTGGCCCTACAAATTTATCTTGAGTGGAAAACATCATGACACAGAGATCCCAGGTATTTGTGCATGGTTTGTTGAATTCACATAGCCATGCAGTGACTGCTCACTTGCCCAGTAAATCTGTGGGAAGATTTCTCAGCTGGTTTGGGATAAGCCTTCGTCAGACCCAAGGGCAGCTCTTTTAAGTCTGAATTTGGTTTGCTGGGACATCTTTGGATTTTGTCGCTGATGTTACTGGGATCTTGCTGGAGCAGTCTGCCATGTTCCACTGACTAATACTCTTACAGCTGTTTTTTCTCACAAGTTCTTTAAAGCAGGTGCCAGTACAGCCCATTTTTGAGGACTTTTTCCCCTCTAGGCCTGTTGTGGGCGAGGGGAGGGCTCACCTGCCATCAGCACATCAGGAACTCATTCAGCTGCTGCACCACTTTCTTTTATTGTTCTGTGGCTGCCCTGTGGCACATAAAACCTTCTGGAGCACTTGGCCTGAGGCAATTCGTGCAATCCCTTCCCCTCAGGTAGGGGATAAATAAAGACTCTGTCACCACCAAATAAGCTGTGAAACAAAGCTCCAAGGACATTTGCCAGAGCAGGTGACCAAGAAGGCAAAGTTGCTGAGCCATTAATGTACTGTGATGGAAATAAGTGTATGATACAACTTGGCTGCCAGCATCCTTAATTACAGGACATGGCATCATTTGATTCACAATGGAATAAATGGTGATATTTATATATTTGGAGGTTTGAATGAGGATTTCCTGATTTCCTGATGAAGTCATTCCTTTATTACAGCAGCACCTTTCGTGGCTCTCTACAGCTAGGGTCAAGTCAGCATTTCCATTAAAAATACCAAACCTATTTTCAGGGCTTTATTATAACCCATTTATAGGAAACCTCTGTGCCGGATGAGATTTGGCACAAGGGGCCTCAGCCCAGGGTAGAGAAAGGGAGAGGTGGAGATTTTTCTCCCTTCTTTGCTGTAAGTGCACAAGCAAATACACAAATGCTAAGCAGGAGCAAATGAAGCCTTTTAAAGACTAATAAATCCTGCAAAATCTTTTTGCCGTAAATCCTAAACACAAACCTCTGCTCTGGAGTACAAGGGGGGAGAATATTAACAACTATTAAGCACTTCTGTCTGCAAAAGCAACTGCTTCCCATGTGCAGCCACTTCTTTTCCAAGAATAATTTTACAACACATTTTTCTGACTGAAGACTCCGCACAATTAATAGAACAGGCTTCAGACAGGAGCTCAGCACAGTAAACAAGCTGAGAGCTTTATTCCAGCACTGCTCTTGTGTCGATGGAAGTGCAGAGAGCTCTCCCAGCAGCCCCAAACCTGTGCCAGGGAGAGCAGGAGTCAGGCCCTGTGCTCTGTCCGGGAGCCCGCAGACAGGAGGTTGTAATGACTTCAAAGGAGCTGTTGTGCTCTTTCATGGGAATAATCAATGTACAATGCAACCTTGTTTATACAAAGGGCTCAGGTGACACTTAGGACCTCCTGATTAAAGGTGCTGGGCATGAGGGAGGGAAAGGTCCAGATGGGCGTGACAAGATCACCCTCCAGAGACCAGGAATCTCTTCTGCCTGCTGAAAACTGGGAAAATGTGTCCCCCAAACCCTTTGGCCACTCCTCTCTCTGCAGGAGACACTTTGTGGAGCTCAACCTAGTCTTAAAGGAAAGCCCCTGCCCCAGCTCACAGAAGCCACACAGAGACAGCATGGCCATGGGGAGGTTTATTCCTGACATACACAATGTCACAGGGAATATTTGTCCAAGAGTACTGGAATGGGACACTGATCCTACCATGCTCCATTTACACACACATTTACACATTTGGTTTCTTCCATTTGATGGAAGGAGCCTGCTCTGCCCCACCCTCAGCCTTACCCAAAATGCCACACTTGGAGAGTCAAGGTCCTGTGCCTGCAGTGGCCAGGAAGGGTGGAGGAGCTTGAGTTGTCAGGAGGTTTGATGATTCACTATTTAATTTCTTTCTGCTTTGTGCTTTCTTTTATCTGCCACTCTTGAAACCAGAGCCCTGGGTCAGAGGGATTCTGATGGTGCCCTGCAAACACCTCTCAGGAGCTTTTCCCAAGAAACAGACCACCTGGAAAGACACCTACTTGGCTATATTTTCACCCCCACACACTGGAATTTTAGAGTTCCTAATGCCTTGCCCATTGACTGATCATCCTGCTCACACTGCTGGTCCCTTGCCTGGCTGTGCCATGTTCCCCTTGGCACATCAGGGCAGCTCTTCTGGGTGTTCCCATTGATTCAAACTGAATGGGAAACCCTGAGCAACATGCTGTTCCTAGAAGATGGAAGATTGGGGTGGAGTTTGGAATGTATTTGTGGCTGTATTAAAGGGGAATGAAGGCGCAGGGATTACAAAAGATTTATTTATGGACAAGCTGACAGTAAGATTGCCACCTACATTTTAAATTTTGGCACTGTCCTGATTTCATATTTTGCAGAGCCCATGAAAGTGGAAGATGCTGCAGCAACTGGGTCGTCAGTGTTACGGTAATGTAGAAATCACTGTAGTTTAAAAATGTTGTTTGGGTGTTTTGCTTCGTAGAGCAAGAAAAAAGCCCCAAGCAAAACACACACACACACATAAATATGTGCATCCCAGGAAAACAGAAGATGTTTTTCCTTTCTTATTCAGGCACATGAAGGTGGTAGGATGCTGGGACCAAGGAATCAGGTGAAGGAAGGTGGATGAACTCTGACTTGACTGCTGTGTCGCTGTCACTCACAAAGACAAGCTCACAGGCAGTTTGCTCACAAAAGGAGAAGCTTTCTAACATGAGTCTCCCCTTGGCACCAGGGCTGCATCCACCACTTCTACTCCCAGGGCGTGATGAGCTCAGACTTACTGAAAACTGGCCTAACGGAAATGGTGGTTTCAAACCCTGTGCATCAATGGGACCATTTCAGGATGTCCCCAGGACACGCTGTACGGATGTGCCAGGACAAACTGCATGATGATTAACCTCCAAAATATTAATGCAGGCAGAGCCCTGGGTAATTCCTTTCCTTGAAGCACAGTCAGTGCTGCCTGGCTGGGGATGCTGCCTTTTCATCCAGAACAGTCCCACATACACAATGAAACATGAGTGACAGGGGTGGGTAAAACAGCTCTTACATCCACCCAAATTCTACTCAAGTCTCAAGTACCATATCTTCTGCTTATTCAGAGCCTTGCATTCAGCAGGAGAAACCAAACCCAGTAGCTACTACAGAACCACTTTGCATCAGGGTATCAGGCTCATGGGGCTGGGAATACATCCCTGAACTGCTCAGGTTTGACACGATGTTCCATGCTGTCACTTCCCTGCCAACATCATAAACCAGGGATCCCCATCCCTTAGGTCATCACCTATTCCTAAGGAGGATTTTGTGCTCTAACACACGGAAATCCTTGGTGTTTTCTTTGTGCAAGTCTGCTTGTCTAAGTGGGATGGCAGGACTGTAACATTTGTCGGTATCAAATATTTCATGCTCTCTAATGTGAACCAAAAGCCAACAATTGCAGCACTCCTTGTACTGCACCAGCATTTGTGAATACAAACCCACTGCTGCAGCCCCCTCTACCCTAAACACACACTGCTGAGCACACAGCCTCTCTAGAAAGCCTTTGAACAGCACAGGGACAGCCAACCTGGGGCAGGGTCCCACCCAGCCCCAGAACTGATCCTGTCTCCAACAAGAACCAGTAGCCCAGACCTAGGGACAGAGTGTGAGAAACAGGGCAACAACCTGAGTACTCTCTGTGTGCAGGCAGAGAAGAGCAAAGATGCTGTTTGCTGCTTGCACTTTGGACACTTTATGTGCTCTTGGTGCAGTGACCTACAGAGTAAGGAATCCCTAAGAAATCATTAATAGGTGGTGTCTCGCATAACTCCACTGAGACTGAAAATGAGAAGTAAAACACAGACTCTTTGGGAGAGTTGCCTGTGTATTTCACAGAAACATTTTACATTTCCAAATGTTTCCTATTATTTATCATTTTATATATTTGCTCTTTTGAATTCCAAGGTGATGGGCCAAGTCTAGGAAGACTAGAACAGGATCCAACCAAACCAGAAGAGAAAATTAAATCGTCACTTTGCTAAACACAGCTCAAGCCCACAAAAGCAAGAAAAATCAGCCTTGGGGCTCAAATGCCATCCCTGCCTTTCAGGGAGTCTCCAGAGCAGGGGTGATTTCACAGGTCACACACAGTGCCCAGGCACCACAAGATGGGTTAAGAAGGGAGTCCCAGCCTTAGTGCCGCATGTCACTCCTCCTGTGGTTGCAAGTCAGACTCTCGATGTTAGCACAACCTACTTTTTGTGGTTTAATAAATCACATACTTTAGCTTATGTAATGACTCAGAGTGAGTGATTGTATTCTCTTCTGGCCCAGAGGTGATGTGGTCATATCCCAGCTCTGTAAGGCAATGGAAATCAATGGTTGCTGCTGGATTCATTTCAGGCAGGCTGGGGTGTGTGGAGGTGGTGAGGGGCTGGCTCAGGCTTTGAAAGTTTACTAGTTCCAGATGGAGTTGTTTACAAAAAATAAAACATTTTTGAATCAGCTTGTGGTTCAAGTCTCCTTCCTGACCTTCCCTTACCAAAACAGACTAAAAAGCCATGGCCGAGTCCTTCTGCTGACTGACAGCCTGTTACACACGATCTACTTTTCTCCTTGTTTTTAAACATTTTGCGAGCCCAACTACCTGCTGAAGTTTAAACATCCTTAAGAGCTGCATGGGGATGTGAAGTCACTTGCTGCTCAGCGCCAAGGTTTGCTCTCCTGCTCATCCAGCAGTGAAACCTGAGGCTGCACATATCCTCCTCATTAAAAGGCTTTCCCATTACACAGACCTCTCTCGCATGAAGTGCTTTGGCACCCTGATTGATTAAATCCCTTTGAAATCGTCTCCGTTACAACACATCTCTGGTGCTCAGAGCAAGGGGGAGGAGTGGAGGGGGACTTTGCCTGTGTTGTAAACTTTTGGGTTTCTCTGCAAAGGAGCAGAAGAAGCAGAGAGTGAGCAAAGGGCACTCGTGGATGGGGCCTGACTCTGCTGGTACAAACGGCAGAGCTGGACTCAGGGCTGAGACTGAGCCCAAGTGTTGCTCAACCCCTCTGTGCTCCTGGCACCCAAGGGCCAGCTCTGCCCATCGGGAGGCTGAGGCTGGAGATCACATGGACACAGGGAGCAGTGGAGTGAGATTCCTGCAGGCAGGAAGCCCAGCCAGGGCCGTGGCACCCCTGCTTTTGTTATTCCAGCACTACCCTGCCACGGGCCCTGCTGCCTTCAGGCACTGCGGGAAGTGTCTGAGAAAGGGACCTGCTCTGACAGAGCCATGGCAGATTTCCCCCGTGATTAATTGCTGTAAGGGACAGCCCATTGCCACTGCAACTTTGTTGAAAGCTCTTCCTCCCAGCAAACCTCGAGAACTTGGGACTCAGCCATCCACATTTACAGAAGTCACTGGTTTCTCATAAATAAGACCGAAGAGAATTCGTTGCAGGAACTGTGTCTGAAAAATGTAACCTAGTTTTACAATTTGAAGAGGGTTTATTACCTTTTTTTTTTTTTTTAAGGGATAAAATCCATACATCATGTGTCTGGCATTGTTTGTGCTCTGTGGGCAGCCTATAAGAAGCCAGCAAGAATGGCTGGCTTTTCACACAGGGTTGCCCTGCTGTGATTCACAGAAACCCCCCCTGCCCTCTTCAGAAGGCATCCCTCCCCTTTGAAAATGTGGTGTGCACAGTTTCCTCTCATATAACACAATCCAACAGGCCCCCATCACACCCAGTTTCAGGGGGTAGGATTCACAACATGTGCAAAGATGCTGCAGAGAAAACTGTTTTGGTGGTGTCAAAAGCAAAGGAGAGGACAGTGTTGATGATCATTTTGAGGGGACTGAGGCTTGTATGGCAAATGTGATGTGCCAGTGCTTTCTGAGAATAAAACAACCAACCAACAGGATTTGGAAAAGCCTTGCGAAGAGGAAAGGGAATCAATGAATTTGCCCCATGTAGTTTGTGTCAATTTTCCCACTTGTAAACCTGTGACTTTTCTGCCTGAAGACAGAGAGAAATACAGGGTGAAAGCCGTTTCCATTTCCAAATCCCATGTCTCACGAGTCCAAGAAACAGAGACTCCAAGAAATAAAGTTTTAAAGTGAAAATAGCTCTCTTCAACTTCACAGCATACAAAAATACTGCTCTGAGTGCTCAGAGACTGTGCATGAAACAAAAACGAGAATTCATCCTTCTGGAGAATAATGGAAAGAGTAAAAAAAAAAAGAAAAGCAACAAACTTCTAAGCTGTCTTTGCTTCAGCATCCTCTAACCAGCACTTCACATATATCTTTCAGCTATAGCGTTTCACATGTCTGATTTTGAAGAGCATTTTCACATTCCCCTTTGAGCTGTTACGTTTTTTTCTTGGTTCTCATTACCGCAACGAGGGGACCCAGCAGCCGTCATAATGAAAGGCAGATCAAGGACGAACAATAAGAGCTGGAGCTTCCCACCAGAGCCTGTGAAAAAAAAAGGAATTCTGGTTCTAGCTGGGGACGTGGGGGACCAGGAGCCTGTGCCCACCCCACGTGCTGGTTCCCAGAGCTGAGCTCCGCCTGCAGCCCCCTGGCTGGGACGTGCCAGCAGTTGGTGGGAGCGGCCCGTAAACCGCGGCGCTGAGTGGATCCAGGCTTAAAAATAAACCTGGAAAACGATGAGCCCAGATCAACTCACTGGCTGGGTTTAAAGGCCTGTTGGGACAACCCTGAGGGGCTCAGCAGGGTGACAGGAGCACCTGAAAGAGAAGGTCCTTGCACCACATATTCACTGTGGCCAGGTTCCACAGTGACATTTGGGGTAAGGAATGAAGGATCTGCACTGCAAAACCTCCAAAATTCCTCCAGTGGGAGCAGCAAGAGAATGGCTGAGCTTCTCCCAGCTCTAAGCATGGCTTCAGTAATTGGATTGAAGCACTCTGTACACAGAATGGACCCTCCACAATTCCCACTCCCCTGGGATGAGGCTCCCCTTCCCTACTTGCATCAATTATTCTCCAGCTTCCCTCCCTGCCACCCCCTGGACTCCTCTGTATTTCAACATTCTCTCCCTTAATTTTCCTTTGGAGTTAAAATAAACCTTTTGAAGAGATATTTCCTTTCCAGTGTCATACTACAATGCAGACCAAGTCTGCATTTGATTAGTAAATTCATCCCATGCTGGTGTTTTTGTATCCTCAGTGTCATGTACATTTAATAAAATGCTATTCCTCTCTCTGTCCTCACTTTTTTTTTTTTAAAGGGTAGATGTATTTTAAAGTGATAGGAATATTCTTGGTGTAGAAAGGGAAAGAAATTCTGGGGGGGGTGTAATAACCAGGGGTTTCCAAAAGAGCCAGCAGAAGTGACAGGCAGCAAGCACATGGATCACTGAGCACTTCTGTGTCTTCCAGCCATGTTTGAAGGACCTTTGAAAATGTCTGGGATGCTTCCAGCTGCCTCTGAAAACTGGAAGGAGATGTCACTGTCAGTGCCTCCACTCCATGAGCCTTTCTTCCAGCCCAGGGACAGCATTAACCTTGCAGGCTTCTTGCCAAAAGCAGGAAGGGAGCCAGGAGGCAACACTGATAGCAGAGAGGAGCCAGGGGAAAAGCAGAGAAGGGAAATGCAAAGAAAAGTGGTGTAGCCAGAGGGACAAGAAGTAGTTAGGACTATACACCTGGACAATTTGGGCAGAAGACAACAAAGAGAAGTAAAGAAGGTAGGAAATAATTGCCCCAGGGCAGTGTCCATCCTTCTGCACTTGTGTCCTTCTGGCACAGATGTATCTTAGTGCAAATCATTGCAGGACCAGCACAAACTGAGACAAATCCAGATCCTATTTAGAGCAAACTGCTTCACAGTTGTGTTCACAGGTGGGTGATACTGGGGCAGATAGGAACACAAACTTCAAGGCCCAAAGGATAAAAAACACTGGGGGAGGTCCTTAGTTAGTCAAATTAGATATTCTGTCAGGATCTGCCAGCATGATTTCCCCACATTTCCCTCAGCTTCCAGAACCAGCCGCGAGCTCAGACCCGAACAATGAAATGTTAATCGGATTCATTGCAGCCAGCAGTTTGGAAAAAACCATCCCAGAAGTCACCTCTTCTACAAACACACCCATCTAAAAGGGATATTAGTTGATGCTTTTGCAAAGAAATGCCAAGACAAGGCTGCTTTTGTTGTAAGAAAGATGTCCCGGTGACAGACAGATGCTGCTCCGTGCCACGCACAGGGCTGGGGCAGGAATTACCTCATAGAGAAACAGCTCAGGCACTGCTGTTTTAAATGTTTATCATCATCCCGGTGAAATGAAAGGGGTCTTGGGCATTTCAGAGGGGATATAAATGCTGACACAACATCTTAGCTGGCACTTGCTGGAAGAGAGCCTCGTTAGAAAGTAAAAGCAGGGAGAGGAAAGCTCACAGAAGTGCTTGTGGAGACGGCTTACGTGAAGGAACTGAAAATGAGCAGAAGGGTTGATAAAAGGCACAGAGGTTTTACACAATAGCATATTCTCCTATAAACCACCTAATTCTTCTACTTGGTATTCATCACTGTCAGAAGCCTTTATAGCAGTGAATGAAGGCTTTATGCTTAGCCTCATTATCAGCTCAATGATAGAGGGCAAGCCATGCACATGAAGTTCAGTACCAGAGATATGTTGTTAAAATGCTGCAATTTGTCAGCATTTAGATAAACAAATGAGGGGCAGAGCGAGTGTGTGAAGTGACCTCTGCAGCATTCACGGGATATTTTGCCACTTGTTCTGAAAAACGTATTCAAGCCACTCTAGATTTGCCTGGGTGGAATGAGAAAACATTGATTAAAAAAAAAAATCTCTTTGAGCAAGACAGGGGTTTACTCTCACTTTCTTTCAAGTTGTTTCTCTCTCTGTAACCCTGTCCTTTGTTTACTATTGTGCTTCCCATAGACCCTGACATTCCAGTAAGGCTTCTTAGGCTTGATCCTGAGCAACTGGACTCACCAGCACATTCCTGGTGGCTTATTCGCCAGGACAGGCTGTGTGGCCTGTCATTCCAAGGTGTGAAGAGTTCAGGAAGAACTAATAAGCCATTTGAATTGATAACACATCAGTGATGCAAACTGAAGGAATGTGCTCTTCCCTACTTCAGCTACTAAATAGGGAACGGCAGCAAAACGGAAGGAAAAAAAAAATCTCTTCCAAAATTTTGCATCCTCGTCCTTCCCCACTGAGCAAGCTGATCTGTAAGTTTTTATTTGCTGTAACATTTACTCCAAGGCTTACTTTTGCCTGTTGTCTGTCAATTCTCTCTCCCAGCACTTGAGCAAAACACGCCTGAGGAGCAGACAATGCTGCTTTGCAGAGGACTCCATTTCTCAGTTTCTTACAGAGTTTTTAATGATGCTGTGAAAGCCAGACATCCGAGAAATCAAACCAAATGAATTGTAACACTTTCTGAAAAGCAAGATTATGCTACAATGGGGTTTCAATCACCTCCGGGAGAATGTTTGTCTGAAATCAGGCCTTCCTCAGATTATACACAGCTGTTGAGCTGCCTAATGCTTTCACAGTTTTCCAAAGTTGAAGGAAAACCTTGGTGGCATGGGATCACCATCAATCTCAATACCTCATACAAAGTGGAGTCACTAAAGTCTCATTTGCAGCCCCTTTTCTTTCTTGGCCTATACACAAACTTTTCTGCTCATTTGAAGAGAATTATGTGGGCTTAATTAAGTGTAGTAACTTATTGGTAGCGCAGTGCCCAATCAAAGAAATGTGCAGATGTGATGTGAAATGATGGGGCGATGCTGTTGTGAAGAATACAAATCAGGGTGACGGCTATTATTTGTACCCAAAAGAAGTTATTTGGGACTCAATTATCCCATTCATAGTAATTGTGGTGCACCAGATGGTTACGACGCAGAAGAGTTTTCCATGACCATAACATTTCTTCTGAGCATCTTTTCTTCTTCTCTAATTCACCATACGACGATTAGTTTCTTATTGGGTGTTTATTGAAATGAGGGGGGCTAAGGAACAGATTTAGTGCATCAAGGAACAAAGGAGAGGGGAGACCCATGAATCAAAATAAGAGACTGCAGCTTCCTCTGTTGTTTTTCAGAGGCCTTGAAATAGTCGCCTTGCAGCTTATCTGCAATGACCTTCCCTCCCCTCCTTTCTCTCACCTCCTTCTCTCCCCACGTCCAGGAGATGTAAAGTTTTTCAAATCTGACCGGCTGCTGTGCCGTCTGTCAAAGCCTTTCCAGCCAAGTGAGCAGTTTTTCATTTAATTCACTGAGTTGTCCTCAATAAAATTAATTCCTTCTCATCGGCACCATTGAAGCAGCGAATAGGAACAAAACCAAACGAGGTTGTGAATATAGTGCTGGTCATTAACTAGGGGCACTGACTCCATCATCTGTTCATCCCCTCGGCTCATTGAGGTGTTTGCAATAGAAAAGGAAAAGCCAAGCGGGTGGGGAGAAAGTGAGAACAGAAAAGTCTGAGGAGCCTCATTCTCAGCGAGACAAAATCAGCTCATTTCCACTGCAACCAACAAAGTATCAGCCTCTTGTACCACAGGGATCTGGCCCTTGGCTTGGCACTGTCCTGAAGCTTATGGCAGGGTGGGAAGCCTGTTGAGGACAATGGAATCATAGGATTCTTTAGGCTGGAAAAGACCTCTAAGATCATTGGGTCCAACCATTAGCAGAGCAGTCCCGTGTTCACCACTAAACCGTATTTGCCAAGTGCCACATCCACATGGTTTTGAAGACTTCCAGGGATGGTGACACAGCCACTTTCCTGGTCAACCTGTTCCAATGCTTGACCACCCTTTGAGTGAAGAAATTTTTCCTAGTACCCATTGTAAACCTTCCCTCGTACAAGTTGAGGCTATTTCCTCTTGTTCTGTCATTTGCTTCTGGAGAAGTGACCAATACCCCGATGCAACCTCCTTCCAGGTAGTTGTACAGAGCCATGAGGTCCCCCCTTACGACCTGGCCTTTTCCTTGGCAATCCTCCCTTTCTAACACCTTTTTCCTCCTGAGCCTAGCAGTGTCGTGGACTCTGGCCTGTCCCAGTGCAGGATGAGGAGCAGGCAGGCTTTAATTGGAGCGTACCTGTTGTTATGGTGACATTTATTTGTTAAACACGACGATGGCATTGGGACTCACACATCCAGGGCTTTCCTGACCAAGACAAGGGCACAGCTCTGGTGGCGTCTGCTTGAAACCTGATCATGTGGCTCCAGAGGCTGGCAACCACATCCTACTTTGGGGTTAGCCAAATAAAACTACGGTTTGGTTCAGCGCTGCTAGCTTTGAGGAAATGATGGTTACGAGATTTGGGCCAGAGTTTATGTTTACTTAAACTACGGCTGCCACGAGACAGAGTCCATCTTTCCTAACAAAGAAAGCCGTGGGTGAAATGTGCCTTTCTTAATTTTTTCAAAGGTGCTTTCCAGCTTAGACACAGACCCCACATTACCACTTGTGCTCTGAAACCTATATTAAAGTGGCAGTAAGCTGCAACCCGCAAGCTCAAGCCACGCTTTGCAAACTGTTTATTATTTGCAAATACATAAAGCTTGATGACATGTATCACACAGATCTAATTTCAACCATGTCTTTGCTTTAATAAGCAAAACATGCTGTACCAGCAGAGCTACAACCAAGTGATGATAACATCTGGTTTTCAGACCATGTACAGATCAGAAAGATAACTTTTTTTTGCCTCCCAAAACAACAGGAAAATGGAAAAAAAAAAAAAAAAAACGGAATAATCCCAAATCTGGCTTTTTGAGCACTCCTGAATAAGCAGCAGCTGATTTTCAAAGACAAATAAGGGTTTCACCATTCCTATCTACTATTGTTTCAACCAGTATGCTTGGTGTGGATCTAGGAATTGAGTGCTTCCCTAAAATGGGTCAATTCAGACAGAACATACACACACAGAGATATTTCATGCCTATACTACAAGGAAGATGAGGAAACAGAAGGCAGAGAACCAGAGTCACAGGAAATCGATCTCACAAGTTTGGTGCAGACCTGGTTTGCCACCATGAGAGCATAAAACCCAGAAGCCCCAGTTCAGGTCATCTTTGCAGTACTGCCTTTCACTAAGTAGATCAAACAGCCACACATTTCCTATCAAGCTTTTTGAGCAGATCCCTTCGAGGTGAGTGGTGAGGCAGCAAGAGAAAAGTAACACGTTCTTATCCCAAGAAGTGGAATGAAACTTTTCTCCAGGGGTGAGTGGATTAAAAATAATATAAACTGTTATGTTTGATGGAGAATAGAATACTGCCCTCACTCCAGGCACTGCAAGGCTTCCCCTGACCTCAGGAAGTACATAATTTCACATAGTGCTTTCCGTCCTGTAGCTTAATATCATTGCAATCCAAGGGTGTAGTAATGGGAGTTCAGATTCTTCTTCAAACCAGACTGCAAATACTGGAACTTTAGCACATCTTTCCTGACCATTATGCATTTTTAAAATTGGGAATCATGTTAGCCAAAGGGCAAACATAAACCCTCCTCAGTAACTCTAGGATAATTCCCCAATTTGATTTACAGACTTGCAAAACCCCAGTCAGATCTCATCTCACTGCAGCTGGGAGACAGAATGGTTACCCAATATGGACAAAAGCATAGAAATTTGTTCCCACAGTGTTTTCACATTTAGGCTTTAACTGGGATGCAGAACCTGTTCTGAAAAATTGAGAAATGAAACTCAGGGCTGTTCTGTTTTCCTGCTCTGACTAATTCTGTACTAATTCATCTGAGCACATTCAGGCCCAGCTGCCAGCAGGTGTGCTGGAAACTTCAAGGCTGTGGGGAAGTCAGATGCAGAGGAACAGCTCCTACCCATGGCACTCTGCATGCTAAATCCTCAAAGATTTGCCTTCCCCTACAGTTATTTTTATTGACTCTCGTTCACCTTCCCGTACCAGAGGGGCTCAAGTCAGGGCACTGCTGGACTGCATCTTTTCTAGCACACCATAGAGAGGATTCTCTGTCCTCAGAGCTTCAGGGAGGTGTGCACTGGTTTTTGTGAGAGGCACATAATTACCTCTGAGGAACTCAGTCTTACAGACTAAGGGATGAGAGACGGCAGACAGAAGATGCTAAGAGGGCCAGAGGCCAGAGCCAGGAAAATCCCTGGACTTGTGAGAGCTGGGCTCCCAAAAGCTTTGGCTTTCCCAGGGGTGCCAGGGAAGTCCCTGGGCTCAGGTGTGCACAAAGTCAGTGTCAGATATGACCACAGGCTCCTGGCTGCTCATCTTAAGCTGCAGCTCCTCTGATGTCTTAACTTTTGTTTTTTTGCAGAAATGGTTTTGGTAGCTGTTGTTTCAGACTTCCACTCAGACTGGCCTTATTACATCAAACTCCAACCCACCAATATTTATGGTGTTGTTTTGTCTCCCAAGCACACACAGAAATTTCTTCCCATACATTTTATTTTGATCTTATCTAGGGCTATAGCCTCCTCACTTTACCCAGGTCTCTTCTATTTGTTCTTTGGTAAGAATAAGACCATGCAAAAATATGTGTGATGAAGCCTTAAAACCCCTGAGACCTATTCAATATCGAACTCTGCTATGAACTTCAAAGTACAAAGGAATGTCTCATTAATGGACATTTATATATCATCTGCATAATGACTCTTTCTATTCCCTCTCCCCTTTTTATGCCTTTTATGGTTTGACATTGACCATACATTGACTGTCAGAGGTCAGTTACAAGAACAAGATTTGGATGAGAACATTGCAGGACACACTATGGAGAATTTAAATATATAGAGGCCACTGACTGTGTCAAAAGCCTTTTTCCATATTTAAGAACAGAGTTGAAATGAGGATTAGATTTAGTGTTGATCAGGGTCAAGGTCAAAACTGGTCATATCTCTTTATATCTATTGAATTAATTATAAATAGTATGTGGTTAGGTGGAGTTATTTCAGTTCCAGGGGGTTCTGTGTTTTTCTAAACCTGTTTTTAAAATAACTGGAAATAATTATTTGCATTGATTTCACGTAATATTATATGTATCTACCTGTGGTTTTCCAGGCAAAAATTTAAAGATCATAAATACTCAGATAGTCAACTTCGAAAAAAGGAAATATATTTTTGTTCAAAATTGCCTCAAACTAACAATCTCTTCAAACTAACAACTAAGCAGCTATTCCTTTTACAATATTCCCTTTCCTCAAACAAATGGTTTTTCCGATGCTAAGAGAAGTATATTGTCCCCCAAAATACAAATATTTAGGTAGGAAAGTAAGAAAAGCAGCACTTAGGGACTGAAGTTTGCATATTTTCACCACAGCTATAGAAATATTTGTGAGGCCAGATATTTGTTTAGGATAAGGGTTTTTCCTGTGAGGCATGAAACTGATTTGTACCTCTGGTCCCAAACATAAAGGCCAAATTGCTAAAATATTCACTTAAACATGCAGGACCCAAAAGACCTTCAAGGAGACTTGGAGAGAGGTTCCCACAGCAGAAGAGAGGAATGAGATCTGAAGAACAGCTGGCTAGGAAAATGTCACTGCACATCTCCAACTGTCTCCCCACCGGAGTTCTACAAAACTGTTTTCAAAAAAAGTATTGAAAAAAATCCTATTATGGCTTTGTTTGGAGCAGAAAACTTGATATTTCCTTTTTAAAATTAATTTTCTTTTCAAAATATACTTCAAGACTCCATCCATAACAGTCAGATCAACAGATGGAACCACGGCGTGCCTGGGGGCACCCGGACTCGCAGTGCCCGCATCCCTGGGGTCAAGCTCTGTCCATCACTCCTGGACTGGTGTGGTTGGAGCCACACATCCCAAAAACAACCCCAAATACACCATGCAGTGGTGATCTCCCAGTCTGACAGGGAATAATGCTGGAGGAGTGGGATGGTTGGTGGGAGCAGCCCTCCTGAGCTCAGTCCCACCACACAATGCTCGCCAAAGGACTTTGTCCATCATCTTCCTCTCCTCCAGGGATGGGAAAGGCAGGATAAAGTCTGAATTTATTCTCCTTGCTCTTATAATTAAAAAGATTTGGTTTGCTGCAGTCAGAGCCATTTGAATCTGGCAGATTTTCCTCGAAGACTGCTGGGACTCAAAAATTTTCCCAAACTTTCCTACGACATGAGAACTTCTTCGGTGGCTGATAAAATTGTTTGTTGAGATTGGCAGCGCCTAACTTCCCCACTCCTCGGGGCTTCCCTCCTCTCCTTTTCTTCTCCCTCCTCCACTCCCCAACTTTCCCTGCCCTTTTCCAGCATCCCCAGCTCCCAGACTCTGGCTGCTGCCCCCATGGCAGCCGGTGTTTTCCAGCAGGGCTGAGGGGGGGACACTCCTTGATGCGCTGCAGATGTGAGCTCTCGGTGGTGCTTTCACATGGAACTCAAATTGCTCGAGAAGGTTTAACCCCGTGACTGAATTCTCAAACCTGCAAACTGTAAGCAAAGCCCATGCTCCCATCCAGGCTGAAAAGGGCAAGTTAATGAAAGAAACCCCCACCCCAGCAATTCACAGGATGCATGAAAAGAAACCTAAACCCCCCACATTCTCAATGCTAATTAAGCAATAATGATCAAGGCACAGAGTATTTCCTGGGGATTAATAACTAACTGGGAGGAGATGATGACCCCAGACAGTCATTAATCCTCAGGAAATGCCCTGCATCGAAGTTGTTATTGCTAGTTCAGGCTAAATATGTGAGAAAAGAGATTTTTTTAAAGTCTTTCTTGCTGGAGGTTTTTCCAGTATGTTTTCTCTTTGGATGGAATTATGAGCCCCCTGGAGTAGGACCTCTCAGACCCATCAGTCAACCAGATAGCACAAAATATTCTTCCAGACCCCAGCATGATAAGAAATAAAAGTTAAATCATAGCTCCTTAAGTAGACTCTTCTGCAGATGCCTCTTGAGACATTTGAAGCCTGATCCTGAACAGCACAAAGATCTGTCAGCTCCCTCTGAACTCAGTGAGGATCTCAGGCTCTGGGACCCCAAATTTCTGTAACCCCTGAGAGTCTCCTTATCCCACAAACATCGAGGCCAATGCTTCTGGATACAGGCCCTGACTTTAGGATGTGCTTGATTCCAAGCTCATGCTTAACTTCAGGCAAAAGTACACTCAGCTGGCTTGAGTGACTTAACAAACAATGTGGAGTAACCAGGAGCACTTTGCAAAATGTTCCTTGTAGGAAAGACCTCAAAACACACAAACACACACATTAAAACACATGCAAAGGAAAAGGATGAGAAAAACTCCTACGATCACATTGCAAGCTTGTCCCTTCTCCCCTGACATTCTCAGGTCTGTTTAAGAAAGATTTTGGCTTCTGCAATCAAAAAAATGGAAGTTAAACAAAAACTTCCTCATTCTCATTGGTATTCCTTAAAGTTTTCCGAAAGCAGAGCTTTTTGTATGCCATTAAATAGTCCTTCAGCTTCAAAAGAGAAATTAAGCAATGATAAGAAAAAATGAGTTTCATGTACATTAATCTTCCCAGTTAATTTTGAAAAAAACATGAACACACTAGTATAAGTAACAACAGATAAACTTTCTTTTCTAAAATGTTTGCTGTCTAAAAACTATTAAAATTAATAATGTTGTGGGGAAACAAGTACATGGTACACATTTCCACATGTATACATATGATATATATTAAGAACAGTTTCAGTCCTAAGCATCATTTTCTCAGCTCTTCTGTGTCACTCCTTGCAAANCCCTGAAGGATGGAATAGAAAGGTCTGACAACAATAAGGCCTGCCTGAGTTCAGCTCCTACATTAATTTGAAACCATTGAAAGCATTCAGTACCTAACAGGATTAAACTAAGGAAAAGGCTTAAAAGAATATAGTTAAAATTCAGCCCTAACTACTAGGAAAAAAATAGTTATCTTTTGCTTATATAGCATCTCTAACCATAAGAAAGAACGAAGAAGTCAGTGCAATATACAAACTACAGAAAGCTCTTAAACTAATGAACAGCCAGAGGAATTAGCAAACCCCACTTTCTAAAGATCTCTGCTTTATCCTCCACATAAATCTCTTCACTCTGCAGCAACACCAGGCCCAAGTGTTAATAACACAGTGTCAGCAATTTTGGTAAGATTTATATAGGGAAACAGCACCGAAAATTGCCTGGTCATTATACATTCCTTTGGAATCAATGAAACACTATAAATCTTTAAATACATTTGTGCTCATATGATTCAGACACACTCCCCAAGCGTACCCTGACACTCATTAGAGGATACTTAAGCGTGGTGTGGCAGAGAAAAAAAAAATATAATAAAGTCTCCGTGTTATTTTCTTTTTTACAACGGAGCACATAGAGAGTGCATTGCAAGAGCAGGGCTGGGAGATCTATTTTTCACATGGAAATTAATAACAATTCCAAACCAGGGCCAACCCTACAGCTCCTCCATACCATGAGAGCAGTCGCTTGGTCTAGAGTTTCACGTTGGCCTATTTCTTACTAGCTGGGCTAAGCTGGCATCAGGGGGCTATCATCTGTCAAAATATCAGCAGGAGAAACAATTGACAAAGCCACCACTTGAGAATGTTGAGTAAACTGGGTAAAAAAAGCAGTGAAAGAAGTTAATGTGCAACCTGGCACACAGTACCAGCCCAAGCCGTGAGAACCACTTAGGTGATAATTGGTCCCTCACAATATCTTCTGCTCTGTAAAACATTGTCCTGGGCTTGTCTTTCAGCGCAGGAACGGATCCCTTTGAGGCACAATGAAACAAACACCCACCTGAAAGCCCCCTCCAGCTGACAGGGGAGGAATTCAGGTGGGAAAGCTTGCGATCTCTGAACAGCTACAAACAGTTTCAGGTAACTCCAGACTCACCCAGGGTCAGCAGGAAAAAAAGCAAACCCTTTTTTGAAAGGAGAAGAAACACATTTATATGCAGCCATTTATTCAGTTCAGACAGAAATTAGTAACCTCTGGGATTCAAAGTATCTCTCTCTCCCCATTTTTATCCTCCTTGTTGTCCAGCCTTAAAAAAAAAAATAAATCCTTATTGTACTGGCGGAGCATTACCAGGGGAAGAAATGTAAAACCAGGAATCAGAAGAGAAACAGGGAAAATTAACAAAGCTGGTCTGTCTACGAAGTAGGAACCCGGGCAGCAGAAACAGAAGAACATTAGAATAGATTATGAAACATCTTGTAACACAGGTGTTTTTGCAGGGCACCCAGGCTCCTCTCAGCCTTGCTTTATGTGTATATGTATGCATATATAGATACATACATGCATCTACAAGCTTTTTAAAGTTGGAGGAGAGAGAGCCAGAGCAACTAAAATCAAAGCTAGTGACGTATCACCACGTTAACACTCACACTTGTTCATATACAGGGGCCTCTTGCATGAGAACAGAGGTGGGAGCACAATTCACCATCTGAAACCTATCCGGAAAGGAAAGGTGGTGAAAAAGCTTTGAGCAGAGGGGTAAAATTCACCCTATAAGGAAATTATTTTGCTTTCTAAAGTTGGTTCATGTTGAGCTTGTAAAGTGACCTAGGAGACTGTTCTAAACTGGGATCATCTTGAGAGAAAGGGTCTGATTTGTAGCTACTGGAAAATATGAAATCCGTGTATGTTTTGGCACATCTTTAGATTCTCAAGAGTCAAGAAATGGGCCTCTGTGTTTTTTAGTGATTCAGAGAGTGGCAGTCAGTCCCTACAAAGTGGGAGAACTCAGTGTTTGTAGAGCAAATATAATTTTCTTTATGACAGAAAATTTCCCATAGTGGAATCTGTTCTTTCTTGCGGCGTTTCGAAAAATAGCGATCCACATCCAGGCTTGTTGCTAGAGCAACAAACATGTGGGCAAAATGCTGCTCTCCAGAGATGTGTTCACAAGCAGGCCAGGTGTTCCTTTGTGTGGATCTGGGCTTTGTCATATTAACAACTGTGGATGAATCATGGCAATTTTCCTTCAGATTCCACTAGAGCTTATGACAGCCGTAGTTTCCTACGCAGCTCGCGCTAAATCAATCCCTGTTCCCTGAAAAGCACCATCCCTTTCCTAAGTAGGCATGTAGTGACCAGTCTCGACGTGTCAACAGAAAAGTTAAAGGACAAAGCCAATGTTTGGCATCCAAGATTAATAATAACCATTACGGGATTTCCTTCGATGAGATCATCCAGTGTCTCACAGAAATGGAACGACCATGGGGAAATCAGACAGATAAAAAGACAGCGCGGAGATGAGACTGAAATGAGTTCCCACGTGGATACAAGGCTTTCTATCCTGCTCTTATCATTCATAACAGACTGTGCAGAAAACATGGCAAACAGTGCTGCACCTGGGCTCCATTCAGGCACTGAATGTCCACATGTGAGGAAAAAAAGGGCTCTTTTCCCTGCACAGATTCCAGGTCGAGGAGACAGCTCTAGAGCAGAAACCCCCTTCTGTACCATCTCTAGGTGTGTTTGTACTCAGATAAACAAAAGAGGTTCTAGAAGTGAGTTCAAACACTGGAACCATGAGCATCCATAACATGTAGTTGCCATTTTACTCCCTGATCATATCAAGACTCCTCCAAGTAGCTCCCTCCAGCACCATGTCCAGGCCCAGGCTAGCAATATCTCACTTTGGGGACTGCTCCCAAAGCAGCAGCAGATCCATGACGTGGTTTGACCACCTCAACAGCCCTGCAATGCCACCCCAGCAGGCTTTACACCCTCAGGCACTGCTGTGTGCCCTTGTGCCACAGCCCTGGGTACATATCAAAAAGTTTCATGCTGTAACAGCAACATATGTGAGAGCTGGAATGCAGCACCACTGTGCTTCAGGGACTTGGTGCCAGGGACAGCACTCAAATACTCATTCGGTAGGATCCTCCAGGAACCCACAGGGGTCAGATGAATCCCAGTCCAAAATGCCATGGAACAGGAATGCAACTCCCCTCCAGCAGGAGCTTGGCATGAACCAGTCTGTGCCACTTTGCTTTGGGCACAGGGACTGCTCTCTGCATCTCTTGTATTTAGAGACCTAAACACAGCAAAGCAGACCTGGGCCCTCTGAAGTAAAAAGTTGTGATTTTAGTCTCCATAATCTGCTTTGGATTGTCCTCAGTTGTCATGTTGGGGTTTTCCCTTATTCTTCCTTTCATTTGCCTTCCCTTTAACTGAACGAGGGAAAACTGAACAGGAAAAAGTGAACAGGAAAAACAGGCAACTTTCTGTTTAAAGGACATCAAATCTTGCAAGCAGAATATTTTGACATCAGAATCATGCTGGTCCTCAAACAAAGCCAGACTAAAGTTACCCCACTGCTCCTGTATGGTGTAACCCCATTGATTTATTCCTGATTTACCACTGCCTAGAGAAAGCCTGACCCTCCTTTCCTTGTGAGAGGAACTTTGTTAATGAAGCGAGTCCAGAGGAATTCAAGACTGTTTTAGGCTTTGCCTGTAGGTTTAAAATGAGGAGATGGGTAATTATCAGTAAGAAAACCATGACTCTGTGTATCCTTTCCTAAGCCAGCACCAGCACATGGAGTGCTCAGCAGATGGAGGGGCACAGAGTTGCACATCTGGAATGCAGGTGCTCCCCCAGATACTTGGTGGCATTCCAGCAGCTGGATTTCTCTGTAGGCACCCTCCACTGCTCACTGCCAAGAAAGAGGTTTGTCCTAATTGGCATTAACAATAACAACAATACCTCCTCCCTCCCAATGAGCTTAAGGCTGGAGCCACTCATAGATGTCACTCTGCTTGCCTTTAACTGGCTTGTGATTAGACCACCCTCCTTCTTCATCTGCTTGGCAGACTGCTGCACCAGGCTGGGTACCAGAGCCACCACCAGTTGCAAGGCCTTTTTTGTTTGCCAGCCCTTCAGCTGAGTGTATTCTTTATTCCTCAGGAGCTGGAAAAAGCAAAAAACCAGAGAGCAACGGTGGCTTCTTGAAACTTGAATTTATTCATTTAGTTCTGCTGGTAGGTTTGAAAGCCTGACCATCATTTGCTGTGCTGATGAAGGGTCAGGGAGGAGGAGGGGAGTTTACTGGAAGCCCTTTTAATCAGGACAGCTCTAAATATAGCCATAATAAACAAACACATATTTAGGATGTAGCCCCCTTCAGTCCTGTAGCCATGTACCCTGTTTGAGATGTGCTAAGCAGCTCTACCAGTGAAGATGAATATGGAACTTCTAACCTTCTGCAGATTTGCACTGTAGCCCATTGCAGCCAGTGTTTAAATGCCTGTTCCCCTGAAAATATGCCACAGAACTGCAAAGAAAGTACAAGGAAAAAGGGAATTGAGTTGTTTAACTGAAACAGCAGTTTATAGCTGATTGCTAATCCATATGTCAGAATATCTTATTTTTCCACCCCAGTTAATTTTTCATTCTCAGAGGTATTAAGGACCATTGGGATTTAAAACAAAGTTTTTTATTTGAAAGCTTTAAACAAACTACATAAACCTTGCCATGTATATCTGGAATGCTCCATCTGAAGGCCTCTCCCCAAAGAACAGAGTTGCCTCAAGCAAGGAGTGGGGTATTTGACTTAAAAGGACTTGTGGCATCCTGCTACTGCTTTTCTTCTGTAACACCTTTTAGAATCTAGCAGGGTACAAAAGCTAATCCATTACAAAGCCGGTAAAGTTTTAATATTAGGATTGATTAATCCTTTCAAATTGTTATTACAAAATATATACTAAGTAAAAAGGTTTTTGATAATAAAGCTCTAGAAAGCCAAATGTTAACAGATCTGTGGTGGTTCAAGAGCAGTTAGTAGAAAGAATGCCTTTGCACTCATTCTCAGCACATGGAAGTTTGTAAAGCTCCTCTGTCAGGCAACCTCTGAAGATTTTTTGTTGGTTCAACATGATAGAGAAGTCTTATTTTTCCATTATTGAAAAAAGTAGTGGTAAATTGCTCAAAAAGGTTTTATCCACAAAAAATTGTGAAAGCTTCAAGTATCAGGGATTCCAAACTGTCCTGTTGACCAAATTGATGGAGATTTCAACATCAAAAATAAATTATGTCTAGAATAAAATAAAAGCCACAGGGTGATCTCGTTGAAAACTTGTTTAAAACAAAAACAGAGCTCAAACAGTTTTTTGTTTATTGTTTGATTATTTGGTTGGGTTTTTTTTTTCAAAGCCACGAAACTAAATCTAAGTTCCTATGTCAATATTTAGTTTCTCAAATGTCTAAGCCACGTCAGCTTTTACCACCCCTCCCATACTACAGCTGCCATGCTGCAGGCACCCACGAGAGGTGTGCAGTTCCTTGGCCCTATTATGAGGATGGAGGTTGCAGTGGGGAGAGAGGAAGTTGTGTTAATTTCTGACACTTCAAAATGGTGCTTTGAGGAAATTCAGTCAGGTTGGCATGACTGGATCACCGCAGACCACTCCTGCCAGCCCCAGGTGGCCTCAGCAAGGACACTGGCATGGGACCCAGAGTGGGGGGGATAAAAGGGAGGAGAATCCAGGGATTTTCTCAGGGATCTGAACAAAAGGAGAGTTCATCTCGTGTGACTGACAGCTGAGACACTGGAGGTCGAGAGCAGTTTGTTTCCCCACACAGCTTTAACGAGGGGATGCTTTGACAGTGCTGTCCCTTGACCCTTCTATTAGTGGAAAGCTCCTTAAGACTTTCATATTCTCCAAGGTCTCCCTTTTTCTCAACAGGGACTGAAACCACATACCACACCACAAACATGTGCTATTTCAGGCACTGAGACAGCGTTTTTTACAATTCGGGGCTGTGATCAATTACTGACTATTTGAGATTTATAACAAGTGCTTTTTCCACAGAATGGAAATCTGATGGTGACTTCAACTAGCAACTCCAGTAAAGCTGAACAACTGCTGTTTGAAGGAGAGGCCCCAAATGGACCCATACTTCAAGATTTAGCAAACTCAGAGTTGGCAACTTTTGTGCCAGATTTAATCCAATGAACTCTGGTAAAGACTGAATCAATTACAATGGACTAGAGTACAAAAAAATGCACGTAAATGTAGGATGTGAAATCAGTTACTCTGCAGATTCCCTTCTATAGCTACACATATGTAAATATTTATTCTACCTCTCTTTTTTAGATTATTGTTGAATTGGGGAAATAACTTAAACTAAGCCAATGATACTCTGGAAGAGTAGTTCTGGATCAATTACTAAGCAGAGTCTTTAAATTAGAAGGGTGATTGTGTCCATGGTCAGGAGAACACAGGATACATGTACTCACAACAGATCACCATGTAATGAGGTTCCTAAATCTGGCACAACAGTGAGGTGCCTGAGGGTGGATGGCATGGACCCAGACCTAGAATACCCAGAAAGGGCACTAGAAAGATGTAGAACCTACAGTCTCTTTACACAGTACTCACAGGGACTTAATGTAAAGGCAAAATCTAATTTACTTCAGGTCCATGCAAAGGATCAAGTATCTAAACTGGCACTGTGAAACCCCTCATCCCATGGAAATGCTCAAGCTAGCTTAAAATGATGAGTGCAGAGCCAGAAGTGGTATAACTTCATATCACTGTGCTAGAAATACCACACTAAACCGCCTCAATGAGACACAGATCCAACGGTAAAGTGAATTTTCTTCTGAAAGCTGTATGCAGAGTTTTGCACTGAACTGTGAGGGTGGCACCATCTCAGTGAAAGCTTCCTTCCCTGACAGCATGAGAATGTGGCCATGCCCTTGGTGAGGGCTTTCCTTATTCCACCAAGTCATGTTTTAATACAGCAAGCGATGAGAGCTGCATGAGGTAAATACTCACTGCACTAAGCCAGGCTCAGAAACTGGGATTGCAATCCACCTAGCAAAGCTGCAGGAACAGGGAGGAGGTGTTATTTCTCATTCAGAACAGGTTCTGTGTTGCTCCTTCTGTAGGAAAAACGAAATGCCCACACCTTTTCCAGCCAGAAGAGGTAGGTCTGCACTGCAGAGTGGCTCAGCACCATTTTTATTCCAGAGCAATGTTCCAGCAGGAGTGTGGGTGAAACACTCTGTGTTTCCATTGTGTGGGTAAACGTGGGCCCAAACGAGAGGCCCACGATCACGTGGGAATTCTGTCCTGAAGCTGGAATTGAGCTCAAACCTCTCAACTTCCTGCCCTGTATTTTTCCTACCCAGCCTAATTTCTCATCAGCCCTAGGATACCTTAATGATTAAAGGTACGAACTATTTGCATGGCCCTGAGGATTGCAGTCCCTGTCAGGAATATATATATTATATTATATATATTATATCTATTTCCTTCTCGCCCCCTCCCCATCTCTTTAAAGCCTTGCAAAGAATTTTTAAGAGAATGCTCTGCAGAAGTCTGAGTGAATTGCCTTGTTTCCCCGACGTACATCTGTAACCCATCTTGCTGGTCCTGAACACAAACAGTTTTGTGCACAAAGACACTGAAATTTCCTTTTTCCATGACTGTCCTCGTTTTATATACCTCCACTGCTCTGTCTCAGTAGTTCTAGGACCAAACCAGTTACATTGCAAGTAGAGCAATACAGATGTATTGACGAGCCATGCAGATGAATTCCAAGTGTTTGGGATAGGACTCAAAGTCATGCACAGCTGGTTTTCTTGGCTAACTTTCACCCTTTTGGAGTTTTCTGTGCTTGTAATGCTCTTCAGAACGGGTAAGTAACGGACCAAGTAAATACAAAGCAGCTCTGTATGAACAGATCTGGATGTCCTCAATTACAATGCTTTCATCCATGCATTTCCTTGAAACCAATATATTGTTTTTCACAGGTATTTCCAAATCTGGCCCATAGCTGGGAATGAGGAGTAGAGCCAGAAAATTTTTCAGCTGGACAAATTTCCCATAAAAAGGCAAGGCTTCCTTGAAAATGAAATTTTTCATAGGACTCTAGAGTTACATTTATCAGAGTTGAAGGCCCAGAATTTTCTATTAACTTCATGAACACTCACTCCAGTGTGATTCTATCCAGGTTTTTTAAAATATTGCAAACACAGTGTGGACATTCATAGGAAGAATTAAATCTGTAAGAAAAAGACTATAGTTTCAATCACATTAAGAATGCAGGAACTTTCTTTTATTCCCTGCCTTATTACTTTAAATTTTTCTAACCCAATATGTTTAAAGACAGCATGCAGATGTCTAAATGAGGTTCATTATTATCGAAGTCTTTTCCCTAATGAAGCGTATGGGAGTTCTGAAGGGGCTGAAATTTTTGCAGCTGAAAGAATAATTTTCTGATCTATCTGATCCCACAGTGCATCCCAGTGCTGTGGAAAGGCCTGAACTGCAGTACAGGATGGGGTATGGAATGTCTGTCTCACCTTTCTGACCTGCAGAGGCTCCCAAGCAAGTAAGAGCTGGAGTATTTGATAGCAGTTGTCTTACTGAACTTTTCAGTTCAGTGCAGCATGACATTATTGTGTAATTACATGGGTTTTCCTGCCCAGAGAAAGTGGCTTTTTCTATTTTTTTTTTTCCCCACATCAGTCAAAGTCCAGGATGCCCAGGTACTCCAACACCATTCTCTAAGATTTCTTCAGTTCTTCTTTCCCGTTTCCTAAGGTTTAGCAGCTGTTTTGCAGGTGGATGGCTTGCCCAGCTTTCATCCTGTACAGTTTGTAACAACTAGAGTCAGGTTTTTCTTGCCTTTTTTTTTCCCCCCTCTTTGATTTTTCCTGGATGGTTTTTGCCAAGGTTGATTCACTGAATGAAGTCCTGGTGCAGGAGCAGCCAAGCCTTCCCTGGGTGCATTCCCATCCCTCATCAGGCTCCACACAAATGTGCACCATTTTACTGCTTGCCTTATTAGTTCTAAAATCTCCAGATTCTTTACCTCATTCTGGCAGTGAAAAGCTGGGAGGAGGGCTTTTAACTGAACATATATTACAGAAACACGACGTTTAGGTCTCCTTTATAAAGGAATTGGAGAACTGACCCCAAATTTTTCAGAGCTGTAATGAATAAAAAGTTCATGGCATGACTCAATGTGCTCTTGCTGTTTTGGGGGGGGTGGTGCTTTATCTTTATTACACATCTTACAATCTTTTTAAGTTCAGAACATACACTCCACACCAGGATCTAATCTGCCTTGCTTTCTTTGCTTACCTTTTATATACTGAGATGAATAGTATGTGTGCATAATTCTCTTATTTTTTAATTAACATTTTCCTTGCTACTAGAACAGCTGGGCAAACTGATCATTCTCATTCTTCTAAAACCCCTTCTTTTAATAATATTTCTGTTTAATAGCATGATCTCAGACTAGAGTTTATTGCTGTTTTTTTTTCTTTCCTTTACAAGATTCCTTTTAAACCTGCTATTTTAAATACATGTAAATAGTTGTTCTTCATTTCTACTTGATGTTTGCTAATCCTGAGAGAGTGAGAACCATACACTTGGTTCAGATTTGTCAGTGCACAGAAGTATTAACAAATGCACCTTTTCACATTCAGCATCCTATACTGGTTTCCAGTTTACTCTAAAAGGTTTAACACCAGGTAATTGAAAGCTTCTAAGGCCAAAAAGGCCAGCCATAATTATTAACAGGTACTCAGGAGACTACTAGGAATTATGAGTTAATGTCTTTCATCTGTCTGGAATTCTGGAGAGGATTCCCTGCGCTAAGATGAAGCTGGGCCCTTATTAAAGAAGTCCCACAAATTGATGAGGTGTCTTAGGTTTCACAGTTGCACTCAAACCACGTGCTCCCTAAGCTGCATACCACTGACCTCTTGCCTCTTCCATCCCCTCTGCCATCCTTCAGCTTGTAGGCAGGTTCCCACACCGTGTGGATGATCCAACCTCCTCGCTGCCTGCTCAGCTGGAATCCACCCAGGCTCCTGGATGGGATTCCTTTTTGGATGCCAGGTTTTAAGACACGAAACGAACCAGGTGAAAGGCTCGGTGCCTGCTCTGAGCCAGCCACGTCATTCCTGTCAGAACTGCTGCACGGGCTCTGCAGATTTACTTGTGACACATCTCCCTGTAGGTTTGGATGGAGCCACTGGTGGATCTGGCCTGCTTGTAAGCAAGCTGTGCTCACAGGAAAAAGCAGCCTAGAAGTGGTCAAATGTAAGACAGCCAATGGCTGATGCAAGTTTCTTCCAAAATCCACTCACCATTTCCTTCCTAAGACTGGGCACTGAAAGGAGCAGCTACTTTGGGTGCATCAGATTAAAGGTTTCATTGCACAGGGCACCATACAGAACCACATAAAAATATGGTCCTTATTCAGTCCAAATTACTTTTGGGGGTGAGGACAACTTTTTTTTAAGAAAGAACAACTTTGCACAAGGTATCTGGAAGCATGGTCATGGATCTGCATTCATTTTCACATGACTTTTTGGCAAAACTGAGTTTGGGAGTACAATTCAGCTGATCAGTCTGTGCTGAGTAAACTGCTACCCTTCCTAGCCAGTAGGAAAAGTTATGCAGCTGTTTCAAGGGCAGCTGCATAAATTCAGCTAAATCACAGAAAAAGCTTTTTATTCATTATAATATGGCCTGGGGCAAAATAAAGCTGAAGTTATTAAACTGTAACTAAAGGCTGGCCACAGTAAAATATATTGAAGTCAAGATTAAAAGCACATACAGAGTATGAACTCCTAGTGTAGAGGGTGGAGGTTAAGAGAGGAAAAAGCCTAATTCCTTGGTGAAAAACTGAATTTCCTGAAATCACTTTTCCTGTGTCCAAAGTGGATTCTGGGAAGTGAAAACTGATATTGCATGTCTGCATCATTCAACAGAAGAAAGAATCAATCCAGTAATTTTCACTTATAAAAACAATAATAAGAGCATGTTCTTTCCACAGTGACCTGGATAACTTTTTTAAGAGTTTCAGACAACGTCCTATGTTAAACAGTTGTTTTTTTCATGGCAGGGTTGAGCTGTTTTGAAAATGCAACAGTTGGCCAGGATAAACCTTTATCTTCATTTATCCATTGTTACTCGTATTTTTGTAGCCTACTGGTAGCAAGAGGTCACATTTCCATGAAGATAAATTCCTTATTAGACCCAACTGTGGTCTGAGGTCATTGCATATCTGTGCCAGGACAGACTTAGAAGTGATGGTGAATAGGAAGTTTTTGTGCTGTATTGTCCTGGCTTACGGCAGCTGGAGCCAGACAGTGTTAGGACCAATATCAGCATGGGCTAAAGCAGGCATATCTTTCTATTTGCTCATCACACAACAATGAGTAAATAAACACTGTCCTCCATCCAGACTGAGCTGTCAGCCCAATTAGGCAGGAGAATGTCCCAGAGCCTCGTGTTTCCTATACCTTCACCTCCAGTTTGCACCGCTCGCACGCCCGGGGTGATTTCAGAGCGACGTGGCTGCATTTAAACACAGCCTCGCTGCTGGCAGGGGTCAGCTCTGCTGTGTCAACACTAATCCTTCCTGTCTGCTATCAGCTCGTTTGACATTTGATGTGTGTCAAGTTGCTGTGGCCACTGGAAGCCAAATATCACAGCTCTGAGATAACACTTCACCCCACTTTCCTCCCATCGCTGAAGAACTTCGCCTTTTCTCTCCTCAAACTCTGAGTCCAGGAGGGTCACAAGTTACTAAGACAACCTTGCATTTGCCTGAGAAATTACACCAGAGCACCATTTCCTATCATTCAGTCGCAGGCATAAAAGAATTTTCAGGCTGACATTTCAAACATCTCATTGAAACGAGCTCCTTTCTTTCCCAGTGGGATAAATGGAGCAGGTCTAACATTACACCGATTTTTACAAACTTCTTAAAATTTGACACAGAAAAGGCCAGCCACCCCAAGTACAGAATATCTCAATGCTCACATCAGGCTTGCTCTAAAAGAAGCCCAAGGCTCCTCTCACCCCCTCCAACTCCACCAAACAGTTTGTTATGACTCTGTGATAAAGATCAGCATCTACGGAGAGATAAGGCAGGACCACCACCAAATTGGGCCTTCAAAGCATGCTGAACTGCATTACAGCACAGTGTGAAAGGATGTGGCTGTCATGAAGGTGCCAGCTCTTGTCAGAAGGCTGCTCCTCCTATTTTTGGACCAGAGGAGCCTCTCCCATGAGCCCCAGTAGCTAACTGTGGGGTGAACAGCACACGGAGCGCACGGAGCCCAGCTCTGGCACTCCTGGTGATCAGCTGTGTCACCTGCACGGGCTCAAACATGGACTGGCACACCTGGAGGGCTCTGAACTGCAACATCTCCACATAGAGAGCGTTCAAATCAAAGTAATTTCCCATGCTTGGGAGTATTTTATTCTTCAAGTGCACAGCCACAAGTAAATATGGGCAAAATTGCCTGACAAACAGCACCCAGATGCGTTTTCTGACTCAGCAATATGTGGACTCTACATATTTGAGTCTGTGTGAGAAAGAGGAGCAAAAACACCTCTGAAAATGAATTTATTCACAAAAAAAAAAAAAGAAGGAGGTAGGCTATATTCACATCCAGATCCCTATTTATACCAGCCTAACCAATCACCTAAACCATGAGTACTGTGCACAGTACAGTAACCCTCTCCAAAATCAGGATTTTCCCTCAAGGAAATGACTTAACAAAATTCCATATGCGTGTTAAAAAGGGAAAAATCTCTCACTTGTGTTATCAAAGTCATTGAATTTGAAAATGGTTTTAGTCTCAGCTCCAGATATGAGCAAAAATAACACTACAAAATATATGTGCACACAGATGTGGTTTAGTAATTATGGATGTAATTATATACTATATACACAATTCAAATTTAGATATATTTCAGTAGGGATTCAGAATTTTCTTTGGCAAACAGTTCATTAGTGCCAAGAGTAAATATTCAGGCTCTTTGTTGAATGGTCTGTCTTTGCAAAACACATTCATTACCCTCTATTCTAAATGTTTTAGCTCTTTTAAATTTAAGGGATAAATTATAAAATGAGAGTTTTTGCTTTATGCCAGGGTTACTAAATCCCTCCAGCCTTTCACACTCACCAAACCACATAAGATGTCTGTGGCTGAGGCACACTAGGAAAGAAATGTGCCCTCTCCATCTTTAATGACAAAACCTGACCTTGATCTCATTTGAGTCTCTGGGAAGGATTAAGCTTGGGATAAAGAAATCCAAAAGGCAAACATTTCTTTTGAATTCACAACTGGTAGCAAAATATAAATAGGCACTCAGGAAAAAAAAAAGAAAAGACAAAAAAGGCTAAAGTTAATTAAAAAAAAAGAATAAGAAGAAATTGCTGACGTTTAACATAAACACTGGATAAAGAGTAGATATTTAAAGCTACAACAGAAGTTTAAAACCATGCAGCAGCAACCCTTATCAATCTTATCAGTGAGAAATAATTTCATTGCTGTCCCACCAGCAGCAGTAGGTAAGAGTATACTAATGCCCAGATATTTTTCCACTTACATGGCTGTGTTCTTTCACTTACCATGCTCAGCCTTCTGGAGCCACGGGGAGAGTGCTCAGGTGAGAACTTCAATTTATTCATCATATCTTTATCACAGGTGAGCCATATAAAAGCCAATATATTGGATTTTAGGCCTGCTGAACCAAGATTTTATAATTTTTATTCAATAATACAGAGAATAAACATATCTCCATCCCTATTTAGGATGCTGCAAGGTCTCATTTGAGGGCAGGTGAGAAGCTTGATCTTACAGGAGGGGCTGTAAAGAGGGAGAAGCAGATGGGGCTTCAAGCCTGTCACAGATCCTTTCTGTATCAGAGGAAATTGTCTTGCATAAGGAACAGGAACATGCTTCTCTCACCCTGAGAGCAAGAAAGGAAAGGAGAATCTAAAGCAGGAGTTCTCCTGTTTTCAATATTATCCATGTGAAGCACAACAACTCTTTCCAAAGTACATAGGTGTTGGGATATTTCACACAAGTCACTGCTCTGCTAACACTGAACGTACACTTTTGGGTGGACTACGAACCCAGTAATTTTAAGGCATAAGTTTCATTAAAATTATTTTGTCCACTTGATCTTTAGGTTATGTTCTTCATTACAGCTCCTAACAGGAAGCACAATATGACCAGAGTGGCCTTTGTCCCTAGTGCTGAGTGCTTTACAAACAGTTATCCTCAGCTCTTTTACAGGCAATTCAGAATTTTTGGGGGGTTTCCAGCTGCCTTCAGAGCACTGGTTTGACTAAGTCATAGCACGGCCTACCCAGCCTCTTTTTCCCAGACAGGAACTGGAACACATGGCTTGTGGTTGCGGTAAATTAATAAGGGGGTGAAAAAAAAAAAAAAAGAAATAAACAGAAGGGACTTTTCCCATGTGTTTTACAACAGTGCAAATCTGTCCCCCATCCAGTTCATCTGCAGCATACCATTCTCCTGCCAGCCATTCCTAAACTCACTTGCTATATGATACAACTCCAGTCTCCCCGCACCAAAAGTTTTATTTTTAATGGGTTCTCTGGATTTCGAAAGGCCGGATACGGATGATGCAAACTGGTGTCAATCCACTCCGGATTTTGAAACCAGATCCAGATTTGCTTCTAAAATATGTATTTAAATGTGTGAGGGATTCCCTGCTTGTAATGTATATAGCCTTAAGCCATAATTATTGTCTCTACTTGCATAAGAACATTTACATAGCTATGCAATAAGAACGCTCAGAGAGAAGTATCTTTGCAGACTGAATTTTGCTTCACAGAAGTTTGTTGCAAATTAGGTCCAGAGATAATAGAGTATTATAAATTCTTCAAATGCAACATTCTTCAAAGGTGAAAGATTCCCACTAAAATGCAGGATTTCCTGAAATGTTTTACAAGAAAAAAAGTCTGTGTTGTATTTTTAAACTACATCCTCCTCACTACCATTCATGTGCCAGTGCAAGAGCCATTAGAAGGTTTTTATGTGGTGTGGCTGTGAGTTTCTTCATAATTATGAACAGAATATCTCTGGAAACCCCTTTCCCTTCATTTCCACAGGTCTGAGGAGTATGACAGAGCTGACAAATCTTAGAAATATGCTGTGAAGGAGCACAGCCACTCTTCATTTTTTGGCAAAGCTCGGGTCAGCCTGTGGTTTGCGTAGTCCGAGAAACCATTTAGGCATCGTCCAAAATTACAGTGATCAAGAGTTGCATTTCAGCAGAGGAGACCCAAAAGTCTGTACAACTAATTTTCCCACAGTCCACAAACCCAAAACTTCAATCCTAGTGTAGTCTCACCCTCTGCTTTTACACAGCTGATGAACATTTGTAGCCAGCTGATCTGTTCCCTGTCAAAGGATGGGGACTCAGCTCTTCCTCAGTGCGATGTTAAGTAGGTGAAACAAACCACGAGTTGCCTAAAGCCCCCCAGAACACATTGGGAAAGTAATTTAACTTGTAAATAAAGGGCCTGGCTGTGGCCCTTTACAACCACTCTGGCATTGCTAGTCCCTCGGATGCCCAAGTCTGCATGTTCTCAGAAATCTCCTCTAGGCAAAGTATGAGATCAGGCTCTGGGCCTCAATCCAAGAGTTCACGGAAACCCATGGAAATAATTCCACTTGTTCGCTGCAGTTAGCATGGGAAACCAAATTTCTCTGAGTGCACCTGAAGTATATCCACAGTCAAGTACTTAATCTCCTCACACAGAGCTTAAACCCATAGGTGTCTGCTTATTCGTATTCTGTGCGTTTACCGTAACATCACAGGATCCACTCCCCATCCAAGACATGACTTAAAGCAGATGATAATTGCTGGCAGTGAAAACAAGCATTATGGTCATGCCCAAAACTCATGTCTGTTGTGCCAAGCATTACATATAATTAATTTGTGATGTGTAATTTGTCCCACAGACTTTATCATGTCTCCTCCTCGACTGCCCTTCAGTGCTGCGCCACAGCTGAAAACAGGATTTGTTGACAGGTTTATAATGCACAAAGCCTGGCCCAAATCTAGACCAGCAACTGACTAAAGAGACTGCACACAGACTTCATCAATTATCAGAAAATTATGCTTAATACACCACAAAATGTAATTTGAAGGGAAAATAATGAAAAAAACTTGGGTTTGATAAGCTGTAATTTACTCAGTTGTTGCATGGCTCCAAATGGGCTCCACCAACTTCTCACACACCACACCAATGTACACTTACTATGGTGACCAAGGGAAAAAAAGGTAAAAAAATAGCTAAAAATAATGAAAACAGATTTCTGATGATATAAATGTGGGGGCTTCTAAAAATTAGGCCACGATATTTAATTCATTCCTGGGAACCAAAGGTTAGACAGTTGTCTATGGCAGTAGGTGTGACCACCTTGGTGAGGGCCCAAAAGGAGTCAAAACTCTCTTGGTTGAGGTACCTGAGTTTGGCACAATCCAGAATGCTACTGTGAGATTTGGAATGCTACCATGAGATTTGGAATGGCTACTGTACCTGATGTCTTGAAGTTTAAGCCAGACAACAACTGAAGCAGAATAGAAAAGGTCTGAGCACACCTGAAGCCTAAATTCTGTAAATAGCACCAAAAATGCTCAAATTGGCCCTCCCTAACTGTAAACATGCTGCCTTACTTTTGTAAAATATATTAGCCTGCATAACTGTATGTGTAAAAACAGAATTTAAAAAGTAATTAGACAGGCAAAAAATGGGGAAGTCTCCTTCAAGAAAAGATAACATTTTTGTGTCTCTCAGCATTAGATTTTGTTCTACAATTGGCACATGCATCTATAATTCTCTTTTTTAACTTTATCCTATTCACTGTAGAAAATAAAAGCCAGATAAAGAAAATATCTATGCAGCTAGGCAAAAAGTGATCTAGGAAAATGATCCTAAATTTCAAATTGAAATATTTTAAAAACTGTTATTGGAAAGGCTGTTCCTGACTTTTTTCTTTTGCCCTCCCAAATTTCAAACACAGGTTGCAATAAAACCAGAAAATGTGCTAAGGAATCATGAATCTTCCACACAGGCACGAATTAAGGTACTTATAGGTACATGGACACCTTCAGATGCCTCATGAATGAGATGGTTAAATTGCTACTGGCTCCAAATTCAGTGATTTATGGTAATGGGAAGCTATACAATATGCTCTTGAAATGCAGTTTGAAATGATTGATAAAGCTTTAGTCTGACTGAACACATACAGTAGATAGATTAAGTGTCTGGCTTATCTGTCTGGTCCTGGGTGTTCATCAGTCAACCTCACTAACAAGCTGAAAGTCAGGATTGTGGTCAGCAAGTTCATATTCATCTGAAAATATGGGGTCTGCAGCGAGCTCTCTCACACAAAGGCAGCACTCTGAACCTGTTTAATGCTTGCTTACCCTTGCTAATGCTCCAGGAAAGGAAAGAACTGAGAAGCAAGCTCACCCCTTGCATTTGCTTCCCCCCTTCATTACTTTTTAACATCACTTTAAGTAACAACTGCTGAAACCCATTAACAAACTCATTTTACGGTGCCAGAAATCTCAAGAGCTCGTAAAATTGTATTATGAACCACGTTAAATTTTGCTCGAGTCGAATGTGATTTAATGGCTTTTAATCCAAACACTGGATTCCTGTGTGAGGAGTTGCCTTCCAGCCTGGTACACAAAACAGCTTCAAAGTAAGGGCCCAGCTCATAAAGGTGAAGTGGGGTAAGAAATGCATGGTGTAGGGGATGTAGGTCCAAACTCCCAGTGATGTAAAAGCAACCCTCATGAAATCCCAGCTGCCAGAGCCAAGATGTTGAGGGGAATATCTCTAGAATCAGTTGCTTCACCAATAACTCAAATTTCACTGGTTTAAAAGATGTGGCCATCAATATTTTCATGGGCCAAACAAGGTATGCATGCTGGATTTCAAGCTAAAATGTAGAGAGTGTCCTATGGAACTCAGGAAAAATTCAGCACAAGACGAGCCTATTCTGAAAGATCAGCTTCCTTCCCTCCCACCATTCACCACTTTGGGGGGGATTTTAAAAAAAAAAGGATCAATGAACTCCAAACCCCTTTGCTGTTAATCCATGCTGAGCTTCAAACAAGCCTGTGGAAGGACAAGACCTGAAAAGGCATTTGCAATAAAAGAGGCAATGGACACAAAAGTATATGCTGCTAATTAAAAACGTAAAATTATATCACAATGACTTTAAATGAGAATGATCTCAGTCTAATCACATAATACTTTCTTTTGTGCTCTAGGTCACGCCGTCACTCAGATGCAGCATTCAGGAAGCACATTTCATTAGACTAAATAAAGCTTCAATCATGTGTAAAATTTCCAACTTGAATAGGCAGCCATCATATCATTCATCAGTCTAGATGTATTTAATGGGTGTAATTTCTTCCTCATATTTCTGTGTTGATTGTTTCATTTCCATTATAGAAATCTTTCAAGGTTGCTCTTTTTGCTGTTCTTTGGGTCAGGATAAATAACGCTTTTTAAGTTGTGTCCCAGAAATACATCCCTTTTTGTTTGTCAAAACAATTGGGTGATGGAGATAAATTTAAACCAAGACAGAGAGAAACAACAACCCCAGATCATAACACACACCTTGCCTGCCAGGACTCAGATGATATTACCCCTGCTTACATGTCTTGCAGTAAATAATTATGCTTAATCAAAAACAAATTGTGCAGTCTTGTTCAAACACAGCAGCCCCCTGTGGATGCTGACACTGTTTCTACAGATGAATGCAAAGGGATTATGTTTAACATATGACTTTAAAGCAAAACACAAGAGCCCATCTTCATCCCTTGCTTCCTCCTTCCCCCATTTTCATCCTGACATGCATACATAGACAAAAAGGCAAAGTAAAACCTTTTGCCTTTCAAATTTCAAATGGAAAGAGTGAATTAACAATTCAGGGGAAATTTGCAAACTCATCAGGAAGAAACCATAGCAAGAAGTGTGTCTTTCCAGCACCAAATGTTAGTCTTCTAGCTTAATCTGGAAAAGAAAATATTTTCTCCTAGACACTTAATTTGGATACACAGTTGCCTTGCTTGTAAGAGGCAAAATTATGACAGTTCTGGGCTCCGTAAATAACCAAGATTTCTGCACCTACAATATAACTTGTAGTTTTCTATCTGGCCCACATCCCACCACCACCACACTTTTAATTCATTTTTTTTTCACTCTTTCTTCCTTTCCATGCCTCCATAGAAGACAGAAAGGCAAAACATCACATTGGAACTGGACTAAATATCCCGGCTAAGCCTCTCCTCCTCTGCCCAGCACAAACCTTTCCCGGTTCTTGTCCTTTGATCTCTCCTCCTCTTTATGTACATTTCAACCATCTGTTGTTTCCCCCCTGTGACCCAGCCCCAAACCTGTAATAGGATCTGTGCTGCTGCAGGGGGCTCAGCACAAACAGCAATTTCCATTCCAGAACCCCCAGTCTAACTGGGTCCCAAAACCTTGCAGGCTCATCCTTACTGGCAGCACAACCAAGCTGGTGGATGAAAACACAAAAAGCTTTACACTTACCTTTGCTGATATGGGAATATATTTCAGAGTTCCAGATTAAGCAAAGAGGATGGGAGAGAAGGTTTTTCCATCAGGCTATTGCACCTCAAACCAAAGCAGTTTCCCAGGCCGTGATTTGAAGCCCATGGAGTGGAATCCTGAAAAAAATCAAGCAGTAAAAATATATATCTAGTAACACTTTTATTTGATCACAACTTTCAATGAAGACTAGTTATTTTGGATATCATGGTTATTTTTGAGGGCTGGGACACCATGGAAGGAGAGTAACTGGCAGAGACATAGAAGACAGCCTCAAGAGGCCTTGGTTCTCTCCTCATGGTTGAGGCAGAAAGGTGACAGGTTTAGCTTTGAAAAGAAAAACCACAAAGCCAAGGCTGTTACTTGGTTGCAACAAAACCCAGAAGAAGTTCCACTAGAGATGCCCATGACGGGACTGAGAATAAAAGGTTCCTATGGAAAACCCCAATGCCCACCATTCTGGCCAGGGTAGTTGGGTACAGTTCAGATAATTTGTGATAACACAGCTACTCATCATTTTGATACACGAGCTAATCTTCATTCAAGCCAGTGGTAAAACTCTTCTGGCGGATGCTGAGTTGGAGAACTGTGTCCAACATCCAGAAGGAAAGAGAAAAGCCAAAATCCTGCTCCAAGGGCAATGGGGAGACCAGAACCACTTTTCAGCTCTGCCAGAAGTTTCCCACGTGACCTCCTGCCAATTTTTAATTTTGTCTGACCAAGAAGCTGAAATATATTTTTAAAACCTAATTAACTTTATAAGGCAGTGCCTCAGTGGCATAATTCCCATTAAAAAGGAAAATAAAAAAAACCATCATCAGTGCCTGGGAATGTTTTTAGTGCAAGAATTTTTAAAAGGTCATAGTAACCACTTTTTTCCTCTTTTGTGGCAAAGTGAGAATAGGTTTAAAACTTTCCTCACCCATAATACGTGGCACAAGATTGATCTTCAATTAATCATTTAATACAAATTAATACATATAAATACATTAATAATTAATGTGTTTCTCTGATAAGAGTTCTTAATGTGAAAAGAAATCTCTACATTTCATGGGAGAGGTCCTTATGCTGTCATGGATGAAGAGGAAGAGATGGACACCTGCCCTGCAAAGGGAAGCCTGCATCTCCTAAATCCATGAGAGGGTCACTCTTCAGCTTCACATGTGTGACTGGAGCTTTTAAAACACAGCTCAGCTCAGCTCAGCCACAGTCTGACAGCCACACAGGATTCCACAGTATCTCAGCATCTTTAATCTTGGGATGTTTAGAGTCCAAATCATCACACACTTTGAAGCGTGGACTTTTTCTGGATGCTTCCAATGCCTTCAGTGCCCACGAAGGCATCTGAAAATTCTCAGCCAGGTTCCACTCTGTTATTAAGCCATGGCAGAGGATTTAGGAGTCAAGACTGGGACATGATCTTGGCATTTCATGGACATTCCAGAAGGGAATGCACAGGGCTAGAGAATTTCCCTCTCAAAATGCCTTCCTCCTTATCTCAGCATGTATTCATATTTTTATTCCTATCAGCAATTTTTTTTTTTAGCATTTACAGGCTCCACTCGTATCTGAGGTCCTGCTACCTTTGGACAACCAAACAGAATTAGGAACTGAATTTAGAGCTGCAGCTTTCCAGCTTGGGCCTATCAGAGAGATCCTGGAGTCTTTTCAGGTCAATGTCTGCAGAGAACACAACCATTTCCCAAAGGCCAGCAAGAACGTTGTCATTTGCTTCAGCAGGCACAAGATCAAAATCCAGCCATGACCATGGATGTATTTCCCAAAAATGTTCTACCCGATAAAAATATTTGCACTCTCTAAGGGGAGTCAGGAATGAGAAAGTTACAGAAGAGTTCATGAACACAGTCCCAACAAAAAAAGAGCTCTGCCTCAGACCCAGCTTCGAATTCCCAGCTCATCTGTTTCTCTCATTACGCCCGGCAGATACAGAACAGTTTTGCTTGTCAGGAGCTGAAAGGGTTAATGCAAGGCTGGAAGTTATTTACAGTTAATAGCAGTGGAAAAACTGCAGAGCAGCTTGGTCCAGCATCTAATCACAAAAATAGTTTCTTGTAAAGAGACTTGAGGGCAAGAGACTCTGCAAGTTCTTCACGTATTTTACGCTTTTTCTTCAAGAAATGCCAGTAAATCCAATATTCTGGGATAAAGTTTTCCATAGCTTTTTGGTGACCTTGACAAAAAGGAAGTCAATAACTGGCAATTATAAGGAGAAAAAAAAAGTTGGCCCAACCTGTCCTCATTTCATCAACTGTGGTATTTCTAGTTTTTTGACTAGCATATTTAGTCAGAAATAATTTGGGGTTATTTTAAGCATGCAAAGACACTGGAGAGAGAATAGTGCACAGTTGGATTAACTTTATTGCTTTGAAATCCTTATGGTCATCTTCAAAACCAAATGTCAAGAAATTATACAGAGCTACCCATAAGCTCAGTCTCTTGGCTTTGATATGCAAGAAAACCTCTCCAAATTCAAGTCAGCAGTTGCAGTAAAAGTTTTGCTGAACCATTGATGCTACTTTTAAGTATTTGAGAAGTTCTTCCTTATGGCTTGAAAAAAAAGTAGCTTCACCTTCACTGAAAGACAACTCTAAAAACTGGGTGACCTTAAGAAGCCTGGTTTAGAATCACATTTCTGCAGTGCCTAAAGCTTCAGCTGCAGCATCAGTTTAAAAGGATCTGAGTATGCTCAGCAGAATCAATTCAGAGCATGCTGTTATTTCAGTGCATATTACATCCAGCATTAAACCAAATCTTTAAAGGTACTTATGGACCTATTTCCCATTGAAATCAAATCTTTGAAGGTATTTCTGTATTTATTTCCCATTGAAATCAAGGCTTTGGGCTTTTATCTTTTACTGCAGACCAGAGTAAGACACAAGAGGAAAAGCCTAGCTCCAAGAAGTTTCTACAAGTGCTGTTATGTGGCAGCAAATACCACTCTCTGAGATCCCAGATCTGTATTTCTGTCTGAATAAAATGCTCAGAGCTTGAACCAGAGGGCTGCAAACTAAGCAAAGGGCCATCCTACCTCACCTGGGATGACTGCTGCTGCTGCTGCTGCAGCATTCCCGGGCAGTGAGAGAAACAAAAAACTCTTTGGCCTGACAGCAGCAGATAGAGCACCATCAGTGAGAATATCAGATGCAAGTAATAAGTCAAAGCGTTTCTTCTGTTGAAATCTCTGTCTCCCAGTGCACATTTGCACAGTGCCTTTGTTTTGTCTGAGACCTCTGACTGCAGGGCTCATCATGGTGAGGTGGCAGGGCAAGGGCTTTAAACTGACAGAGGGCAGGGTGAAATTAGGAACTAGGAAGAAATTCTCTGCTCTGAGGGTACTGAGACACTGGAACAGCCCAGAGAAACTGTGGATGGAAGTGAAATGCTGCCCCATCCCTGGAGATGTTCCATCACAGACTGGATGAACCTTTCAGCAGCCTGGTCTGGTGGAAGGTGAAGTTGGAACCACGTGGTGTTTAAGGTCCCTTCCAACCCAAACCATTCCACAATAAGCCATTGGCAAAATACAGTTCAGGTCCAAAAAGCAGAGCAGTTTCCTGACATGGAGACAAGATGTCCAGAGCCACTAAAACCCAGTGGTTGGCAGAAATGCTGTGGAGATACCACATTTTGACAGTTCCAAAACATCCATGTAATTAACAAACTGCAGGGTTTTCTGCCCCCCCCTTCTCCTGATTGTTTTCATTTCCCTTGTTAGCAAACAGTTTGGAGGAAGTTAGTTTATGAAAGAGAACTCGGGTAGGCCCTTCTCTGGAAAATTCCCACTGGTCTGACTTCAAGGCTAATAAAAATGCTTTATTGTTTCTTCTTGCTGATCCTCCTAACTGGTCAGCAAGCCCCCAGGGCACAGTTAGTGCAACAAATTCAGCTTGGAGTGCCTGGTGTCTCATGCACTGCTCTAGTTAGGAATGAGTTTCCTGTTACAAAAGAATGATCCTGTCAAAGATGATCTGCTGCTTTTTTTTTCCTTTTTTTTTTAGATTTTTTTTTTCTCACCTGTTCTTGTCCATGTTTAGGGAGAGCTCACAATGATGATGTTTATTTCTCCACCATATAACTTTTGCCAAGTGTCCAAAATAAGCATTCCATGGTATATAGATAGAAATAGAGACCTGGTTCCCCACCACCATTTCTCACCTCTGCCTGCACTCAAAGCATCACCTCTTAAGTTTCTTCTGCATGGTTCAGAGGGAGATGTAAACTTGACTATATTCTACCTATTCCAGATGGATTTATTACACCAAAAATGCTTTAAAAAGCAGCAAAAGGAGACTGAAGCCCAGAAGAGTAAAAATAAATATAAGTTAATGCATTTGGGCTGTTTTCACCTTCAGCTATTTTACAAGAATCAGAAGACTGTGGATTTAATATCTGTCATTAGTGCAAAAACCAAGACTGGGGGCTGATGTAGATCCTGAAGCACAAAACAGAGCCCTGTTACCTGTTTGTATTCCCTCAAATGAGGAAAAGAACACAGAATAAAGGCAGACTTCTCTCCTGGAACCAGCAGTCTCCCATGCCACAGGCAGCCTTTCTGATTTCCCTCTGGCTTCAGGTGGAGTAGGGAAACTGAGAGGAGTTCCCTGAGCTCAGTGGGAGCGTTTCCACTAACTTCAGAGGGGTTTGGAACACACTCAGTATAAATAAGGATGGCAGAATGGCAGAAAAAACAAATGTACTATTTAAAGCTAAGGAAAAAATCCATTGTGGTTCAATATATCTGAAAAAAAAAATTCAAACCCATGCTTGTGAAATAGGCTAAAAGAAATTTTGCTCCTATCTGTACTCTTACCTAGAATGCTTTTCATATTTCTCAAAATTCTATGCAGTCTACTAAAACTCTAGAAATGTGGGGAAAAGAAGCAATAATAATCTTTCTTCTTTCAGGATTTTCAACATAATCCTGCTCTGACTGAAGCTTTGTATTGATTTCCATGAAACCAGAATTTCAACCCCTGAGAAGAAACTGCAACCCCCACTTACAAGCAAAAATCTGTCAAAAAAACTGGCATGAAAACATAACTAAACAAAGTACACAAGGGATTTCAAATGAGATTAAGATTAGAAGCATTGTTTTGACCCTGTGGCTTTCAGAGGGGTGTGAGAAAAACACAGCAAAGAGCACAAGAGGCCTTTGCAAACTGGGCAGCCGAGACAATCAGTTTAAAGGAATTGCAAAAGAAAGTCGAAATGGAAATGGAGTGAAAGGAAAATACAACTCCATCTAGGGTGAAAGGAACCAAGACCAATAATCATTGGGTTTCAGTTTTGTTCCTGTGGTAGGTGCTCTGAAATCCATGTTGGAGGAGCAGACAGAAAGGTCACGGAAGTCAGAATTATTATATGAGAAAGGAAGTGAGGAACAATGGGCTCAGAGAAGTCATGACAACCAGAGGGCTGGTGGTCTTCACTGGCAAAGAATGGGTGGCCTTTACTGATGGGCTCTTTCTGTGCAGATGAATTACTGCATGCAATATCTGCACAGAGCAGAAGGGCACTGGTGACAGACTTGCTGAGTTATTTGCTGTGGATAAACTACCCGAGTATTCTTTCCTGATTCTGATTTTGAGCAAGTCTGAGCGCTGCTGTAGTGTCTCACAAAGCCCAGCCCGAGAAAGCACACACATATGGTTCTTAACATCAAGAGTCTCCTCAGCCCCAGTGGGACTGTACATGTCCTTCAGCTGACCAGAAGGCTGTGCTTCCCAAAGAACAAGATCCACTCCACTAAACACATGAGCAAAGTCACATGAAAGGGACACAGAGCAGCAGAGTTTCACAAGCAACACTTAGATGTCATTTTTTTCTGCAGCTCTGGCTGCTGCTCCTTGACTTTCTTTCCCTTAACACACCATCTTTTTTCTACTCCCTTAACTAAAGTTGCCAGTTCTTTAGAGCAATGGGCCTGTATTCCCCAAAAAAGGACCTTGGTGAGTATAAATTTATGTTCCCAAAATTGTAAGTTATTAAAGATTTGTGGTTTGTGACTGATCACTAAATACAAGCTCTGTATTAAATATTAAACCAGCAGAGGTGAGTAAAGAAGAGAGAATAGGTGTGAATTTTTTTTTTCTTGTACTAATTGAGTTATTCATGGTAAAGTACTCCTCCAGGACCAATAAGCAAAATCTGTGCCTGTTTCCACAAGGACAACTGAGGCAAGCAGGCAAAACAGGCTGAAATATTTGCCAGGAAATTCAGAGGTGCCATTGCTGTGGATGTCCCACTGCAAGTGAGGATCAAGGGGGTGGGATCAAGTAATACTTGTTTACTCCAGGATTAGCACATGAGAGACCAGGTCACAGGTGGGAAAATGAGCTACATTCAATCTTCTGTTCAAAACAAAAGCTGTTCATTGCAGTGGTGGGAAAAAAACACACACAAGAACTGAGAGGTTTCTGTGAGAGGGCACATTTTGCAGGACCAAGCTGTGGGAATCTGTGGGTGTGTAGCATGCTGAGGTTTGAACTTGGGAACTGTGAATGCAATCTCGACATCCAAGAGCAGCAACATGCAGAAGGAGCCAGTGCCACAGACCATCCCATCTCTGAAAAGCCCACAGCAATCCAATCCATCTGCATGCCACGAGATCCCAGCCTGGTTTAAGTGCAGACATGTGAGCATCTGTCCCATTATCCACATGGACCTATTCAGTGTTTTTCTGTACCTCCTGCAGCTTTGAATTCATGATTAGTGATATGACAAGTGCTTTCTTTCCCTCCCAGCACTCTCCTCTTTTT
>VZTZ01027314.1:110404-160854 GCA_013400955.1 Drymodes brunneopygia
TGTTTAAAGCAACCAACACCACACAAATCCAAGTCTGTTGAGCATTAGCTTTCTCAGAGTAATGCTTGTAAGAGCACAGGCTGATCCAGGCTTACCAGTCCTTGACAGGATCCTGCTGGAGGTTTTCTGGAGTGCTCAGCTTACACTTCTTAGCATCAAGTCTCCAGCTCCAGCTCCTAAAAATAACATCTCCAAGCCCACTCATCCTTGGCACCAAAGGAGCCTGAACCATATCACTGTGGAAGAGCTCTGCTACATTTTCACTGACTCAAACATCAACCCCACAGCTCCCAGCTCAGCCAAGTGGCCTTTTGAGAAAGACACCACATCTTGACTGGAATACAGAAGAGCAGATGAAAGCACAGTGGGGAAATCTAGCAGCACATTTCATTTGCAGGTCCCCAGAAGAGCTAGTGGAAAATAGCATCTGACAGGTGATATTCTAACACAGGAAATGTGGGAACCAGGTAAAACCCAATGAAACCAGTCCCTTTTGGGATGTTCAGGCTCCCACAAAGCCTCAGCCAGATGACCCCGAGATGCCCTTACAGACTCATCAGCAATTCAGCAGCAGCCAGAACAAGGAGGAAATCGGGGCCTTATTAGAGACCAGCCAAAGCAAAACAAACCAAAGACTTGGTTGCCACTGCCAAAAATCTGCTTTCACAAGTCAGGAATCCTGATCATGCAGCTGCCTCACTTGCCCCTCATTTGCCCACATCCGCTGAGTTTACAAATGAACCTATTAGAAGGCATGAATTTCTATTTTATTTGCCAGGGGGAAAGATGGTAACAAAAGGAGGCTCTGAGTGAATGAATATGCCTATGCTCCTTTTGGTTTTACTGGCATGTCATTATATTGCAAAAATAGAACTTGATTTTTAAAATAAACAGGGCATAATATGGAGGTTTCTGCGTGAACAAAGGATTGTACATGTGGTGGTATGATACAAAATTTCATGATCAAGAAATTTCCCATTCAGCTTATCCAATCAGCCAGAACAAACTTGCAGTCAGTAGACTTTAATTATAATTGCATCTAATTGATTCTTTTTTCTTCTTTTTTTTAAAATCTGTGGTATTGTGGTGCTGCATCAACAGTAGCTCTTGGCACAAGAATGCACATTATGGACTCTGGGGTAGGAAATGGAAAGAACTGGATGAGTAACCATCTCATACCCACTGCCTTGCTTACTCACTATTTATTTGCCTTCAGAAATGTGCAGAGAAATCAGCAAACTGAGCTCTGAATTTGGAGAGGCAGCTCCCTCCTGCCTTTGAGGGGAGCCCCTGTCCACACAGGGAACAAGCTGGGCCCCAGAGCCTACGAGGGGAGCTGAGTCATGAGTTCTTAAATTGCTGCTAACATTGGGAGTCAAGCAGTGCTGGCCATGGCCAGACACCCAGATAATTCCCCTGGGAAAATCACCAGCAGAAAGAGAGGCACCTTCAGGCTTAGGTGACAGATAAATGTGGGATTTTCAAAAATCTAATACAGAAAATGTGGGCACCAGTCGTATGTTCACATCCTCTTCTCAAGCAATCTCTGCATGACTTGTTCAAGGCAGTACAAAGTCCCTGTGACAGTTCAAAATTGCAACCAGATTGCTTGACTCAGCCCTCTTCTTCCCTTAGGCACACTGGCTAACGTGTCCAGCAATGGATAAAAAAATTAGGATCCTAAACCACCTTTTCAAAGGATTTTGGCATAATGTCATATTAAAACAATGGAATATAGGTTCTTAGTCCACTTAGTCATTTTTGAAAAGAAACAGAGGGTTACCAAGGATCATGCTAAAAATACACTTTTGCTTTGTGCAAACATTTAAGGCTTGCTATCTGCATATGCTGTGTCAGTCTCTTGACCTCTGCATGTGTGAAGAAGACAGTCAGAATTCACACACCCTGCTGGTGTTTCTGTCTGGCCTTGCTAACTGGCCCCTAACCAGTTAATGCTGCCTTTTTTTTTGTTGTTGTTGTTGTTTTTTTTAGGAGAGTTTTCCAAAAGCCCATGAAAAACAATAGACATTGAGAATCAGATTCTGGCTTCATCCAATGGCACTATGTAAAAAAAGCAAAAACCCAAACCAAGACTCTCAACAAAGATGTCAGTGACTCAACAGCTCTCAGTAACCACTGCAAAATAAACATTAGGCAGTAATTGCTATGTAGGGGTTGAGCATCTGCTAAGAGGAACCATATTTTCATTGAGCTCTGATTCTAACAGAGTAATCTCTCCCCAGCAGGAACAGGGCTGAGGGGCAACACTCCAAATGTGCAGGGTGCTGATGTACGCCAGTCCCCCCTTGCCCACCAAACACTGTGTTCTACTGGAGAAATCACAGGAGGTTTTTGTTTTGAAAGAGGGTGCTTGGTAATAAAAGATAGCATTTCAAGTCAGCAGCTTTCTGGTTCCTTGTGTGGTATGGTGTCCCCCAAAGCAAACGGCCCTGGGGGTACCTTTGTACAGCAGGGAGAGGCTGCCCAGGGCCAAACCAACCCTGAAAGTGCACGGGCCAAACCCCCCCTCTCAGCAGGGATTATTAGCCAGGATGAACCTAGGAAAGCACTCAGCCAGCTGTTTCCCCGTGCCAGGGAGCTGGTGTGGTCTGGTGAGATGTCTCTGCCACACGCAGCACTGGGAGCCTTTGGAATAAACCCGGCCTAAACCGCGCTGCGCTGACAGTGAGACCCCCGCCCGCCAGCTTTGAACCAAACATTCCTGGGAAAACACACGCTGCTTGGGAGCTCAGACTCCTGAAAGAAAGCTCCTTTTGATGGTAAACTGGAGGAGTGTTTTCTCTCTGCCATGATCTTGGGTAACAGAGCCAGTTTTCTAGACAGAGCTGAGCTTTGGGAATGGGCCGTTCCTGTCAGAGCTGGATTCCTCGCAGCAAGAATGCTTGCAATCCGTGCGACTCTGTCCCGGGACAGGATGGCTGGGTAAACACAGGGCTGCACTGGGATTACACTGAGATTTCACATCATGCCCTCACAGCAGGGCCAGCCTCCAAAGCCCTGGCTCTCTATTTTTACCTGTTGTGGGACAGGACAGTGTTATGTGAGGAAACAGAGGGAAATCGCTGTCCTACGCACTGCATGACAGGAGGATGGGTGCAAGTCTAAACCCAAAGCATTTTCTTATTCTTATAATGTGTTGTACACAAGAACATGGCACACTGGATGTATCCAGATGCTAAGCCAAGCCTGGGAAGCAAACAAGTTTTCCATACCTGTTGGAGTACCTACAGTAGTGCAGACTGGCTTTCAGAAATGCTGAGAACTCTCAGATCCCACTGGAGCAAAAAGGCAGAGCCAGTAATAGCCAGGCTGAACAAACAACTACTGAAACCCATGTCTCTGCACAATCAGACTCCTAAATGTCTTAGAAAAATCTGCTTCATGCTGCCAAAATTTGAGCACTTGTTTTTACAGACTTAATGACAGAATTGTAGCATTTACACAATTATATAAACAACATCAGCACTAATTTTCAAAATCAGTATCTTGCAGGCTTCCAGTTTTCCAGTCTTCCCTTTACTCTTTTAATATATACATAATTTAAAAGATTAAATTTTTCTTGCTAGCATAAACCTCAATATTAGATTTGAGCTCTTCTCTCCATCCATACCTCTGCCTAAACAATACTTGTATACCTCACTTCCAATTAGGAGTACCAAATTATTTTCTGTAATTTCAATCTAGAACAAAGCCAGTTTTTAATAAGAAAGGTTGTTTTTTTTTTTTTTTAGCCTGGCTATAAAATATCTTTTGCAGGATACCCTAGAAAGAAAAACAGTTGAATTTGACAAGTACAGCTGATAGAGAAGATAGGAGTTGATAGATGACAACTGCTGCAGCTTTTAATATCACTTTATCGGTCATGACACAAGTGATTTCTGATGTGGAGTGATCATTACAATTCCTCTCAGACGCTGATAAATCCAAATGGCTGGAGAACTAAAAGTCCTGATCCAAAGTTCCTTAAAGAAACAGGCTTTGGAGAGTGACTCAATAAAAATTCCCACCCCAAGCTGCCTGTCAGTGGAAAAAACAAAGAAGAGAGACTCTGAAAGGCAGAAAAGCAGCCAACTTCACCAAACTGTCAAGGATTTTGATCCTTGCACCCCCTTTATAACACCGAAAACCTCTTTGTACCTATTAAAATGTCATGAAGGAAAATAAGGCTTTAGGATGAAATCTGGCTTGCATGGAGTAAGATAAAGACACAGGAAGGAGGCAGTCCCTTCCCTGCACATTTTACAGCACAACTGGGAACTGTGGAGCTGGATACAGCACCAGGAAAGTGAGGCAAGTCTGGCCATGGCAAAGAGCATCAGCTGCCTCCCCTCTCCTCTGCAGGCTCTCCAGCAAATTGCCAGAGAATGAAACCTCCCCATTTCACCTGAGAGGAGCGAATCACAGCTTGCCAAAAACAAACCAGCCTTTAACCTTCCCAGTCTTTTAACCTTTACATAAACTGTGCTTGTTTTCCCGTGCAAACAATGGCCTCATTGTTTGACTTAAAATACAGTACGTGACCTATGATGTTAGGAAATGAATGAATTGTTGTGTTGTCAACAGTTGCTTTTTTTTCCATGCCTCCCTATATCTAGGAATTTCTTTCCATGCACTTTAGTTTTAAGGAAAACACAGCACTTGTGAGAAGGCAGCTGATACCTCAAGCTGACAAGTCATAGTAGGGAAATTATATGACACAGATTTTGAGTAATTCAGAAACTCCTAATCTCAGCCTGCTTTTCTAAAGAATTCCCTCCAATTTAGGCACGTAACATTAATTTTCAAGAGTTTACATTGCCCAGAAACTCTGATTTCAGACACACAGCAGGGGCTTTACAAAACCTGGCTACTTATTAAAATGCCAGAATAGAAGCAGAGCTCTTCTGAGCATCTGGTCAGACTGTGGGTATGTGACTCAAGATGACTGCATGAGAAAATACAGGGTAGGTAAGAGAGCAACAGAAGATTAGGAGGAAAAATTCAGACACTCATTCAATATTAGACATGAAGTCCATCTTCAAACACTCATTGCTTACTACAAGTTCATTTAAAATTGGAAAATTTCCCAAACTGTTATGGCAAAGATGAAGATAAAGCAGAATTTTTACACAGAACAGAGAAGGTATCCAAAGCATCCATCTTCTCAAGGATAACAGACAACAACATAGTGATTAAGGAAGAAAAACTTAAGAAAAGGGATCCTTAGAGTTCAAAGGAGCTTTTAAAAAGAAATTCAAAAACAATGTGAAGCATTCCTTCAGCAATTACACACCAGTTACTTGAGTAGAACATTTCAATCAGTCCAGGAAAGGAAAGATCCTCACTTTTGTGAGACCCACTGGACATTGAATGGACATGTGAACGTATGTTTGTGTAAAGGAAAATTTAGGCAGGTTGGATTTGTTCTCACATGAAAGGACAGATGTGGAAGCTACACAAAAAAATGTACATTCCCAAAATGTGTGTGACATTTTGTGGCCAAAACAATGTGTGACAAAGCTCATTGCAGACTCCATTACCCATTTCAGCCAACAGCATCACAGCCTGAGCCAGCTTTCATTTTATTATATATTGCCTTAAGAGAGTTTAAATTTAGGAGAAGGATCTTTTTTGGCTGCTTTTGGTCAGCAGTCTCCCTTCAGCCACTGCTTCCACGAGCTCCTGGGAAATGACCAAAAATATTCATCTGATTGCTCTTTGGTGGGATATGCTTATGTATCACAGCAATGTGAAAGGGATACCACTTCAATGATATAATGCATATTTTAATCACAGGGTAAGGAATTATTACCCTGCGGCTCTGAGATTTTAACTTACAAAATTCTGTATGAGTCCCTCAGGGGTAGGTCAAGAAGCATGAGGCACCCCTAACATATTACCTTCAGAAAACTAGTGTGAGTGTATTTTAAATCTGATAGAAATAGAAATAATCTAAAGAGAAAAAAAAGAATATCAAAGGGGAAGAGGAAGGTCTCCCAAATAAGGCTCCTGTGGGCTAACAAGAATGACATTTCCATGTTTCTCATTAAAAAAAAAAAAAAAAGAAAAAAAAAAAGAAATAAAAGGAAGGGGAAAAAAAGAAATGGTTCCACATAATGCAACAGCTCCTCAGTTAATGTAAACTGGCGCCAGCTCATTGAAGTCAATGGAGCTCCAGTGACACGTACCAGCTGAGGATGGGGCTCTGAATTTGTAGGCATTTGGCACAAGGCCAGCCTCTGTCTGCATACAGACCAGCATTGTGTATGTAAACACTGTCTGCCTCGCTAAAAATCATCATTTTTAAAAAATGCTTTCTAGTGCTGGTGGATTTGTCACGTGAAACGAATCGCGGGCTCCCCGCGTTCGGCGCCTCCGCCCGAGCAGCAGATCCTGGCACGGGCTCTGCTTTTGCTCACCAAATCCCACCAAGCTGAAGGATGGCTCACTCTAAACACAAATCACAACAGAGCCCAAAAGAGCAGCTGCTTCCTCTGTCCTGAATAATAAAATTTTAACAATTTTTGCTAAGACTGCTGTGTGAGAGTTCAGTGGTGTGTTAGGAAGCAAAGGGAGGTGGATAAGCTGAACCCCACCAAGAATCACCAGGAATTCCAGATTCCCATAACCATTATTATATCCTCACACCACAGACTAACCCAAAGTCCCTCCTAGCCCAAAGTCCCTCTTTCTCCACAGTGAATAAGAAAAAACTTTGGCCATATCTTGCCAGCTTCTTACACCTGTTTTAGGAAAAGGCAGGGTTCAAATCTATTTAATCCCTTAAACAAAAATATCATTTTTGTTTGTCCCTTAACATTTATCCCTTAAAAATAAAATCCCTTGATGCTCTGGGTTTCCACATGTTTTCCTCTGGTATATTACATTGCATATCTTACCTACCTATATCTGCAGTTCAGGATAGATTTTCGTTCCTCACCAGTGTCCTACTAATTCTGAAACAAATGCGTTCAAATAGAACACCTTGTGATATTCCAGAGACGTCATTCTAAGGGGCTGGCTACCTCTGGAGCATCCATTTTACTGTTTCCAAAGGGAACACCACAATAAAAGAAAACAGAACTTTTTAGTGGCCAATTATTCAATTTATTTGAATGAACACATACCGCAAAGGAAGAAAAAGCACACAGGCTCTTTTCTAAGAAGTTCATGACAGGTGACAGGTAGAAATCTCTGAAAACAAAGGTGCTTGGTAGTGATAAGATCAGAGACACAATCACAGCTGGACTTGGCTTTCCATTTGTTTTATCAATACACTGTAAAAGCATCTCAGATTTCCATAAGGGTATAAAAACATGAACAAGATCAAGAAATCTATTTTTATATTGACTTTCTTTAAGATCAAGTCCTTTAAGTAAAGTCATTAGGATTTATAACCAAAACTGAGCCTTAAGTCAGATATGTATTAGTTGTCCCAAGATTTGCTTTTTAAGGCATAGTACTTGGAGGGAAGAACGAGTTTTTAATCCTTATCTGTGTGCCAGATTTAATAAACACATCTGCAATAGACTGCTAACACAACCACTTAAAATATTTGGGTAGAATCTTTGCCCACTTAAATATATTCTGTCATTTATCCAATAAAACGTAATTACAGAAACAACAAATTCACCTGATTTATGAAATATTTGCATCTCATTTTAGGACCAAAACCAAATATAATTAATAACTATAAAAACAAGGGCTAGGAAACCACCACTGTTTTGTCATACTTTCATTTGTTGACAGTGGTTTTGGTTAATTGAAACATGTGGCCTGTGAAGAGGAGGGGGGATTGTTTTCGGGTCTGATATTTTTATTTGTTTGTTTGTTTGTCTGGGGTTTTTTTTGAGATCACAGACAGTGATGGGAGAAAAAGTGAACAATAACCAACAAGAGATTTCACCAAGAATTCAAACCAACCAAAACTGAAACCTGTTTTGATTGGAAATGAAGAAAAGGAAGTGGGTGCTCAGATGCAGATCTAAATTAGGTTTAGCCAGTGGTTTGGGGTTTGGTTTCATGACCAAATCAGGGCTGGGGTTCTCGTATGGACCTGATGATGATGAAACCTTCTGAACTTGAATCATGTAGAGTGAAATCTTGTAACTTCTTGTCTTGAGACTTTGGTTCCCAAGACTGGAAATCTTTTTATAGTTAGGGCTGGTTGACTGACACCAGCATTTTCTATGTGTGCTTTGGAATGGATTATTGACATTTCTCTTCCTCAGTCACTGTTTACATGATCTTGGGATCATCAAGGTTGGAAGAGACCTTTAAGATCAAGTCCCACCCTTAACCCTGCACTACCAGTGTAATGTGATGCATAGGAAGAACTCTGTACAAAAACCTGTCATTTGCAACTGATAATCAAAACATTTTAATTGAACTTTAACCATTTTGGCCCACATGGAAAAGAATTACCTTTGGCTTTCACTAACATACAGCAGAATTCAAGATCCCAAGGAACACGAGGAAGGGAAGCAGCAGAGCACACACCCTGAACTTCAGGAAAGAAGATGATGTCTGTTAGAGGGAGCTGGTGGGTGGAATCCAGTGGGCTCTGAAAGACTGAGGTTGTCTTCAGGGTCAAGCTCTTCTCAGCACAAGAAAGCTCCACCCCTGTGCTCAGCATATCAGCAGAGCAACTTGGCTAAACTGGGAAATCCTGACAGAGTTCCAGGGCAAAAAGCTGTAAACATGATAGAGGCAAGGACAGCCTACAAAGGACGAGCACAGAAACACTGCTCAGGCACTAAAGGATGCTTTTAGCCAAGTCAAAGAGCCCAAACTGGCACCTTAAAAACTACAAGAGTTTCTAGAGTCACTTCAATAGCAGAAGTTGATAAAGGAAGTGGTTCCGTTGTCAGAAGGGGTGGGTGAACTTCACAACAGCACGTCCAGGTGAGGCTGAGGTGCACAAAGTTTCCTATGCTTCAGGTTTCACCAGCAAGGTCTGTCCAAACTTTTCACTTCCAAATGGGGCTTAAGGACAGAAGTTCTAAGCAGTCAAAGTCAGGGATCTCTTAAGAAATGATGACCTCTGTTAATCCATGCTACCAGAAGGGATGGAGACAAGAGTGCAGAGACCACTGGTGGCATGGCAGGGACACTCTCTGACCATTGATGGAAAGTTATGGAGACACTGGGAGGTCCCTGATGATGGAAGAAAGGCAAGTGTTGGACCTGTTTTCAGAAGGAGTAACTAATGGAGATGACCTCAAATCCTTGATGCAGGAGGCCCTTCACTGGAACACTTTAGAGGGCTCCCCAGGGCAGCTCTGCTGCTCATGCTACAGAACTCTCTTGACTGCACTGATCCATAACAGTGGCAACATCAATTTAAAAAGGGGACAGAATGTGCCACCAAGACCAGGAGTGTAAGTGAAGACAGTCTGTTCCCAGATCAGATGATCCAAATCTGTTCTGCTCCAACTGGCTGTTAATTCAGTGTTCAGAGGCCACAGCATCTGTGTAGTCCCACAATCTACAGTATGGAATTATTTCTATAAATGGAAGCAGTTATGCTGGCAATTGTTGTCTTTGGGTCAAGCTAAGATGTGAAAAGACGTGCTTAAAGCAAAATTCACCCCTTTAATAAAAAATAAAGAATGCCTTTGCAATAGATCCAGCTCTTTTTTCTCCCCTGTATATGTATATGTACATACATTTATGTATACATGTATTTCTTATATATTTATATATACATACAGACACACTCCCCTCTCCATATAAGGTCTTGGTAAATACGAACTGGATTTGACTCGGAAGGGAAAGAGACAGTTTAATTTTAATAGGCCAAGCACACATATCAGACAAAATGAAAGACAAAAAAAAAAAAAATTCTCAAGCTAAGACCATGTAAGGTATGTATCAACCAGTTCTGAAAAAGGTTCCCACTGGAATTATTCCAGACTAAAACAATGAGTCATCCCCTAAGGAATCCTGTCCTCACATGAAATATATAAATCATTGTCCATTTTGGAAGGATTACGCCAATAGCACATATCATTAAAATGTTATTTCTTTTAATAGTGCTAAGACAAAATCCAGCATTTTGTTCCATAGATCCTGATTTGCAATGTTACCAAGACTCTCACCACTGTCCCCCAGGGACAGAGTCACAAGGACATTTAGTTCTTGCACAGTCAATGTATGTTCCCATATGCCTCAGCAAATCTGGGCGAATGCAAACAGGATCCCAGATTTCAGAGGTTCCCTCCCTTTTTTCCTTTTTTTAATTTTTCCTCCCTTATTTAATTCCATGAGACAGAAAAGCTCTGTGAGGTGGTTGTGGTAGAACAGAGATGCCATGCCCAAAAATCTCAATGCTCGACTTACAACATGAGCAGCTTCATGACTCCTGAAATTAAGACACTGTGTCTGTTTTATAGTCCTGGTATAGAAATTGCTGAAGTTTTGCTATTTGCTGGGGAGGACAAAAAGGTGATATGCTACCTAAGGGAAAAATAAGGCTGAAAATATTAATGGAAAGCATAAGATTAATGGCATAAAAATTGGGGTAGATAGAATGAGTTCATTATTTGACATTCCAAAACAACAGGGTTTATTTTCTATCAAGTGTTTCCTATTAGAAATGCAGAATGACAAAGACAATTTTCAGTGCATGGTTTTGAAGAAAGGCCTCTCATGTGACACTGAAATGTCACACAGATAAATCAATTGCTGCTCCTACATATAATTTGTTCTCCACAACTCCCAAATGCTTCACTCCAAGTGTCACTGAACTACGGATCATATAAATATATGCTCCCACTAAAACTGTCTCATAACTCCAGCTGGAAGAGCTGGTCCCTAACTTCCATGGCAAGAGAAATAAAACAGGGATTCTCCTTTTTCAAAAGGAAACTCACTCATCTGCATAGTTAATAAAGACATCTTCAGCATTTCTTTTCTCTGGGCCTTTTTCCTCTGGAAGCGCTTCCTTCGCGCTCCCAGCCAAGAGCTCACAATGCAGCTTCACAAAGCAGCACTTTCGCACCCTGTAGAGACAGTGGCCATTAGTCACAGTCAGAGCCACGGTTATAGCACTCCTCAGGCATCTGGGGCATGAAAGAAGGGAGTTGGTGGACACTAACAACACTGCTTAGTCACTGCTGCTTCATTCTGGCCCACGCCGGGCCAGTTACCTCACTGGAAATGCACGGTTTGGGTGCTGAGGGCAGCATTTCAAAGGGGTTCTACCACAGCTCCCATGAAGCTGGAGAAACACAATCCTGCTCTTTGGTCAAGCCTGTAACATTAAGCACTCATGGTACAAAGTCTCAATGTCACAGAGGAGTTTGTTCTTTTTTCATTAATTAATACATGTGAACAATTGAAATAATAGTGAAAAAGGTTATATGGAATTTTTTTTTTTAGCTACCCAAACAAACATTATAAACATGGTATGCTGCAACAGATAAATTACTCTTTTCCCAGGCCTATCAGTTTTGTTGTATTGTCCCAAACCAAGTTTTAATCCTATGGATGCTCAGGAACATAAAATGAATCATGGGACTCGGAGGAGGAAAAATCGTAGTAATGAGCTTTACAGTCAAATCAACCAGTCCTCATCAGCCCAAAAATAGTTTCATCTTTACAATCTTCTTTTTTTTTTTTTGTGATTTAACTTATACAGACTGCTACTACTGCTTTCCTTGGGAGAACACACCATAACAGCTTTCACCACCAGGAATGTTTTCCTGACATCCAGCCTAAATATGCCTTTTTCTCAGTTTTACCCCATTACTTCTAATTAAAACTCCTCTGTATCAGGTGAAATCCATTCAGTCTGGAGCATTTGCACTCAGTTATTACTCACGGGCAGCTTGCTGTGCATCACTTCACACTCACATTAGAGCTGACAACCATCTAAACACAGCAAAGCTCAAAGACCAGGAAAATATCAGGATTGCTCCAGCTTTCATCAAGGAACCACATTTTACGCTTCTGTTAAAAGCTTGAGCTCAAGCTCTACAGTATTTAGTAAAGCAACTAATTTGAATTTCCAGTGCTGGGGACAACAAATATTTGTCTTCTTGCAGAATTTTCATATAAATTCCTTGATCAAGTATTTATAGGAAACCTAATAATGGTTTTGAAAAAATATCTAGGCTCATAATAAATATGCAGAGAAAGATAAAGACAGAACACACTGATTTTTATCTTAGCCATGAGCTATCCTTACACATCCATGTCTTAGATGTCAGCCAAGACCAGTCATTTTTGAAATATTTCAGCATTTTTAGGCACTGTATTATAAGTGACAAAGTTTGAAAGATAACAACCTGAGCTATTGTTCTGCCCTATTCCTATTGAGAGGAAATGCACTAATAAAAAGCTGTGTGTTTAAAACATAGTTTTATGTACCCTGTAGAAAATAAGTAGTCAGATATATTTTGATGCTGGACAAAAAAAAATTTCAAATAAATATCAAATGCTGGATGAGCATTTTGACTGAGTCCCTCAGGCAAGTAAATAAGGACATGATCCACAACCACTGAAATCAAGGAAAAGATTCCCACTAATGCCTGCAGGGTGTGGATGAGGCCTTTAACAATCTCTGTGTCTCTGTGTCTGCATCCATGAATTGGAGGTGATGTTTTACCTCCCAAGTGTTGTGGGGACAACTCTGTTAACCTGTGCTTAGTTAACAAAGTGATGGGAGCCACACATGTAGCTACACACAGAAATTGCTCAAAAACATGAAATGGGGAGATCCCCATAGCCGAAAGCTAGAAGGGATTTATCATCAAACACTTCCATTAATATGCAAAGCTGGACACAACTTGTTAAAAGATTGGGAATATGGGGATGCCAAAGGCTCCTGTTCAGGTTACACTTTGCATCAAATGATGGTTTGTGCAACCAAGATTTAACTTTCCTTCTCTTCTTTTTTAAATTATTTTCTTTTCAGGCCCTGCCTTCCTCCTCCCATTCCCCCAGCAAGAAGCTGGCAAGGGATGTGGAGTCTGGGCTTGAAATGACAGCTGGTGGGTGAGACAGCATCGAGCTCTTTGCTGGCTTTTGCTTTGGTCTTCTGGGAATGAAGCAAAACGAGATTTCTTCACAATAATCACCCCATCTTTTGCCCTTGAATAAACTTCAGAAGGGATCATGAGCCAAGTGCTCTTTGGGCAAATCAGGAGGAGTTTTCATAGCCCAATATACCAGAGTTGGTTGGAAAACAGGATCTCTGCCCCGTGGGAAATTCCAATGTTCCAAAACATGTTTTGTGCTCCGACTTGGAACAAATAAAACTTTTTTTCAGTATGAAGGTTTCCTCAAAAAATCATATTTAAAACATTAAATTCTAAATGTAATGTTACTTAAAGCGTGATATAGACATAGAATACCAAATACAGGATGAATATTAAATTTTATCAATACCATTTAGTACCAAATTTTACAACAAAAAGTCAAAATGGGTGGAAAAAAAAGAAAAATAAGCAAAATTCCATGTCAAAATAAACAAAAATATGCCTCTTAAATAAGCCCAGGCAGCAGACTGTGTGAAAGCAAGTGCTGTTTGCAATAATGACACCTTGGACCCTCTCTTTGACACCTTTCTGCAAGTGCAGGAAACACCATTGGTGTCAACAAACAATTTTTTGATTTTTTTTTTTATTCTTACATGATTTTTAATGAATACTTGGGCATGTATTCATCTAGGATTCCTTACAGGAAAGCCCTATGGCTGTAATGATCTGCAGTGTTTGATCAGTGGCTGTCCAGCTCGAAATTGCTCCAAACGTTGGATAGAGCAGGTTTTTTTTCCTTTCAGAAAAAGATACCTTTCAATACCTACAAAAGATACCTATCAAAAACCTATCAGGTTATTGATACTGCAACTAAAAGGCAGCAAACACATTTTGATTTGTTATTTGAGTGGGAAGCACATCCCATGCCTGTGCTTCAGCCCCACACCTTAGTGTTTGGTGGGGAGAAGGACACAGACAATGAGCCCTCTATGAGCGGGGCCTGCGTAATGCCAGCGTGGTCAAACTCCTTGTGCAAGCACAGGAGAGTCAAAGGCAGGGCAAGGAGCAGCTGGAACCTTGGAGACAGACTCCTCTGCACAGACATTTGACTAATCTGATGATGTACCCGCAGCACTATGTGCGCTGGGGCAGGGAACTTGCCTCTACAAGCAGGAACCTCTTGCCTGTCAACAGGGTTTAGCTGAAGGGAGGCAGCCCCGTGGGTTTGCACAGCAGGGCTCCCACCAGCCTCAATTACCTTGTGAATACCTTGGGGATGAGGCTGTACTGCAAGGGAATAATGCTGGTGCGGGTGCAGGAGGCCAATTGCATCTGGACACACGCCCTGATTGCCTCAAAAAGGAGAAAACCAGACCAAGGTGTCCTCAATACATGGCAGCAGCACTGCCAGTGTGTTCCTGGTATCCAACAGACAAGACAGCCACAGAAAATCAGATGAAAGCTGCAGCAAGCGGATAATCGGGGCGTTCATCAGAAGGAATCTCTGTCTGAGAATGGCTGGGAGTAAACACCAAAGTGTGAAGTGCTGCTTTGGGTGTGTGGACTCATGTTTATAGGCTGGGATGTAAACAGACAACTCTGCAGGTCAGATCCCAGTCTCTCAGCAGCTGCTGGGAGATTTAGACTGAACTCAATCAAATCTGCGCAAATTCCCAGTGGACACAAACATTTCTCCTCCTGGCTGCACAAGCCCTTTGCTGCTGGTCCCTGTGAGGAGCAAAGGGCTGCATCCATAGGTGCTCCTGAGGGATGAGCTGCCACTTGGCTGTTCTTCTCCCTCCCTCCATGACTGACCCCTATCACAACCTCATCAGGGTCTTTTTCCCCCTTTTCCTATGAAACTGCTCATTATTTATGCTGACACACAAGTGGTCCTGATTTATCAGGATATTGTCCACCATTCCATCACACAATTACTTTTTAGATCCTCCATATCTCAAACTGCTTCTCCAAAGGAATTGCTTCAGACCCAGGGATTATTTACTGGCAACCATGAGTCTGTCAAACCCTCCAGATGTTTATTATTAGTACTACTTTCCAGAGGTGTCAGCCAATAGCTCTGTTTGTAGCTCGCCCTTCACCAGGACATCAGATAACTGCAGTTTATAGTCCTGGATTTAGCACTGGTCAGCCTTTGATCCAGAATTCACTCTGTTTTCTGCTAGGCTGTAAAATGGTTCAGCATCAGTCTGTGAAACTGGTCTCACCACTTTGTTGGTACTGAAATGCTTTATTTATCAGCCAAAGGGATATTACAGACTGTTGAATTGACTGATTCTGAATTTGGCCTTGTAAATGGCTGACAAACTCGTGGCAGGGTGTATTACAGGCAGTTAATACAAGGAATATTTTAAATGGCACAAACTTTATCCATCATTCAGTGCTCAAGTTAACCTCTGTGCTGGGAAAGGTGAACTTTCCAACAGGACAGAGGTAGACAGTGTTCTTTGGAAATTTCGTGCTGCTTCTCCCAGCACATTTTCTCTCCCTCCTCAGTGAATAGTTTTCTGCTCTTCTTGGACCTCAACTTTTTAACTGGAATTAGTTCCAGAAACATATCTTTCAAATAACCAGAATAAATCAGCTGGGGTCCCCCGGGCTTCCAGATAAAACTCCATGCACACAAGTCCTATTAAAATCAAACTTGTCCTAAAATCCAAAGAACAGAACTGAGTCTGTTCTTCTTCCAAGCAACATCCCAAAGAGAGAAAGAGCTGAAGGAGGGAGCACAGAACAGGGAAAAGCAATTCCTTCAGCAGCAGCAGCAGCAGCAGCCGCCGCCTGCTGCCGAGGATGTGTGCCAGGTACTGGGTGGAGATAAAGCAGGGGATGAATGGAGAGTCTCCTGGGGATTTCTCCCAGCTGCCTGAGACTCAGAACTGAGCTAACCTGTGCCATGGGTGGGGCAGGGCATCAGGAAACCATAATCACCTCCCAGCTGTTCCTTCCTTCCTCCACCCATGCTCGCTGCTGCGGAAGCCAAGCACGGAGGAGGGTTTTGGCAGGGCAGCAGCAATGTGCCAATGGCAGAACATGTGTTTAGCTCATAGAATTCTTCTGTGGATGCAAGGAGCAACATGCCTGTGCTCTGTGCCTAAGTCCTCATAAAGGAGAACTCTGACTTGTATAAAACAGGCTAACAGAGGTAAGAAGCAAACAAGTGGTTCACTCGTGATATTTTGATGGATGAAAGTCAGTCCTGTTTTGTTTTTGCTGTGGGAAAATTCCTGCTGCAATAATAACTTCCATTTTTATGGATCCCTCATGCTTAACAAATTGACAGACTATTTATCTAAGCATCCCTTCTCCCACCACGGAAATGGAGCAGTCTCCTGGCTAAAACGTGGTGTCTGCTTTGGGGCCGTGCTCCAAAACTTCTGAACAACACATTTCTGGATTTCCAAAGGTGCCTGAAGCACACCAAAGTACCAGTTCAGGCTCTTGCAGGCATCCAAAGTCAGGCAGAGCTCTTATTGATTTCCAGTAGAGTTCAGAGAGGATTAAAATTCCTGCTGAAGTCCAAGTAACTAACAGCCCTGGAAGTTTAGCCTGAGAAAAAATTCCCTTGAGACAGGCAGCGATCATCACTATGCTAGAACCTGACTTGGCACACCACTGTCAACAATCAGCATCTTGAAAACTGTGCCAGAAAATCTATTTTTCCCCCCAAGTGAATAAATTCTTTCAACTCGTCAAATGGATACAATTTATTCTACCCAAGTAGTCCCAAAGTCATATTAAATCATGAAAATGGATTAAAAGGACAGAGAATTGCTTTATTAGTATTCTTGCACGAGGTTCCTGTTCTCTGAAACCTCCACAACAACATTCTTTGATGCATCACTTATAAGCTTTTAGACTTTTTAAATACTACCCAAGATGGTATGGCTGCAAAATTAATAGTTGCAAGCCTCAATTTGCAAAACATGTTCATCTTTGCCATGTTCTGACAAAGTTTGTGCTCAAGTTTAAATATCAGAGGTTAATTCTGAGCTGAAAACTGTCTTTGTTAGAGACCACGACTCATGTGGGACTGAAGTTCAGATCTGCATTCAAACCAATAAAAGGTGATTATTGGCGAAATGTTTTATCTATGGACCACCAGCCACTAAAATTTCTCCCTTCTCTTGCCCAAAACAGTTAAAGTCTGTAACTTCCTGGCTCGATTTCAAAACTGTTTTATCCATAAATCTCTGAAAATGCTTGCTGATTGGTAATATAAGATTAAAAAAGTATCAGGGATGTAAGGAGTATTAAATCTATGTTTCATGGACCTTACTGAAATGAGCTCTTTTATGCTGTGCTGGTGTTCCTGACCTTGAAAGCCCCAAAAATTCAAGCCTCAAAATCTCTCAGTGAATACATGCTTAACATTTTCTCATTCCCCTTCTGTGTTTTACCTCTTTAGATATAAAGATTTCCCTAAAACTGAAATTCTTTGGTCAAAATAGCACTTGCCAGGTTAAGGAAATTGGAGTATAAGAACTACAGCATTCTCAATGAAAGTAGAGAAGATTTTTTTCTACATTTACTTTTTCCGTTTTCTTCTTTTTTTTTTTTTCTTTTTTTTTTTTTTCACAAGATATAATAAAACTTCCAGTTACAAAGAAACTGGAATACATTTTTCCTAACGCACATCTTGCCGGGAAGAATCACAAAGTAGAGAGCAGAGCAGCACAACATTCCAGCATGAATTCTCTACAGACTCTCTCATAGGCTGGCCCAAGCAGTTCTCATTGCCAAAGTGATGTCAAGCATGGGTGAGAAACACAAAAAAAGCCCTAATCTCTCCAAGTTTGAACATGAAACACTGAAACAGCTCTGAAATATTCACCATAAGATGCTTCCCCCAATGAAAAGCAGAGATGAGCACTTCAGTTTCCAGAAGAGAAAGAGGGAACAAATCACACCCTTCGAGGCTGTAATGGAAAGAGAGTTGCAGTACGTAGCTTTCCCCTCTCCTACACCAGTGACTAACAACAGACCCAAGACACCTCTCCCCTCCTGAGATGGGAGGGAAACATCCCAGGAAAAGTCTCATGTTCATTAACTGGAGGAGGGGAAGGTTGCAGCCAAACCAAAATGAAACTAAGTAAAGTTTTCCAACAGCCAAAATCAAGTTCATGTGTTCCATTAGTAAAGAAGAAACGCGGTGCTGGAGAATAACAGAGTGGGTTTTCCAAAGCTCTCTCCACAGGGAAGGGACCTGGGTCACGGGGAAGGCTGAAGAAAGCTGGCTTTCTGGCAAAAGAGCAGCTGAGCAGGAGGAAAAAGTACTGAAACCCTGAGGTGGACTGCTCTGCTGGGTTTCCCAGGCTGTGTTAATGCTGAATTTGTGTGATTCTGTGATCCTGAACTGCACGGTGCTTAGCACAGCCCTGATTACACAGCCTGCCTGGGGAAAGGGAATCCTTTGGAAACCTGGAGCCCAAGTGCAGTTGGCTTCACAGGAGAAGTCATTTGGTGGGCTTTTTAAGCTATTAAGATGGAGACACACACTCTAGAGTAACTGTAGAAACAACATCACGGAGTTTAAAAATGTGAAGTTCAGAAATTTTAACTTCATAAGCTGAATTCAGCCCCATCTCTAACAAAAAGAATATGCAAATGAGAATAATCAGCACATAAATACCTCTAGCAAGGAAACCTTAAAATAAAATGCAGCAATAACCATACTCACCCAGTAATAATGCCTGCATAATAAAGGAGAAGGGAAAAAAGGAAAGAAAAGAGAAAAGGAACTGAGGTGCCACAGATGCAAAACGTGGACAAAATATGTATCCTGTACAGTCAGGTACAGCACTTGCATGGTTGTTTGTTAGATGAAATCCTACTCTATGGCAAATCTGCCACTTGGGAGTAATGTGATCATTTTCACTGAACAGCAGTAAAAGTTGATGGCTTCCCCCACCCCTTTGTATCCTGTAGCCATCACTTCCTGCTAGTCCTCCAGATTCTCCAGTTCAGTGTAAAAAACAGCTCCTTCCATTAACAAATACAGGCTAAGGCTCTCTATTAGCATTGCACTTCATCTGTAACACTCTGACATTCTCAAATATCATTTTAAATAACCTTTAACCTATACTTTATCTGTCTATTTAGTAGTAAGGTGGGCACGTGAAATCATCTGCAACACCTTGTATTTTGCCAAGCAAAATCCAGCTCAAGTTGTAGGATTATTAAGCAGCAGGATGTCTCTCACCATGCCTAGCACCAGGGACTGAGCCAGGAACCTTAAACCATGAATCACTGCAGCCTGAGTTAAATCCAAGTCCTGTACTTGGGATTTTTATTAGACATTGCCTGCTTTGCTGGCCTCTCCAAGAATGAGATGTGTCCTCTCTACAGTGAATTCAGCCTCAGGTTTTCAAGCTGCCTGAGGTAACACTTTTCTCCTGGATAGCATTTGAAAGGCCTCAGAGCATTTTAGGAAAAAAGGCTACATCCAACACCTCCACACAAGCAAACTGAGTCACACAGATGAAGTGACTTATCTGAGAAATAGCTCTGGCCAAGTGGTTGATCAAGTTCAGGTATTCTGAAAAAGATATGGACAGTTCAGAGATGTTTGAATGACAGCTGCCTTCTAAAACACTGCCACTGATCCAAAACTTCAGGTTTATCTGAAATTGAGTCATTAAAATATGGCACCATTCACTGATCTGAGTAAAATAAACCTGTGGTTTCAATAGGGCGCATAAGAAAATATATATATTTCAACAGCATGACTCATACCATTGTCCACTGCTCCTAAGAAAGAGTCAAAGCATTAAATGCAGACCCTAATGTGACTGTCACTTCTGTCACAGGAATTACTGCTGCTGACAACAGTGCCAGATCAGCTCTAAAGCACAAGTGTGAGGCAGCTGGGGACACACATCCCCTCGCTGTGTGCTGCACCCACTCTTGGGTCACTGACAGAGCTTCAGCTTCATGCATTTGGCTTGATGTTACCTCTGACAACTGCCAATTTTTATGTATTTTTTCTTTTTCTATGCTATGCACACCCTCTGATGAGCTGCATGTATTCTAGCTGCAAAACAATATTGAGTGCAGAGGAGCTCTTTTGTAAGACATAAGAGCAAAGCTCAGCATGCACAAACTGATTTAAACAAGTTCCAGGGGTATCTATACTTCTTACTGGGAGTCTAATTTAAAATTGCATTAAATAAGAATTTTAATGGAAAAGAGACAGAGGAGGGGAGGTGGGACTGATAATAATTTCATCCATGTATTTCTTGGCCATCATGGCAAGCTCTCTTCTCTTTGAGGATGTTTTATATTGCCAGGTTGTCCGAGCAAACAGTGGCACCAAAGCCCAGTTTCTCCCTGTAACACATCCTGGTTCTGTTGTATGAAGCCAGTCTTTTTCATGAATTGTAATGGCCAAAGATGGAAAAGAAGAACACCAGGTGTGAATGCACTAATGAGACAACAGGTGACAAGACATTTTGGATTATCTGGTTTTGGATATTTCTGTTGCACAATCCATGTTTTACCACTCAGAACCCTCAATGTAAGCATGGCCCTTGCTAAGCCAAAGCCAGAGTCCATGCAGACTGACATGGGTGTAAGTGCTGTGAAAGTGTTTCGAGGTTTATTTAGCTACACCCTTTTCATTTCTATATTTTCTGTTGGAACAAGAACTGCCTCGGTTCAGGAGAAGAAAGCGTGCCTCTTGTTCTGCCAAACATTTGGCAGAAACCTCAATTTCGTGCACTGCAGGAGCAGCAGGTAAGTCGATCCAGTTGTGAGCGTTTCCCTCTTCCACTTGTTCGTGGTGTACTTAGTAAAAAGTGTGATGTTAGTGCCTGTGGGAAGGCCAAGGATCTGTGCACTATTCCAGCCCTGTAACACTCATCTGAGGGGCTGGGGCTGCAGGATGAAAGAGAGGCACACGCAGGCTTCACTGGCAAAGCATGCGCTGCAAATAAAGCCTCAGCACTCAGGAACAGACAGACTCCACTCTCATTCTGAGTAATGTCTGCCTTCTATTCAGCACAACGGCCCACAATGAGAGTAACAAAGACATGCCAGATGAAAAACATCACGCTGCAGAGATCCCCGTTCGCTGGAGAAAATCCTGTGATTGCTTACTGAGATATTTCCCTCAAACTATGCAGGGAAAAAAGAAGGGATGACTCGTGTTAGAAAGGGGATAGGGGCAAAAAAAAAAAAAGAAAACTATTTGTGACTAGATTGTTTCCTTTTAAAGTCTTAGTCTGATCAAAATCTGATTTCCATGGGTTTTGCTGCGGAGCTTGTATGGGGTTTCCCCAGCTTGTGTCCTGTAAAAATCCATTCACACCCGTAGCAAAAAAGTGCTTGGCACCAGTTCTGCTAAAGTAGGACTAAAGGCCTCTCTGGCAGGCTCCAGCCTGGAGAAAAGCTTGTCCACGTGAAGGGCCTGGAAGCTGGGCTGCAGTGACATGTGATTCCAGCTCATGTGTGAGAAGTGGCCACGGACATTGGTTAGGAGAGGTAACTCACGAGTATGCGAACATACTGATTAGCAAGGGCACTGAACTGGCCAGATGTTTTAATGGCACATTTTTCATCATTATATATCTTCATTAGAGAACTGATTCAGTTACCCGACTTGCCTTGATTTCCTTTGGGTTTACATTATCTTGTTTTAAAGGCATTCCTCTTTTTGTATTTATGTGCATCTCAAATAATGAGTCGTCCTAAACTACTTACTCAGATCAATACTCGTTTTTCTTTTCAGAGTAACTATTATTCATTTTTCTATTTCATTTTATAGCAGATAATAATTGTTTAGAAATTATTAATAAAATAGAAGGCTTTAGCCTATTAAAATCATACATCAGAATCAAAACGCGTAGGTTGCAAATAATTCATTCATCAGAAATAAATCCTCTGAACTATTTGGCAAATACTCATGCATAAAATTCACATTCATATTAATTCTGTTGATGAATGATCTAAAGAGTGGGAGAAATTTCACACTATACATTAATCAAAAAGTTTCATCAACACCATTAGCTAAAAGCATCTACTATAAAACATAAACCAAGTTTTAAACAATAGAAGACGAAAGAGGCAAAATTAACACACAGTGTATTATTAGAGAATAATAACCTGCCTAGAGATGTTCCAGTCACTTCTTGACCAGAAAGTTTGATGCATTTCTGATGCTGACACGTTAGCTCAACATGAAGTTACAGCCCCATCCTAAATCATCAGAAACTTGATCTCTGCATTGTGCTCAGAATTGAGATGAGAATAGTCCCAAATCTCCCTTATGCCATTCAAACTCACGAATCTCTGAATAATGTCACCTTTGAATGACAGATACAGTCCATTGCTCTGAGCTGGAGGCTTTCATTAATCCCACATTCTGAGCAGACACAAGGAAAACCAACAAAATACCTGTGCTCTGCGAGGCCTTCACCAAGTTTGCAGCACCGCACATTCTCACAGCCAACCATCGCTCTAATTCGATTTACAGATGGTTCTGGTAGGGACAACTGGTGAGGTGAGCTGGGGGATTCTTTGGTGCAGCATTTGGGGATGAGGTTACCCTTACAGAACAGCACCTGTACAAGACACTGCTCACCCAAAACCTGCCTGAAGAACCTAACGCTAAGCCTCTATTTCCATTGTATTCTGATGATTCACTGCTAATCCAAAATACCTTCAGAACTAGGTCCAAGATGTGGTACAATTCATCCGTCTTCTTTGATCCAGAAGAGAATAACAGACTGAAGCAAGCATTATTTGGAGAAAGGCCTTTTTGATGGGATTTTCAGCCTGGTTTCTTATGGAAAGAGGATTAGGTAATTGATTATGAGTTGATTACTGACCTTCATCCAACTTTGAAGCAAACTGAAATGATGTTTCAGTTACATTTTCCCCAGTTCTGTGTTTTTATGTAAAGTGAGATAACACGCCATGGGTTCTGCTTTGTGTAGTTTGATTTTTTTAAAACAGAGGAAGCCAGAAGTGTTGAAACCTCACCAGAAATTCTGTTCAGCACGAATCCTTACCAAGCAGAACTGCTGTGCTAACAACGATGTGTTCAAACACGTTTATATGGCCCCCAGGAAGAAATGTACCTCACCCAAAGCCTGACAGCAAAAAAATACCCTTTAACTTCAGGGAGCTTTGGATTAGGACCCAAATGATTAGTGACCCGGGGCAAAAATAGCAAACTATTTAATACCACTTCTCTGGGCACTCAAATTATCATATTAAAATCCATTTTATCATTGGCAAAGCCAATCAGGTTATAAACGCAAACAGATGTTTTAATGTGTCTCTGGCATTTGGCTTCAGGCAGAGTGAATTGAACATTTTCAGTTTCGTACAGTTTAGTTTCTGTGAGGTTAGAGTAAACCAAATTATTTCTCCCACAGCATTTTTACTCGCTGTCACCATGCTGATGTTTACTTTGTCACACGCGATAAAAGCCCGGCTGGCCCGATGACACCAAACCTGAATCGATTGGAAAAATAAGGAAAAGGGGGTGGAGGGAGAACTTTCACTTAGAACTCACTGCCTCTGCAAACTGAGCTTTTTAAGGTTTGCCCACCCATAAACCAAGACACATGATTTTGTTATCCTTGGAGCCCAAGGAGTCCAAAACAGAGTCAATATGTCCTGTGGCATTGGGCAGCTTCCACTGGGTACGATAACAGTGCTGCGCTAAGTCACTTCCAAATGCACTTTGATATCCTATACACATGAGCTAATCCACACATGTATTTATGCACTGCATGCTCTGGAATGAAAAGGACAGGAGGCAGTGTGGGAAAAACAGGCTGAAGGGGAAAAAAAAAAAAAAAAAAAAGGCAATAAGAAAAAAGGGACTAATCAATTCCCATAAGTCAAGGGAGCATATTGTTCAGCTGAGGCACAGGCCAGTGCCTCACAGGCCCTATCACTGCCTGACAGAATTAGACTCTGAATCATGCTCTGCAGCTCATGTAATGCCAGCCAGGGACCAGAGCCTTCCATGGGAACGTTTCAGCTGGTCCCCTCCTTATCAGCTCCACAACAGCTGCCAGACTCTAAGGTCGCTTGATAGAGAATTTAATTCTTAAGATTGCACATTAATTTCTAAATTCTTTCTTATCCATGTGCTGTGATTTGAGACTGCATTCAATGCAGCCTAGCACAGGGCAAGCCTTTCCCATCCACACCCCTCCTTCCTGTCTGCAAACTTCCTTCCTACAGATTTACCCAGACATCTTTGAGCTAAGTTAACACCCTGTACACTTCTTTGACCAAGCACTAGCAGATAGGAAACCTGATTTTGACCCCTTACTGGATACCAGGCAGAGAGATTTTAAAATACCCTGTTTGTGTAATAGATTTAGTTTATTCATCTGCCTTTACCAAGAAGTAAAGGGATATTTCTTTTCACCCACCAGCTAGCCACTGCAGTAGATCTTTAAAATAATGATTTCCCACCCTATCAATTCATTGTCAGGCAGAGTTCAGTAGTGGCTGTAAAATGGTTTCAAATCCCTTGACATATTATGCAATTTTTTAACAAATATTACTCTGGTTTAAAATCCTCTGCTCTTTCATATTCATATATTTTTAAATCACTCTTTACTACGGTCAAGAGCACTGCAGAATAAATGCATGAAAACAAGAAACCGGTGATTGAAACTTTTGGCAAGCCAGAGTGGAATTGAGTTACAGTGGAAAAATTCAGTATTAGAGTTCAGTATGACCAGGTCTCCTGGTTTGCTTAGGACAGTTCCAGGTTCCACAATTGTTTCCTGGAAGGATGTAGGCTGTGCATGTAGTAAAATCAACTCTGTGTGGGAGAGAGAACCAGAATCCTCTCCTTTCCTTGATAAATTGGCCTCTTTGGTGTGAAGTTACCAATGGAAAAGGGGCTCCCTCTCCAGAAGGGTAGGGAGCAGTGTGGGTATTGCCATTTCTCTGCTTTCCAGACTGCCTCATTATGGGCAGTCCAGCAGATTAAGTCAAGCAGACAGATCAAATTAATTTATTCAGAATCTTTAATTCTGAAACCAAAATAACAGCTCTGTGCCAAATCACTGCAACTGAAACCAAGCCCTAAATAAATAGACAATTACAGGGACCCAGACTGGACCAGTGATGTGTCTGGCATGATCACACCATGACCAACACCAGCCCTTCAGAGGAAGGTGCAAGATATTCCAGAGGAGACAAACACTGAAAAAATGCTGAGAGGGAGCCACATTCCTCCTTATGCTGCCCCAAAAACCATTTGTTTTCCACCCTGACTTTATAAGCATGATTATCTTTCATTCCTGATCTTTAAATTGTGAACAATCTCATTAGCCTTAGAAATGGAATCCCACCAAATTTCAGGCCTCATGAGGAGAACAAGAGCCACAAATTGATCATGCACTGTACCAAAATAATGCCTTTTTTGCTGCTTTCCAACCCTCTTGCCTCCCTCCCACCTCCTCATCCTCTGCAACCTGACCTTTACTTCACATATTAGTGTTAATAGCCGCTCCCTCTTCTTCTGTCATTTCAACAAGAATAATGGAGGACAACCAACAGGTAATCAAGGGTAACAGAGAGAAAAAAGATCAAGGTCAACATTAAAAAAGAATTAATTTTGTGCAATTTTATCCTCCACTTACCGATAACAAATTCCAGACCATGGTTATAAAGAGTGTCCTGGAAATGTAACGTAAGCTTGGGAGGAAAGACCTGTGTGCCCACATTTCAGTCCAAAGATCTCCAATAATTGCTTGGATGGAAACAACCATGCTGAGGGAATAACGAGGTGGAATCAGGCTGATGCTGATATGCACAGAGCTCCCTCCTGGGCATCAGATACATGTCAGACCCCAGAGATCATGGTCATAATTCCCAAGAACAGCAAGTGGTGATGTTGTTGTCCAGTCTTCTCCCCAGGAGAGGCAAGGGTTTTGATGACTCAAAGATTTGCTGTGGAAACATGATCTACCTGTTGATGTCCTGGCTGGCCTTCAGCTTTTCTCCACGACTAGGCTGTTCTTGTTACCTCCCAGCCCCAGATGGACTCACTTTTAGCGAGGAGTTTTTGCCTGGTTTTCATTTGGTTTCTGTCAGTGAAGCTTAAGGAATAGCTTGGGCTCTCCGTACCAAAGCCCACTCTCATTTTATTACAGAAGATTGATGAATTTTAAGTCCAAAATCTGTTTTAAACACGGACTATTGCACTTAGGAAGAATGACTTACATCTGTATCTTGCAATGCTTTCCATTCCCCTCAGAAAGTTGTGCATTTTAATTACTTGCTTACTGCTATTTCTGTAGCAACAACAGTTTATGCCCTTAAATCCATTTCAACAATTTTGATGCTATTAGCAGCAGCAGAGCTAAATGTGCTTAGGAAAGGTTGTGTCACATCAGAAACTAGTTTTGAAGCTGGATCCCTCAGGCCACCACTCCTTGGTGTTTTCTTCTTCTTTTCAGTTAGCAAGACATGGAAAGTTTTTTTTATTATTATTAATTTTTCCTTCTTTTTCTTTTTTTAAATTTGATTCCCCTTAGCTATTTGAGCCTTAGAGGCAAGTTATTGAATAGAAGTTAACCAGCTGTCAAAGACTTCCTTTTGCAGAAAGACAGACAAATAAGAGCACAGTTTAGAAAAAATAACTTTTTTTTCTAACTTTCAGGTGGTTACCACAGACGTGAGTCCCATTTACATCACTGGTAAATAAAGGGGAAGTAAAATAAACATATTTATGATTGCATTCACGTTAAGGAGCCTGATTCCACTCTCCTGTGGATGGAATCATGCAGATGATCCCTGCAGTGAGAACAGGGGCATTAGGGCTGTGCAGGAGTCAATGTGAGGAGGTTTCACAATACTACTACTACCAGCTGCAGTGACAGTATTGCAAAAGCTCTGAAATCATCAAAGGACAGTCACAGGAGGGAATGTAGGAATGGATGCTGATGGATGTGTAAACCTGAAGAGCTGAAGCAAAACTGGGAGAGAATCTATACCAAAACACATGCACGTTTTCTGGAAGATGTATCATTTTACAGGTTCTCTATTATTTCAGTAATCTACTGGTCTAGGCCATCTACAAAACTGAAGATTACCCCAGGTTATAAATGGAAACTTAGAGCCTGGATCTGACCTTGGAGGACTCTGTAGCTTTACTTGGTTGCAGCATAACCAAGTTTGGTTTTTACGATAGTCTAGATAAAACAGTGACCTATCAAACCTGATTCACTGGGAAAATTGCCTTTGTTGAACTCATTCTGTTTCCTTTTCCTCTCCATCTGCAGTACCAGCATAACCTGCTATTCCTGCAGCTTGCCAGTGAGGACTTTTCTTTAAGAGAATGAGTCTGTTTGGAAGGAACCACAGGGTAGGTCACCTGGTCAAACCTCCCTGCTTAAGTTGCATCATGCCAGAGCACACAGCACAGAATCGTGTCCAGCTGGTTCTGGGATATCTCCAGTGAGGGAGACTCCACACCCTCTCTGGGTGATCTGTTCCATGTGCACAGGAAAGAAGTTCTTCCTCATGCTCAGGTGGAACTTCCTGTGCCTCAGTTTCTGCCCGTTGCCTCTTGTCCTATTGCTTGGCACCACGGAGCAGAGCCTGGCTCCATCCTGTGACACCTCCCTGCAGACACTGAAAGGCATTGATGAGCTCCCCTCTCAGCTGTCTGCTCCTTTCAGATTATCCTGCTGGTTATTTCAATTGCACAGCCACAGTCACCCGGACGAGGATCTTTTTGGTAACTGCAGAACACAAAAGCCACGGATTTAACATTTCTGCCTAGCACAAACTGCAGAAACATCCTGTGATGCACAGGGTCATGCTGGTGTGGATCTCTGAAATCCGTGCTCGTTCCCAGGGCTTGGTGCTGTGTAAGAATGCCGAGAGTTTTTCTTTCCACAAATAGACGTTTCAGGCATATTTGCTTAAACCCTTGAGGTTGACAATCAGCGAGACTTCTTCCCAGCCCAGCAACTGCTTGGGAACTGCCAAGGATTGCAAGCAGAGAGTCCAGGAACCATCTCCCAAAGATTATACGTGCTGCTACAAGAAGTGGGGATTGAATGTCCCACAGCGAGCTGTCTGCTGCTGATCTTTCCCAATTAACAGTTGCGTAATGTGGGGGGAATTAGGGTCTAAACATCTTGGCACAAAGCTGTTTGGGAAAACCCTGGTGCTTGACTCTTACAGAGCTGTAAAATGTTCTCTGGCAATTAGAGGAAGAAGAAGAGTATAAAAAAGTAACAGGGTTAGTCCAGCTATAAAAAAGGCGTGTATCACATGTATTTGCAGTGAAGATGGAGATATTAGGGGACTGTCACTTTTCCTTCCCAAGAAAAGAAAGTGAGTTCCATTTAAAAGGGTGGATGTCTGAAAGAATTCCACTATTTTGAATTATTCTGAGGGGTTTAGCTTCGAAAGAACTTCTTCCCAGAGGAAGCGTGACAGAAAGGGGATTTCTATGATCTTGTCATGTCCTTCAAGCAGCTCTTCAGGCCAACAAACAAATGTGGCAACCAGCCATGGTGGGTGAAGCCAAGGAACACATGCCTGTTTTTTATATATATTTAATTTTTTTTTATGTTGTCAAATGTCATGACACAAAAATTCATGAGAAAATGCCTTGCAATTCCCAGGAACCCTAAGAGGAGAGGGGGAAGCCTCTTTATTAATAAAAAGACATCTAGACTCCCAAAACCTGCCCTAGGACATAAGGGAGCTCTCTAAGCAAAGGGGAAAAAAATACCCAACAACTTCCTAGGAAATCCAAAAAGGCATCACAGCATTTCGTGTTTAAACATTTAAAATGGGGAGGGGAGGAAACAAGTCTTATTCCTTTCTGTCTTTCCTAACACAATGTATAATTACACAACCTATATTTAGCCTGTGGGCTCCACCAGAAATGATTGCAGCAATGAGCAGCTTAATAAGATTCATAGCTGTCCCCAAAGAAAAGGCCATGTCCTCCAGGGCAGAAGAGGGACAATTTGTTTAGCAGTAGCAAAGATGGAAAGTTCCTGCAAGACTCATCCAGTGTCACCCTCCGCAGCGACCGATCGTTTGCGGCTGAGTTAAAACAGCCCAAAAAGCCTCTCCCAGTTATTGCCCGCCAATATCATCACATGTTGGAGTGTTCTGCTGTCTCTCTCCGAAGTTCTTTTACTCAGAAATATCCTAAGGAAAGGCCAGTCCCTACTTTTGTCCAGGATGGGAAGAAAAAAGGACCGGAGTCCAAAGCCATAACCTGCAATTAGATCACTCTGTCAAAAGATCAGCAGGAAGTTATCCCATGTGGGCTCAGAGATTTTTCCAGGAATGACAAATTGTCCTGCAGAAACTTAGAGGCTGGGTACATTTGGCCATAAAACTTCCAGAAAAAGTGCTTGAAGAGTAACTTCAGAGTCACTTTAGAGGAGGCAGCAACATCGACCGCTCAGAAATGGGAACAGAAGCTGAGTGCTCCTCCATCTGAAAGCCTTACTGCATCTTTTAGGGATCAGGAGAGGTCGTAGGAAGTCTAACATTGTCCAGGTTTCCTCAGAAGCGTGCACATCCTCCAAGGGAGAAAAGCTGGGTGATTTTGGGGGCGTGTTATTAGGAAGCCTTTTGTATTTTGTCATCTCTTCAGCTGAATTTCACAGGAAACATGGAGCTCTAGCATTGTTAGCATTTTGGGTTAGAATATACCTGTTGCTCTGAGCTTCTACCGTCCCTAATTTCCAATTCACTCTTTATTCATTAAACAAGTTGTAAATTAGACTTATATTTCAAGAAGGACACAAACATGTCTGAAAATAAAATCTGGAAATCTGTGACACACTGCAACTGCATTTGTGTCTATCATTGTTCAGTATCAACTAATATCAAGACAGGAACCACAGAAATCTCTCAAGGCAGTATAAAATTTAAGACTTAGATTTCCAATACAGCAAACTGTGATAAGAGCCTCACTTCAGTACAAAGCTGCTGGTGAATTTTAAAGATTCTGAATTCATCTACACATCTATGAGCCACAGAATCTGAATGTCTTGATAAATCATGCTTGATAATCACTGATCACACCTGAGATTATCACCAGTGGACAGCAGATAGCATTTCTGAAAATATACACACATCTGAATCCTGGTGATGTTACTTGAGGAGGGGATGAATCTCTTTCAATTTTTAATCATGTATCAGCTGTCTCATTACCTCAGAACCATTTCTACCTTGACAAAGGAGGTGCTGATTGCTCCCAGTCACCCTCCATTCTTATTTCAAGTTTATATCAATATTTTGAAGCGTGGAGCTTTCTGATTTTAAAGCTTTCTTTTTTGTCCTGTTTATTATGTCACCACCTTGTTATGTAGCACAAAATACACCTAACAATGATTTATTGAATTTGGTATTATTAGATTCACACGAAAAGCTCCTGGTTTGTACATTTTTATAAAAACACACTCAAGAGATCCCTTTTAGAGGAATTGCATTGGTGTATTTCAAGACTAGAGTGGATTTTCCTTGAAACAAGTGTTTCCTAGCTCTTAGGCTCCATATGGAAACCACTAGGTGAAATGCTATGGCCTGTAGGTCTGGCACCATAACCATAATGGTCCTTTCTGACCTCAGAATCTATCCAAATGTTTGACTTACAGTGCATCAGCATGAAAAGAAGCTTATTTTTTTCCACATCATTTTTATGGCATTACTCAGGCATTTGTGAGCAGAATGTAAAGCAGGTCCCGCACATCATGGATTTTGAAACCAGTGCATTCACATGTAAGAAACAGATGGAGAATTACGTTGCCAAGACCTCACCCTCTTTGAAGGGAACTAATGGGAACAGCAGTATAAAAGGTCTCCAGTTTTAATTGAAGAATTCAAGATTTTCGTGATGTATTTTTTAATTAAGTGATGGAAAGCTGATTTTTTGGCCATTTCTGCAGTCGTGAAATCTTGCCACAGAAGCCATCCCAAAGTGCTTTCTAGCCACAAAGGATGTGAAAACATAGAGAAAACATCTACCAGATAGGAAGATGATATTTTTTGTTGATACTGTGTCAAGCAAACACGATTGCAGGTGTTTGGTTAATCCAGAACATGTTTAATTTTTCTATTACCAAAACCTGTCCTGTCTCATTTCTATTATCAAAACCTGCACAGAGGCTGCTTCCACTGCCTCCATCTGCCTCTCATTTATCAGACACCATTCTCTACCCATGGACCATCTCAGTGTGGTGTGGTGTTGAGTGTCACCAAGCCAAACCACCTCCCAGTGGTGATGAGGAAGAAAGTCCTAAAAAACCAAAGTTTTTTTACTCACAGTTAATACTGTCTCATCGTGGCTATGGCTCTTCACCTAAGTTAGCATGACACACTGTTTTCATCACCAAATATTCTTGCACACAGGCCCTCAGCACAGACCCAGCAGATTTGGGAGCATTTAAAGGTCTCTGTATATTTGTATATGACGCCATGCTGCTCTGAGAGCCATTCCACCAACACTCCTCTAAAACACCCCAAAAGGATCCTGCAGTTTCCTCTAGACCCTGGAATGGATCTTTCTTTTCCTTTCATATTGGAAAGCCCTCACAACTGGGATTCCCTTTGGATCCTTCACCTTTTACTCTGCATAACCCATGCCAAGGTTTGTGCTCTGGTGTTTATTCCTCCAAGTTTTCAAAATGGAAAATGCACCAGAGGTAAGTCCAACAGAACATCAGGATTCACTTAACTGCTGTTGCAAAATTCAGCTGAATTCCACCACCTGAAGCACTGAAAAGAGTTTGCTGAGAGACCTTTCTCCAACAGCAGCAGAATCTTAAGACCCAAAGCTGTGCCTAGAGAGGATGTTTTGTTATCATCACTTAGGAAAATTGGGCTGCACCAACAGGCCTGGTTTAAGGCTCAGTCAAAAAAATAGCTCCCAAATTAGCTCCGAGTTATTCATCACCCTGATACTCCCATACAAACACCATGCAAGCCATTAAGGAAATTGATGGAAATAAAATCTGGAAGTGGGTTAAACAATTTACAGTATGGACTCCAGAGCAATGCAGTAAGGCAAACTAACACAGAGCTACATGCAGCAGGCTAAAGGCCTTGCTATTTTCTTTACATCAGATGTAATCACCATCAACTTCTTCCTAGTAGCCTTCAAATGTGCTCAAAATGCCTCCTTCAGCATCAGAGGGAGCATGAACTAGCTTGGATAGAAGGTCAGACCTATGAAAACAAAAAAAAGGCATTAGGCTAGGCAGTCAGACTTGCAGAAAAGGATGCATCATTTAGAATGTTCTAAGTAGAGCAATCCAAATATTTCAGTATTAGTGCCAAAAGAATCTGAACCAAAATCACACCCATATAAGTATTCAAGCTCACACATTTAGATCTCAGTCCAAAAAACAGAATCAAATATTCTCTATTATTTTTCTGTCTGGCTTTAGAAAGACTTTCTGGAAATGTCAAAGCAATCTATTTTACACTTGAGATAAGAAAAAAACAATCAGAAAACATGAAGCACAATGTTTCAGGACCCTATTTGGACTCCTTAACTGTAATGGAAACACTATCCAAGGCTTGATCCAAATTTACCACAAGGTAAGGCATGGCTGAGGCAGTCACTCAAATAAAGAAACAAGTCAGTTTAATGTATTATTCCTGCAATAAAAGCAGTTGATGTGTCATTAAGTGCCACATTGCAGGGGTGCAACAAACCAGCCCTTCTTCCACAGGGTTGTGTCATATACACTGTTTTTATATCACACAGCCACAATTCATGAATGGGCTGTATTTTTTGTGGCAGTGCTAGTCTGAGCATCCCATTCCTAAAGCTGATGTAGATACAGATACAAAAACACGAGCTGAGATTTTGCTGAAGTAGTGATCCCTTTGGTACTGCCCAGGTTTAATGGGATACTGCTCAGGACACTCCGCTGAGATATATTAACCCTGAAGGCAGCAGCACTGCAGCTCCAAAAAGAGGAACATGGAGACAAATCTGGAGCTTTATGTTGGGCTTCTTGTTATGTGTACAAGAATGTCAAGCACCAGGAAGAAAATGGGTTTGGACTTCATGGACTGATCCCTCCCCTGCTGCAGGATGGGATTAAAAATGCATAAGCCAACTCCTACACTGATTCTTCAGCTCCATACATCCACCCTCTTGCTCAAACCTGAAGTCTGAACCTCCCTTTTAAGGCAGGAATGGTGCTGGGCTGCCACGAGGATGACGATGGTCACAGATGGCAAATGGTTATAGCAGCGATAATGAAAATATTTGCCATTAGCCTGGAACAACTTGACACAGAGTCTCAGTATTTAGAAAGCCACATCCTGCTATTTGCATCCTTGGGCTCTTTGGCTGAGATGCAGGGTTTGATGGGTGGGGCAGGATCAGTCAAATGCCATATTTACCAGTATGGGGAACTCTATAGAGAGAAATGAGGACCCAGAGCACTACACAGAAACAGCAGACAGAATAATTTAGAGTCTGAGAAGGGCTTAAAAAACTTCCTGCACAGGAGGAAGGATGGACGCAGCAACCTTCTGCAAAAAAGTTAACCGGAAAATAAATATGAGGTAAAATTCCAAACAAAGTATTTAAGCTGCCAGTTCCACCTACCACTCTTCTGTAAGAGTTAAAGGAAAAAAAATCCCCTGAAGGAAGATAAGCAAAAGTGTTTGAAAATGTTTAGCTATCCCTCAAACTTGCATAAAGTGAAGACAGGCAGCCTTAAGAGTCCAACTTTACTGATACGAAAGAGAAAAGCTGCTAAGTATTTCAAGTGTGTCTTGGACCTCATTTAACTTGCAAAGAAAAAAAAAATGGTTAATCCTCACAACTTCCTAGTAGGGAACATAATAAAGGAAATAAGTGGTGAATTTAGCAAGTTGGAATTTCTGCATCCTTCGCTCTGGACATCAAACAACTCGACCACGTTGCGTCAAGTAAAAGAAACAGGAAGGGAGAGATCACACAGCTTGAGTTCCTTGGCTCCAGTAAGGCCAAGGCACTGCTGCTGAGGAGGATGGAAATCCTATATTCTTCCTCTGGGGCAGGAAGTACCTGTAAACATCTCAGAAATATTCAGCTTTAGCATACTGTAAACAAGAATACATCATATCCACTGCTCCGGACCATGTAGGGAAAAGAATTGGACAACCTTGGATTCAACCTAGAGGAGGAGAAGGCAGGGGAACTGAGTCATAGCTTAAAACAACAAGATGAAAAAGAACTTTTGGGACGGGACAGGAACCGAGGTTTTAAGTGGGGCAATTCCTAAGGAAGGAAGGACACCTACTACCTATTCCAATAATATTTTGCATTTATGTAACTGAAGTGGCTGCCGTCCAAGGACCTGAAAATACTAAGGGCTTCCAGTTAACCAGATTTCAAATTCCAGGGAGATTATAAAGCAATAGTCTTCATTTTTGCCTCATGTCAAAACACCTAGTCAAGAACCAGTTTTATACTTCCAGGCAACTAAAGACCCCCAGTCATTATAAAAGGTCTTTTTCAAACAAAAATCAGCTGCTGTACAGCAGAGTACATGAAGGTGATATTCCCAGACATACCTTTCCACATGGATATTATGTGTGTGGACTATCCATTTGGGCTTTTGTGACAAAATATCTCATGTGAAGACATAAAAAGTACATATGGCTACCCTGAAGACTGCGTTCAGAAATTTATGTGTAAACTCCATTTATTGAGATGCATTTGTTGCCTCTTTCCTGAAGCAAGGTCCTGGAAAGCAGACAGCAACTCAAATCACAATTCTCTGTTTCTCGGTCCTGCTGCTGTTCTAAGAATGGGTGTCAGCCACTATAGAATTAAAACTGAATTTTATGTTACATAGACTATTCAGTCAAAGGACCTGGGCTGTCTCTGTGTTGGCCACCATTTGTATGAGAGAGACTCAATGAATCAAAAGCCTGGCACCACTACAATAAAGTGGATAACAGGAAAGTAGAATAATTCAGGGCAAACTTCCAAATGTCTGGTCCTCTGGCAGAACTTTGTACCCTTAAAGCAGAACGTTCAGTGTAATACCTGCGCCCAGAATGGCTTTGGGAAGCTCATTTAACCTTCCTCAATTTCCACTTGTGTGAGACAAGAATTATTCCTGGTCTGAGAAGCAGGATGTGATTTAACAATGTGAATGTCCAGTGGCATTTCAGCCTCTGTACCCTTGTTTTTTCTAGGGCAGACACCCATATGGAGGCATTACTGCTCTACTACTGTCAAACTCCATACAGGCCACTGCCACAAGTACCTTTGTGTGCTTGCTAGAAAAAACTGCCCACATCATAACGTGTTTCTGATTTGTAAAGGCTGGGATATAAACTGAGATTATTTCCAATTCTACAGAGCAGCATGCCAAGTGTGAAGCTCAAAGATCTTGTCAACACGGAATAAGAAGAGCTGAGTTGTATGGACTGCAGGAAGGCAGGAAGAGGAGTTTGGTGGCAGAGATATTTTGGGGGTGATCCAGTTAACTGTGAGACAAGATTGGTTGATGCATCTCCATGAGGATCTAGAGGTAGAGCAGGACAAAGTAGTGATCACAGCAGCCTAGAGCATAAAGGTTGTAGGACAACCTCCAGGTATCACTTGAATCAAGATAATTTTTTTTTCTAAATCTATTAATGCATCATGGAGCTGACAATTAATATAACTATTCAAATAACAATGTCCATCTCTCTGGAAACCCCTCTGTCCAAAGAGGTATCACTGGTCAGGAACAGGTTTTAGGTTAGGCTTCAGCAGAACAACAGTCTTTTGTAATAACAGTGATGTTCTGGAGTAAAACAGAGAGGAAAGAATGAGTGTTGATGCCAGCACACCAAGAGAGCCATTTCCTTCATTGAATGGCTTTCTGTGGAAGGAGGAAATACAGTGCTATTATTACTCTAATAATTAAATATCTCTGTGCTTCTGTGGAAAAGCATGGATGTCTGTAATGCATCCCAAAAAAAAGGGCCTGAAAACCATTAATGGAAATCCTCAGGAAACATAAAGCCAGAGCAATACACTTGAAATGTTTTACCAAAAAGGCCTCCAAATAGGTCCCCTGTAGGTTCAGTAGGGGTGTGAAAAACTTTGCTTTTTCGTTCCAAGAGTAGTTTACAGGTATTTGAATAGGGCTCAAATAGGAGATAATTAAAGACATATCTTTGCTGCAAAACATTCCAAAGTGCCAGCACCTGAAGGCATGCAGAAATATCCACTGCCATGACTCATGCAGTGCATTGGCCTGACCTGCTCTGAGGCTTTTTCCTCCCCACTGACTGGGGGAAGTCTGGGCTTCCTTTGTTGCTGCAGTGGTGGGACTGTGGAAAGCCAGTGGAGCACCACCAGCATCTGATTGCTTCAGCTTGCACCGGTGCCATGGAGCAGAGGCCAGAGGGACAGCAGGACACAGGTTACAGTCCCTCCCAGCCCCAGCTATGCTAACAGCTGGCAGTGATGCCTTAGGATTTTAGCTTTTGTATTTTTCAAATCCTGTACTGCATTCTTGTACAACTCTAAAACTCCATAGAGAGTCTGCACATTTTGGTCAGACAAAACATTTCCTCTCTAGGCCTGAAACTCAAGGACACTCTACTGTCTCAGGCCCCTAAAAGTACCAAAAAAAAAGTGAATCCAGGGGGAGAAAACTTGGGGTAAATTACTTCATTACCTGAAGCTGTAATTGGAGGATTAACCCCTGATATGTAAATGCACCAAACTTATAATTGTGGGAAAAACTCGTGCCCATTGTCCATCTTGGGTGTGGCCTGTGGGAGGCTTCTGACTGCTCAAGGTGTATCTATTGAAGGCCTTTCATAAATACCTGCTTTTACTCTCTTAACCTTGTCCAGCCTCTGTTCCAGGCAGCCACTCCAAGGCATCCACACCAGCACTGATTCTGGGTGTCCATGAGAAGATGGGGGAAACTCAAGCAAAATCCTGATCTAACTGCACTGAATTCAAGAGCAGATTCTGGCAATCGAGGCCATTTCAGCTCCTGCTCCCCTACCATAACCCACATGACACCCAGTGTACTGATGGGACAATGATCTACAGTCCTTAGGAAAGAAAACCAAGCCTGCATTTAATCAGAGACACATGACATGTTAATGGATAACTGCAGATTAATTGAAACCATTGCTGCAACAGACTAGGAGCTTAGAAGGCAATATCACAGGAATGGTTTAGAGCTACTTGTGCTGATTAGGCATCAAAGATCTTAAGCGATGCTGCATATATTGAATATTCTGTTATTTGGATAAATTGTTTGATGGGCACTTTAGGAAAGTTAGCTGAGCTCAGCAGACAGAAAATTGGCATGGAGACCATGCCAATATAGATCTGCCACTGTTTGGAATATAAAGGAACAAAACCTCTGTTTGTAATCTGCTGCACGAGAACAAAGCAAAAAGTATCTCTAAATAAGAAAACAGTTAAAAAACACCAAGTTTTTTCATGTTGTTATATGTCTCTGATGTAGCAAGCCTGCATCAAATGACCTATAAAATTTAACGTGGGGGAGAATCCTTCCCAAAGAATTAGCTGCACAAGCAGATGAAGCCTAATATGAGGAGGAAAGGAAAACAAACAACTCTCAAAGCTGGGTATTTCATTACACATTTAGCTGGCTATATATGAAAAGAATCGTATGAAAGAAGAGTAATGTTCTGTTTTACATTCATATGTTCCTTATAACTCAGCTCTGTCAGACAAATCCTCTACCATGTCTCTTATGTCAGACAAATCATCGCAGATCTGTGCCTGCCCAATGGATGTGCATCCATGTGGTCCCTCAGAGCTCCCTGCCAGATCTCTGGGTGCCTGTACCCAGACCTGCAGGGAGCACTGGAAGACCTCTGTTTTCACACCCCTGTGGTGATGGGGATCATCAGGGGAGCAGCAGCTGGGTCCATGTGTGGCCTTACAAAGAGCATCCTGCTCTTTGCATGTTGCTGTTGTGTTTGCTGAGCACTCACACACACAGCCTGGGGGAAAGCTGCCATTTTACACTAAAATATTAAACGTGAGACCTACCTACAAACCAGTTTCACCAAAAGCACTGAGAAACAAGCTTGAGGATCCCGTTTGAAGTCCATAAACTCCATTACCCTCTGTAAAGGAAACGCAAATCTCTCAGGAAACATTGAATTTGCCATCAAAATGCTAGATTTTCATTAGAATTTATCTTTATTTATTTATTTTTTAGGCAAAGTTGTCAGAAAGAGGTCCAGGACCTTCTTGGATAGAATTTTATGAGTAAACCACACCTCTGCTATCGTGGTAAATGTTAATAAAAGCCTGACCTCATTGAAAAGGTCTGAAACAGCAGGTTGAGGAAGATGTTCGGGCCCTACCTCTCCATCACTGAGGAAAAAGGGATGAAAGATCAAAGAAAGGGTGGGAGAGGGATTTGTCTCCTTGCCAGTGCATTTTGGCAGCTCCATAAGGTTGGGATGCCCATATAACTGCTGTTTAACTACTCCACTTGCCATCCAGCCCAAAGTGCCTTTGGAGTGTCTGGGGATTAGCAGCCCTTGCAATTGTTACTAAGCTGCTTAGAAAATCTAAACTTTCATGTGTCAGAAAATTGGGATTTCAAATGGATATTTTTATTCTTTCTTCTGCTGTGCATTGCAGAAGGAGTATAATTGTCTCCCAAAGAAATCACTAATCTTTTGTTTAAAAGTGTTTCCTATTGTTACATTTCTCTTTTTGCCTCAAGTGTTTTTCCTCCAAACGTTTACAGGTTTTGGAATTTCTCATCTGAAAATGCATTTACTTGCTGCAAACTGAAGAAACAGTCATGGGTTTTTGACTTTCCAATCAAAGTTGTCTTTTAATTTGCTATTTTACCTTCTAATGGAGATATTAAAATATTTCCTGAGCAGCTCATCACTAATGCAGTGGTCTTTTAAAGCTGTACACTGCAACTGGAAACCAGCCTCCCAAAAATCAAATTGCAGTTCAAAGCCAAGCTACGCTGAAGAAACTTGTGGTGCAATCTGGAAGTAGCAGCACACACTTATAAACTAGATTTAAACATGAAATTGCCCACTCTGGACACAAATATTTGTGTTAAACTTCAGAGAATGGCTTTTCAGGGACACATGTGCCTGTGCCAGCCACAGGTACTTCAGCTTCATCACTTATGTGCTCTGAAAGAGCCCTGAAAGGTCCATATCCATACAGGCACGGGACATTTCCAGAGGGTGCAGAGCATTTCTTACTAAAAGTAAATTCATTGGAGCCACTGGGGTTGGTCAAGTGAACAATGACTACAGGGACCACAATCCACTGGACTGCCAGGAGGCAATTGCAAAAACTGAACAGAAGGTTCCGGCCTTCTCTAGCAAAAAACTGCACCTCCTGACTTGATGGTAAATCCTGAAGGCTTTGTAAAATGAATTAATCACTGCTAAGAACACACACCTAGGGAAAAATTAATATTAACTGACCCACCTTAGTCTCGTGGAATGCTTTGGGTCAGAAAGGACCTTAAAGCCTATCATGTTCCATCCCACCTGCCATGGGCAGGGATACCTCCCACAAGAACAGGTTGCTCAGTGGCCCATCCAACCCAGCCTTAAACACTTCAGGGATAAATTCCATATTAAAATCCCATGTTAGTTCATCCTAATTGAATTGGATTTGTTACAGAAAGGTTATGGACGATGTCAGCTTTACACCATTACAGGCAAAGCATGTCTCCTGCATGTTTTATATTCCAAAGCCCTTTACAGTGACCTAAGATGTTGGATCTACAGCTCATTTTTTTCCCCTGTGTTAAGTCCAAGAAGACGTTGATATTCCTATGTATTCATTCGTTCCCATGGGATACTGATATCTGATCTCTTTGGGTATTCCAATTTGCAGTCCAAAACCACAAAAATAGTTTGGCAGCTAAAATTAATGACTGTTTCTGATTTGGCAAGGTACTTAAACACATGCTCACCTTCGAGTGCATGAGTCCCCCCATTAATGCAGTCATTATTCATTTCATGAAATGAAGCAATTGCTAGCCTGGCCCTTACATGCTTTTGTGTAATATTTTGAGACACACATGCAGTAAATAAGCAATTAGACTTTTTTCATGGGTTGTGCAAAGGTGGCCTGAAGCTCTGCCTGTTCACTCTGTAAAAGGTTTGTGTAGTCATTTCCACTAATTCTTAAGTTTATAGCAGTGTGTAGCGACGCACACAGCTCTGTTAAATCTAAAAATATATTGTCCGTTTTCATACAACCTGAAAGACTACAACAGTTAAAAATTCCTGCAGAAAATGGATCAGACATAGTTTAACCTAAATCTCAGAGTCCATTAGAGCATCTCCAGTCTTGAAGTGAAGCAGGTCACACAAATCTTTCTGTGAGGTGCTTAGGGCAGTCCCTCCTTACCTGCACCAAATGGATATCACGGTTTACAGTCCTGTAACCAAAGCTGGTAAACACGACTTTGATGCCATGGAGAGGTAGTGGACTCACACACAAATCAAAGTGCTGTCCCCCCATGCTGTTTTCACTGAGGAAGCAATGATTGTGAGGATGTTCACAGAGATGCAACAAAGTGTGATGGTATGTTTGTTTTAAGTTAGAAGAACTAATTTTGAGTAAAAGAGAATGGGTTATGTCAGAGTGTGTTCTCTATGCATGGTATTCAAATCATGCAGAAATCTGCCTTGCAAGGAAGCCTAACATCTCTGAAATCCTTCACTGCTGTATCCATATGCATCTCTAGGAAATTCTGTAGCCAGTCCAAATCCCAAGTGTTAAGAAGGAAAAGTTTCTAAGAAGTCAAAAGACCGGGGGGAAATCTCACATTTAATTTACACACTGCACACTGTTTGGTAAATAGCAGCTATTGTTTGGAGTAGAATGCAGTCACCATTCATTATATTTTGACTCTACATTCTTCATCGGGAATTCAGGAAGTGGTTCAGACTAAAATATTCCCTTATGTTATTTGACCTGTAAAAACTTGGAGACAGGCCAGATTCTGCAGTCCTTAAACAGACAACACTCCCATTGACTGTGGGATTGGACCTTAAAGTTGACTGGGCTGTAGCCCTGTGCAGCTCAGCTCAGTGCAGTCACTTGGGGCACGGGGTGGTGGCTGTGACACACTGAAAATGAGACCATTGGATTTGGCTGGAACTGTAATAATCCATCTGTCCAGAGAAACAGTGGGAATTCCCTGCCACAGCCTGTACAATGCCTTCGAAACAGAACTTAACTTCGTACGGAACTAAACACCTCATGGAATTGTTATTTCAGTTATTGTTCCATCCTGCCACTTCTTCTGACAGAAAGGCTTTATCTAGTTGAAGGTAATCCGTAGCTTTTCGATGGATTCCCTGACAGAGCACACTCAGAACAAGATTCTCAGAGTTAGGTTCATTCCTGTTTATTTAAAGCAGAAGTAGGTACCCAAACACCCTGTCAGTCTGAGTTTCACCATCTTATATTTTGAAGCACTGATGCATTTGAAAATCAAGGTAAACTCCCAGAATCAAGGAGACGATTCTGCTTATGGTTTCATTTGGCCCTTAAGATTCCATTTCATGTTCTTGTTAAATTTAGGATCATAGAACAGTTGGGGCTGGCTGGGACCTTCAGGATCATCTGGTTGACCATCCCTCTGCTGTGGACAGGGATACCTTCCACTAGACCAAGGCCAGACCCAGCCTGGCTTTGAGCACTGCCAGGAATGGGGCAGCCACAGCTTTTCTGGGCAACCTGTCCCAGTGCTTCACTCCCCCCAGAGTCAAGCTTTTCTTCCTAACATCTCCTCTAAACCTACTCGCAGGTTATCCCTTGTCCCTCTTGTCCTGTCACTCCAATTCCTGAATGAAGAGTCCTTCTCCAGCTTCCTTGTTGAACCCCTTCAGATACTGGAAGGCCTCTGTGAGGTCTCCACACAACCTTCTCTTCTCCAAAAGAAGATGGGAGCTAAGTTAAAATCTCATCACAAGACTTGAGGGAGGTGGGCAGAAGCATTTCCCTGGGATCATATTCCAGCTCGCATCACCCTATAGCCTATCCCAGCCTGAAAACACTTGGACACGTAGGAAGGGTTAAAAACCAAGCAGGATCATGCCATGACCTGCAAGGGAGCAATTCCTGTTGGCCACTCCTTCACACTCACCTTTGTTACTCTTACTAATGGTCTTGGTTAAGAGTGATGCTGAAATTCTCAGAAATCTACAAGACAGCCCTCAAATGATTCTTTCACCAGGTATCCTGATCCTGCAGGCTTTTCCCCCTGAACACCACAGCTCACCTCAAAACACAGTTCATCCACTCCAAAATACACCTTCAGCAACAACATGCACAGCATACACAGAATTAAAGCTCACCTTGTGTGTGCAAGAGGGAAGATAATTTATCACTACAGATTTCACTGTTAGGGAAGGGACTGATGCTCCTAGAACACTTTGGAAAACACCCCTTTAAAGGTATGAACAAATAACTGAGTGTTTTGTTCAAACCAGTGCCCAATATTTTTAGGCTGCTGCACTTGATGTTTAGCATTTATCTTTAGAATTTAATCTATCAGATAGGAAATGCTTAGTTTGGCAGGGGCAGGAGGATTACTCAGTGTTAGCTCACTGGTTACACTTCCACAGGCTTTAAGACATTCTTCTCTTTTAGACTTCATATTTTTTGATAGCAAGTTCATGCATAAAGGTTGCTTCAACATTCTTTGACACAATGGAACCAGGTGAGTCTTTGTGTAGCCTTTTTTCCTTGGCAACTGCTCTCACTTGTGCCAGGAACCCCCTTTGTTCCATGAGGATGTTTGCCCCATAGCACGCTGTGACTCAGAGCACATTCATTCCCTCCTGGAAATGAAAAGGAAAATGGAGTTTTCTTCCTTGATATCAAGAGCAAGCTTTGCAAGAGGCAGGTTTTATTTTCCCCTCCCACACTCTTTTTTGGTTTTTTTTTTCCCCCCATATTGAGATTTGAATGATCTTGTGGAATTCTGTAAATATTTTATTGCATATTTTATAGGTGGAGTATTTTATATCTCGCAGTCTTTTTGGAAGTGCAGCCATTGAGTTCAGTCTCTCCTGCCCCATGGTTGAGCTGTAACTGCTTCCATCTGTCTAAACCTATGTGCAGTTCACTAATTGTCGACCCCTTAGGTAGGACTTGCTGTTTCTATAGGTTTATTCTTAATCATTAGATTCAGGAAAAATAAACCTCTTTGACATTACCAATAAGGGGTTCCAAGAATGAAGAGAAAAATTCCTCCCACTTTAATTGCTCTTAGCATTTTTAAAATGCATTCCTTCAGCAAGTTAGGAGAAAATGCTGATGGATAGGACTGGTTCACAGAAATGTATATCTAAAGAACTCACAGGAAAATTGGATTAAACTTCAGCTACTGCAAACAATTCTAAGAAAGATTAATTCTTCCACAAAATAGTGCTGAAAAATTTGCCTGCAAATACTCTTTGCCTGCAAGTTTCATTCATATTTATCCGCTTAGATTTCTCAGGGTCACACATTCAGAGAATAAGCCATATCCTTTCAGTAAAAATCTGTACTTTCTATCATCCTCCAATGACACCTTTCCAAGTTTTTTGAAAAATCATGTAAAACCCATCTCTCCCTGGTTCAAGTCTCATAGGGCAAAGACAAGAAATCTGGTGTAAGTGGGTTATATCACAAATATGAAAACCTTCACACAATTTATAAAACAAGGAATATTTTCCCTAAAAAAATTGTAGAGTACATGTGACTTGTTATTTTTCAAGAAGTTTTTATAATCTACCATTTTTACTACATTGCTAGATGTTGGATTTTTTTTTCCTCCCAAGATAAATAGCACACAATTCTCTCTCATTCTTTACATTCATCACACACTACATCAAAATACATCTGTGTTCCAGCAAAACCTGTGGACAACTGGGGATAAATATTTCCCTTTTAAAAATTAATTTTTCAAAATGTTTATTTTGAGAATTACCACATTTCATCTCATTATTTAAGCCAAGAATTATGATGAAAAGAATGTTTTTCAGTAGCCTAAATTAAAAATACTTGTTCTTTTTTTCTTTTTTAGCCTGAGCGATAATTCATATTTTGAAAACTAATTTGCAAAGCAAACAGTCAAAGAAAACAAAACTTACAACATGGAGAGATTTGGGGGTTCATGAGCGTGGGGTGTGTTTTTTGCTTTGCTTCTTTTTCAGATTTTAGTTTTTTAAAAACTGAAAAAGGAATTCTTAATCAAGTAAAAAGAAACGATACTCACTCATTACCAGAATGTGCGAGAGTCCTAACCAAGGACCAAGATAATCATTGCTCAATGACTGATTATCTTCCAGGAAAATCAATTAATTCTAATTATGAGATAAGGCTGTAAAACTAACAAAATTATTTATGTCTCTTTTCAGAAAGCTGAAACATCCATCACCCCTCAGTTACAGTCTGCCCCATCCCTGGAAGTGCTCAGGGCCAGGTTGGATGGGGCTCTGAGCAACCCGGTCTAGTGAAAAGTGTCCCTGCCCATGGCAGGGGGGTTGGAACTGGATGATCTTTAAGATCCCCTTCAATCCAAGCCATTTTGTGTTTTAATTATTCTCAGCATGAATAAAAAAGATAAAATATGGAAAGAGCAGACATGTCCCAGCAGCGTGTCCCTTTTCCCAGAGAATGGCACAAGGGACAAATGGCACAAACCAAACACCAGACACAAGCTGGAGAATAACAGACCTCAAGGTGGGGGAAAAAACAAAAAAAACCCAAAAAAATATCAGCAAAGGATGAACTTGAAAATGGAAGACATGACAAATGTCTACTTTCTTTCCCCAGGCTGAGAGATATGCAGTGTTACAGTGAGAGAGGAGCTGGAAGAAGGAACTGAAGCAAGAGTTGGGTAATGCCATATATAATGGGGGCTAAACTAATCCAGAGAGATATCTGGAGAGTATTGCTGAGCTTAAGAACTTGGGTAGGAAGACTGAACTTGAAGAAAACCTCTGCAGACAAGACATTGTTGGTTTTACCTCAGTGGGCATTTCGCTCACTCTCATCAGGTTTATGTTTTACATAGAAACCTGGGCTGTGCAAGAATATACGAATTTTATACTTCTCAAGTAATGCATAGGTGTTATGTGACACTCACAGAAGGAATTGATAGAAAAATTCACCTTGATGTAGGTTTTCAGTTCTCAACCATCCCTCTGTGCATGAATTAAACTACTGTGTATGTGAGTATGGTGTGAATGAGAGAATCAGCCTGGCTTTGACATGTAGGCACAATATTAGATATAAAGTGTGTACTCACATACTCTGAGCTCCAAATAACAGAGAAAAACCTTGCTCCTTCTGAAAAGGAACTCCTCTGCCACTCCTCTGTTCTGTAATTTCACCTAGGATTTTCATTACAATTGTAAATTGCTTATTTCTAAGAACCAGAGGAAGGTTCAGGGCAACTCCAAGCTGGTGTTTGATGTCCAACTCTTGGAGCTTCTTTTAAATTTTCCATCTCTCCTGAGAATCATTTTTTGTTTGTTTGAAATGTATCACCAGACTCATTAGAGACCTGGGAACAGAATTAAAGGGCAGTGACAGGTACAGCTGAGTATGTAACTGCAAATTAATTTCTTCATGTGAATTACAATCATTATGTTTGCAAATGGATTCATTTTCAATGGGAAAAAAATCTGTTCTCATGAGAGAAAAATTCTGCTTCTATGAGATAATTACAGTTTTGGCCTTTCTCTTTTATGGAATTCCCTTTAAAGGCTGCTGATTATACCATGAAGAGCAGCAGCTGTTGAGTATCTTATTTGATTAACAATTCAAGCAAAATTTACATAAAAACTTAGCACGCAGGATCACAATTTCCAGAAGATGGATGGAGTCCTTGCTCTGATGTGTCTGTGGATTGTGTAGGGCCAACATTCCCTAACTGATTTAATGGTTATTACTACTCAATTCTAACTGTCTGCAAACAAAGTAATTAGAGATTCATTTGCATATTTGAATTGCCTTCATGTTTTTGTTTGGTGTTTTTTAAAAGACATGTGGGGTTATGTTCCCTGTGCTTGCTATGGGAATTCATCAATCATTTTTGCAAGAGGATAGGGAAGCAAAATGCAAAGCCAAGATGACAATAAGTGTAGAGGTTTAATATTTCATGTGTGGCCTTCCAGCAGAAAGCAGCCAACTTGTAAATAAGATATTTTTTGTTGCAAGGTGTATGAAAAGATTTCAATGTTTTCCTTACAACAGTCTGAAGATCTGATTTACACTATAGGGAAGAGACTTTTGAAGCCACCTGTATACAAATGCAAGAAATGGGAAAAAAAGAAAGAAAAGCCACGGGCCTTTGGTTTTCACCTGCAAGTGAAATCAGTGATTGGTTCCAGCTTCAAAGCTGAGCAAGGTGGATAAACCCCCTCAGTTTTGCTCTGTTTCCCCACTCAGCTCATCCTGCTGGAAAGTTGTGTGGTCCTGTTTCCCCTACAGCTGTGTCTTACCCACAGGAAGGTGAAAAATGCCATCTTGGCTGCTCTCACAGGCAGAGCACATGGATTCAATTCCAGACACTGGAGCTTTAGGATCAAGCCTTTCAGGTGCCTTGTCAGGGACATCATGTGCCCCATTCCTATCTGAAACATCATCTTCAACATATTTATATCCCTTTTTTTTTTGCCTTTTTACTGCACTTCATAGATTTCTGAGAAGCTTGCTATGTTCTGTCCTTGGGTTTATCACAGACCCTGGCAACTCCACCAGCTCTGTCCTCCCTCTGTGCTTACAACTGGGACTCAATCTGCCAGGGCTTGTTGAACACAAAGAGTCCCTTCAAAGGTTTTGTGTGAGGGCTGTTGTCACTGCACCACCAGCTCAAAGCTTGATCTTATCCCTCTGAATTGTACTGGCAGCAGGATTGGGCCCCAGATGAGATAGTGTCTCTGACTCGAGTCAGTCTGTACTGTTAAAATTCCCACTACTAAAATGCAGCCTTTCTATTTCTCTGTACACAGCAGTCCTCAGGACCTCTCAATAGCAGCAGGCAAGAAAATTCCAATGATGCCAGAGGGATCTTTACTTGTCTGAAGCAGAAGAGAATCCATGGGAATTCTCACAAGCTTTTTATCTCTTGCTCCCTGCAATTATTTTCTACGCTAGAAGCATAATTGGGGAGGAAAAAAGCAGATGACATCAGTTGCCGAGTAGAAAAATATCAAGAAGAAATGACACACAGCGTGGAACAGAAAGATACTTCACTGCAGCAGGCACTAGCCTGGGATCAGAGAACAGCACTTGCTTCCAAGGTTGGACATAGATTTCTCATTCAGCCTTCAAGGAATCCTATCTCCCTTGTAATTTCTCATTGCCCCACAGGAAGTCTCCAGGATAAAACTCGATGCTTGCTCAGAGGTGTTCACAGAGGACAGCAGCAAAGGCTCCATAAATACCCACAGAGTTACAAAGCAAAAGCCACGTGAGAGAAAGATGTAGGAAAGCACAAACAGTCAGGAATAATTACTCCTTCAGAAATAAAAGAAAGGACAGATTGCTTTGCCTGGAGATGTAGGGCCCACCTGCACTCTCCTTGAAAAGCCACTGCTGTAGGAGAATGCACTTCAATTATCAGGCTGTCACAAAGCCCCCTCCGTTTTCTTTTATTCTGAAGGGATGCATTAAAAACAAACCTAAGCCCCTTTAAGTGCATTAGGAAAGATGGGTCAAGTGGGACCATGTGCACCTACCGTGGGGATTTCCCCACTCTCAGTTAAAGCCACCAGACAGCCTTAATTTAAGCAGAAAACCCAAAAGTAAATTATTTTCTTCCTTCCTTCCCTGCTGCCCTCCAAAAGCTGGATAGAACAAGCTACTTCCTATCACTAGCAGCTGATTTGAAAACCTGGAATGGCAAACTGCAGCCAAGGTGTTCGTGGCCAAGGTTCTCCTGGTGGAGGCCCAAGGACACACCAGACCCTTCTCCCAGGCCCTTTTCCATCAGCACTGGGTATTCACCCCCGCCAATCTCCAGGCCTGATTTCACAGGAATTTTGGTTGTTTTCTGGCTGACTGGGGTTGAATCCTGCCATTGGATTAGACAGGGCAATTCCTTAATGAGCCAGGCATCACACTGGGATGATCTGCTGCAGCTCAGCATTGCTCTTGTAGGCAATGATGAAAAATTAGGAGTTTTGGTGCACAAGCAACCCGAAAAAGAAGGGGCGCTCCTGGTTTGTGACCCAGAGTTTTCCACTCTTCGTTTATGGATGTTCTTTCTTTGTTTCTTACTTGAGACTAAGAAAGCTGGGCCCCCAAGAGTGCATTTTACACTACTTCCTTCAGCTCATAGCAACTTCCCATAAAATATTTTTGATTTAATAAACCATCTTGCTCTATACATTAAAATTCCTCCACCTACAGTAAACGAGACTGCAACAATTAACCAAAACCACAGAGACCCTAATAAACCGTAATAGAAAGGATTTAGAATTTCTTATTTCAACAATTTAGAAAAGCCAACGATACCTTTTCTAGTGGGCACCCTAGGAGAAGCTTTAAAAGGCCCACAAAATGCCCTTTAATTAGATATTAAATTTGATTATTCAAAAACTCCCAACACAAAAAGACAAAGGAACGGAGCGCAGAATATGCACATAAACTCTAGATAAGCAAATGCCAACACGATGGAATTTCTGTCTGGATCCAAAGCCAGGACCAAACTATGAGTGCAGCACCCAGCAGCTCTGATGGGGACCTCATTGGAAAGACTACCAAAATGTTTTATATTTAATTAATAGAAAAACCTGGGTAATTATGGCCACCAGTACCTTGGACACTGAGCCTGCAGCCCACAGAGACACAGAGCTCTGGCTGTCCCAGGCATGAGCTAAAAGAGAAGACTTCCAAAAATGTTCCTGGTAAAACTCTGAGAAAAATGAGCACAGGGCTGTGCATTCACAGACCATTTTGTTAACATGGTCTTCGTAGTTGTTTTCGAGACAACTGCTCTGCGAGGTCAAGATTTTATTCTTTGAATTCTATGCATTATTAGGAAGTCATAATTTTAAAATTCCAAAGATAAAAGGTAGGATTTCGCTGAGGAGGAGGGAAAGGTAGATATAAATACCAGGGCTCCAAAATTCCCAGGCATAAATTGTGTCATTTGAATCTCCTAAATCTGTGAGTGAAGCCACACTTTATGTTTACAGCTGTTGTTCAGAGTGGAGAAGCCATTTGGCTCGGGTTTGAACAGCATCTTATATCTTTAGTCTTGCCTAAAATTTATTATTCATGGAGCATGGCTCTTTCCTTTAAGAGCACTTGGCTAGAAAGCTCTGCATTTCATGCATCAATTTCACCCGGATTAGCAAAGAAAACACTTAGCATTAAAACAATGCCAATGTGTTTGCATACAGAAGGATGAAAAAGAAACTCTCCAAATGAATAAATGCATGTGTCAGTTAAGCTGCTCAGGTTAATGTGCTATTCCTTCATTCTCCTTGCTTGAAAAATCAGAATAAAATGCTATATGATTCAGGAAGAAAACCTGGAGGGAAACTACAACGCATCCTACAACTTTGTGTTTTCTTCCCCACCCTTTTTGGGCTGTGGAGAACAGCTGCTCATTGTCTAAAATAGCAACTCCCTTTTCAGCCTTTTTCACGTCAAAAGGAAGGCATCTTATCCGTCCAGTTTTCTGAGCCTAGGGAGGTGTAAACACTCATTTCCTAGTGGGATCCTTCACACATTTCAGCTCTGTGAACCCTGGCATCCAGAGGCCAGAACACCACCTTCCCATGATTTTCTCTCTCACCTCCTTTATCAAATTCCATCCTGCCTGTAAGGTACCTTTCCCTCCCAGCTCACCAGCCTCCACTTGCTGCCTCCTCTCAGGCCACTGAGCCAGAGCTGCTGATGCAGAGGGTGGAGATGGCTTTTGTTTGGTGATACCTTATCAGTGGGCTGATACTGACATCTCACAAAAAAAAAGTTTCTTAATGGCAAGATAACTTGGCAGCTTTCTCATGGTACCAGCATTTCACGTCAGCTCTCGGTCCAGTGGTGCACACGTACCTCCCAATCCTTTTCATTTTAATGCCACTGCAGAGTTCTTCCAGGACATTTTGTGATTTCCACCCCTGAAGCTGCAGAATCTCCACGGCTCAGTGCACTGCTCCAGCTCCTCTACCTCAGCTGGAGGAAAAGTGCAATTCAAAATACAACTTTATCTTTTATTTATGGGTTTATGTATTTCAAAGTGAGATTTTTTTTTTATTTAAACCTGTCAAAATTTAAATCCAAATGGCCCTCTTGGTTTTAAGCCAAGACCTTTTCCTGATAAAGTAGAGCAAGGAAACTTCTGTAAAAGTGGAACTGTCTAAAAAGAATTTAGCAGTGGGACTTGGTGATAACAGAGGTTTGATGGGCAGTGACTGCACCAACCTCTTAAAGGAAAATAACTGAAGTTTGCATATTCACCACTAAAAAAA
>VZTZ01027314.1:160893-272705 GCA_013400955.1 Drymodes brunneopygia
TTTGAGAAGGAACTTTCTTGAAAAATAAAAAGTGGAAGAGCATAGGTCACACTTTTCATTCAGTTTTTATTTAAACCCTTTGTTGAAATGAGCTGACATTCTGTATTTATGGAAGTGCTACTTGAAAGAGAAGAAAACACTCAAATATCCCTGGGATTTGAATACACGGACATGTGCTTTATACTCAAACTGTTGCAAAGCATGTGCTAAAATATTCATTAATCTAATTATGGGCCAAATCCTGGAAAAAGCTCTACTGCCCCACATGAATTCTCCCACTGAGTGCATGGACATGATTCCCAGCAGCCCCAGTTACTACACGCCAGATTCCAGCCCCCTTTCCCACACTGCTCATGCTAACACGTGGAAAGCTGTTGATTTAAACAGGAATCCTTGGAGACTCCAGTGCTACTTGACCTACACGGACCTGCCACCACAATGGTTCACTGGGAAAGGAAAGAACTTCCCAAATTCCCACCCTGTGCCTGCTGGGCCAGACTCTGCCACCCTCAGCCCAGCTTTAATATCCTCACTCTAATGCCAACGTGCCTCCACTGAGGAGCAAGGGATGCTCATCTCAGGAATCTGAATAACAACCTCAGGTCAGCCTAAACTTCTGTGATTCCAGAGCTCAGGAATACCACACAAACACCACCAAAAATCCAACTTGTACACTGACAATTGATGACAATGTTTTATCTCCTGACCAGAGTGCCAGCATGGACTAAATACACCCAAACACTTACATTTCTGGGTTTACGCTGAATTACAGGCAGCTAAAAATATTTAATAATTAAAGCAGATTAAAACTGCAAGGTTTTAATTATTCAGTGCAGCCATCCCCGTGGCAACTTTCACAATAGATAATAGTGCACTTTTCACACAGTTCCCTTGAGTGAAATCCTGCTCTTTGCAGATGCTGAGGTTTTTCATTTGTTTTCTTTTGATTTGGATACTTTGCTTTTGCCATGGAATTCTGGGGTTTTTCTATGCGATAGATGTGTCCTTCTCTAATGTTCTAATAGATCTCTACTGGCTGCAGGTCACAGCAAAAAGTCACAGAGCATATTTTCATCAAATCCTAGAAAGCATGAGGCCAAAAGTCCTTACAGATCACCCTTCTCTACAGTACACTCTGCACAGGTCTGGGGTTTTTCCTTCTGTTCAGCTGCATCCTCTACATTGCATACAAAAGTCCATTTATGAAAATTTTCTAATCTAACAGGTTTCCCATCACAAGGTTTTCCATCAAAAGATCTTTCTCCTTTTATAAAAGCTAAGATTTTCCTTTCATTACCTGAAAAGATTCCATGACCTATCCTAATTCTAGACTTTGTTTCTGCCAAACTTCTTCAAGGCAAATTTACGAAAGTTTTAATTAATATGAAATTAACTTAAAAACTACTGGGGGACATTTCCCCCAACGATGCTTTTATTCAGTACATATGTAACAATTCCTTCTTCCCTCTGGATTTATTTTTTCCTGTAGATATCCAGTGGGATTTTGCAAGGGAAAGCAAAGACAAAAGCTATGAATAATAAATTCATCCCTGTATTTTTAATTCTGAAAATCTTACATAAAGCAGGTCCTGGGACAGCACCCTACCCCAGGCATCTCTCATTTGCCCAGTGAACCCCTTCCTCAGCAAACCACTGTAGGTTTCAGTGACCTTGGAAATATGATAAGGGTCATATTTTCCCATGGATGGATTGTTCTGAAACAGTTTCCCCAGTGTGTCAGGCACACTGGCTGTTCTCTGGCATCAGGCATGCGTGTCCTCTTGGCTTCTTTCTTCTCTTAAACAAACATATTTATTGTGTCTACCACTAGAGAAATCTCCCTTCCCTGAAATTCAGCGTTTTGCCATTTCTCCCTTTTCCCCTTTTCTCATTCTGATTAGAAAGGTGTTAATAAACTCCATCACTTGGATATCCTTGTAGAAATCCCCTTCTCATACTTCTAGGTGTGGCTGTAACCGAATGAGTAGAAAATCTTTCACTTTCCAAACAGCAGCCCAGGGGTGTGATGGGCAAAGAAGCAAGTCATTGTTAATCTCAGTATTTATACTTAATTTATAATGAAACAATCAAGCTCAAAACAGAGGGGACTTTTCCTTTCTCACCTCAAAAGTAACTGAAGAGACCTTTAACAGTGAATTCCAGAGGAGTCCAAAATTCTGATGAAAAGTTCAAGCCCCGAACAAACTTATAGATCATCTAGGATATACAGAAACCCTGTTTCATGGAAAAGACTGAACCTGAAGAAGCTTCAAATGGGGTAGAGTTTGTCCTAAAATTAGGTTTTGTGTAGCTTATTGTCAATCAATAACGATGGTAATGATAATAATCATGATCACCATTTGCACAGTGGAATGGGTCCAAGTGTGCAGGGAAAAAGGTCATTTACTAACAAAACCTTACACCAATTAACTTGGGTAAAAGCAATAACTATGAGAACCCTGTGCTAAAATAGATGCAGAAAGAGGGGTAAATAATAGTTCACATAAAAAAGCTGCTACATGGCTTAATAAAGCTGTCAATCACATAAATAACTTTTTCAATCAAATGTCTGTTCAAACATCTCCTTGGGGAAAATAAGAAATTACATCACCATGTTGAAAATAAATCTAAAAAAGCAGCAAATTTCTAACCCAATGTAGAGTCTCATTTGCCATTTTGCTTCACAGTGGGAAATGAAGAGCATCAACTCACATTTCCAAAGGAATTCTAGTGAGCATGTCCAGTGCCTACATTTCTTTGCACAGTTTTTGTGAAAGCACGGTATTTTAATTTTTAACATTGTTAGACATGTCAGCCGTGATTTATCAAGTGTCAGAAAATTTAATTTGTGAAGGTGACTGCAACCATCACCACATTTCCTGCAGTCAGTGTTTCTTTCAGAGCACCTATGAAGAACCGCTGATGGAGGTCAAAGACTTTTCACTATTCACATTAATTCTTTCAAAGCAGCAACAACCTCAGCAAGGAGCATTATGGAGGATTATTCATTCCCTTCAAGAAAACAATATGCAGAGAGGTATTGAGAACTGAAACCTAGAAAGTGAGAATGGAAATAACTGCCCGCAGCAAAACAATTAGCTCAGGAAAGAACGAAATATATACAAAGTATTGACCGTTTTCCTTGGTTGAACCTCTAAATTCAAGGCATAATGAAGTAAAAATGAAGAGAGAAATGGACTCAACATGTGAGCACTTTCCTGGTGTTTGGATGTTTTGATATTCCTTAGGATGAGACAATTCAGCTAGGAAAAGATGACTTTATATGGGGTTTCTAGGACTGGTCAAGGTACTTAGAGAATCCTGCCCAACTGTGGGGTTGTTCACTAGGTGTGAGAAGGGAGAAAAGAGGAAATTCCCATTCACTAAAAAAAAAGCCTGCATGAAAACCAAATGAGTAAGAAACTTGCTGACTCACTACCAAAGGGCATTGTGGAATTAATCATCCCTACTCCTTCCCCAGAGGTCAGAAAGAATTAGTTTGCTGTAATATTTTTGGAGTATTTGAAATACCTAGAAACTAAATCAGCTGAAAAACACAGACCTTGACTGGGAAAGTTTGGAAACGGTTTCTAACAGGGACCAAAATAGGCTTTTATGCACAGCTTTGAATTGACTCGCATGTTTTTTCTATGAAGTTGATATTTTTGAAAATATCTTCACTCTGCATCTGTGGGGAAGCACAGGATTTGCACAAGAGCTGCAAGAAGTCCATCTCACTGAATCCTGCTGACTTCATCTATTCAGGGATACGAGGCAGGTACCCTCCCACACTGACTTTTCTTTGTGCACAAAAATTTGCTAAAAAAAAATTTCAGTAGAGTAGTAAGTACGAGAGAACCTCAAGAAAGAAGGGGGGAAAATAATGGATGTTTTGCAACACTAGTCAGAAAAAAAAGTTGCTTCAAACTCCAGATCTGTCTTCTTGCCTCAAACAGTGTTTCTAATTTACCAGAACATGTGTGCTCTCAAGTACAAGTGTGTGTGCAGCTTAACTGACTTCACACACGTAGAGCTCAGTTCAGATATTTTGCTAGATCAATTCGTACAATAAAAATTGCAGAACTAATACCACATGTTATTAAATGCCTATTTAAACATGCTCGTGTATTTAAATCTATGTCATAATCCAAGTCTACAGCATTTCTCAAAGAACAAAGGTCACTGGGGTGGACAGTGAGCAGTGTGTGTTTGCTGCTGAATGATGGAAAACCTCATTTATTTCTCTTCTTACCAATGCCTGCCACTGGCCAGCCCAGTTTTCTCTCATATGTCCACATCACAAGTAAGATCTGGTGCCATTTGATAGAGTGTGGCAAAAGGGCAATTGGACTTTAACATCAAGGGCTAAACCCTCTCCTGTTACAAAGCAGAAACTTATTCTGCCAGTGGAAGTGAATTAATTTAGAACATGGAATTTGGAACCTATTTTCTTCACCATTGGATTTAGTACCCCCTTAAAAGAAAACTGTGATAACAATAAAATCTTCTGTACAGTGTGTGGGAATGGATTCTAGCATTTGTATGTCAAGTAATGTTCATGTTTAGTACATATGTTTTCCTGTTTTTACAGTCTTTTTTATGTATCAGAGTGACATTTATGAGGCCAAATTAACACAAGTTGTGGCCTTCTGATGGGATTCAGTTCCTAAAATGCACACACTTCACTGGTGATGCTTCAGCCACACATTACAGTCTCCCAAGTACAAACAATACCCAGAGAAACAAAGGAAAAACATTGAGAGGCTCGAACAATAGATATTCAACTTCATAGCACATTAAGGTTCCTGTGACACATGAATGTGAAATGATTTGTGCTCACATCGTGGTTCTCTCTTTGAAATAGTTTTTATAGATGACTCTGAGGTCTGGTCCAAATCCCAGAGAACTCCATGGGAAGATTCCCACTACCTCACTGAGCTTTGCAGCAGGCTCTGCAGCACATCCACGTTGTTTTACACACACACACACAGTTTGCACAAGCATGGAATGGCAACACATTTGACGAGTCCAACCAGAAATTACATAAAAGTCTGGTTGAATTCTTTAAACCTGGGCTGCCATTCCTCAATTTAAAAACCTGCTGAGCAGTTGAGTTGGAGAGGAGGGGATGAAGTGAGTCTAAGTGTTAAGATTTAGAAGGAAAACCTTAATTTTGGCTCAGCCAGTGATTTGCCACAGGACCCTGTGCAGGTCTTTATCTTCCTGTGCCTCCCTTTTTCCATCTGTAAAGTGGTCACACACACGGCACCACCAAAGCCAAATGCTGCCTCTGACCAGCAGTTCTCAAGCAAATACTGTGCCAAACAAAATAAAATAAAATACGCTATCATAAAAAGGAAAACAAATGCTGGAAACTCGGCCCTTAATTTTCCAGTGGTTCTTTCTACCTCTTCTACTTTCAATTCTTTTTACTTGCACAGATGTGCTTGCATAGACAGACACACATACAAAAGAAGTTGTTTAGGAAATAAAGAGATCAAATCTCCTTTTCCCAGAGACTTATAAAATCATGTTGCTGCAGCATTTTCTGCGTGTGCTTCCTTAAACACAATGCTTTACTGAGACAATCCTAGCCAGGATCCAGATCCTTTTCCCAGGTCTGACTACAGCAGCTGGCAGAGGCAGACACGTGAGCAGAGTAGAAGTGGAGAACTTCAAAAGAAAGAAAAGTACATTTTGAGAAAACGCAAAATGATTTAGTGACAGTTCATAGTGTTTCCTTCAGGCTAAAACCTCCCTTTTTTACTTCACAAAAGCTTCAAGTAGCCTTAAGTCTTACAAAAATAAATAAAACCAAACAATACATAAGATGCCTCTTTGCACCTCTCAGATTAAGTGACCTGAGCCTCCCTTCAGGCCAATTGCACATTACTACTGGGGAATTGATTTATAAGGGACCCTCCACAGGTATCTGACAGCTGTATAAACTATGGAGATAAAGCAACAAAGCATCAGCACAGATTGAAAATCATTTAAGCAGCAGAAGCTTTTAAAATAAATATCCGAAAGCTGGATTTACAATAGAATCATTCAGTTGGTTACAAAGCAGAAGTGTTCTTATTTGCTTTAGAATACCTTTGCTGCAAGAAACTAAGCCTTGGTATTCCCTTTATCCCCATTTCTTCTCAGAGTTCCAGGTCCAAAAAATAATGTTATCAGACAGTCTGGAATTTTGCATAAATAAGTCACTAAATGACATAAAATCCAGCAACTGAATGTTAGAACAGAGCGTAATTTTTAACATGAATCTTGCTCTCACTACATAAATTTGCATGATGTGAAGATGCAGTGATCCAAAGATCACTGGAGTCCGTAGAGGGACTCTCACTAAATCTCTCATTAGGCTCTGAGAGAGCACAAAAACGTGAAAGGTTACACAAGCTTTGTCTGGCAGACCAAGGAGGGGAATTATTTCTATTTTGATGGTGTTCTTTCTCCCACTGACATTAACAGGGGCCTTCACCTTCTGCAGTGACTCTTGCACTTCTATCATCCTCACAAGCCAAACCCATACTGGAGAACTGAAAACACAGGCATGTTATTTTTCCATGCTGACACATGTCCAGCTCATGTTTCTGCTTTCACACACAGTGATCTCTAGGAGTTGCAACACGGTTATTTGATTTTAAAGAAAGTGTTATAAATCAGTTTCAGAAAACACTGAGATGCTCTTCGAAGCACTAGGTGTACATTCAAAATGTGCATGGTCTTGTGGTGCATCTCCATGCACCATGAAAGCAGAGCTTAGGCATGACTGCATAATGTTTTTTGATTAATTTACCCCATCCCTTCATGGAGTTAGGTGTCTCATCCCAGCTTGGCAGCAATAACTGCACCCTGTTCACGTGTTTCACACACAATTACCCGCACACTGCGTGCCTGCAGGGGACTGATATCCTTGGGACAGACCCTCAGCAGGGACAACATCAATGTCCAGCCACTGAGGATGTGCCCCAAGCTTGCCCAAGCCAACCCCACTGATCCTTGGCCCTTCACTCCCTAGCAGTGAGAGCCTGGGCAGTGATGCCTGGGGAGGCCAACAATTCCTTGTGCAGGTTACAGAGGGGTAGCATTTTACAGTTGCCACGTCTGCAAGGTCCTGGCATTTAGCTGTGAGCTAAATAACATTTTAACTGTATAAAACAAGGTTGATGAGGTAATTATAAAACATTACAGTGGCACCCAATAGAGTCCCCCAGGTCAGTAACACATAATTTAAACCGGTCCAAAATAACAAGCAGATTCTATATACAACAGATTCTAATGACTGTTAAAAATGCCCTCATCACTGAGTTAATTTTAAAGAATAAGGTATTAAAGTCCTAGAAATACTTTTCTTAAATTAGCAGATTCATGGCCAAATGCAGTTGATGCACTCACTTCTTTAAGCTGTTTTTTTCTCATTGTATTATTGCACATGGCCAAAGCTGCTGGTCTGGTTCTGGCAGCATTTGCCCCATCTGCCAAAGATTCTCCTTTTTCTCCCCATATCCACAGCTTAACCAATCAGCCTAAAAGAGAGAATCAGGCTCTTCTGTATTCAGCAGAGAAAAACTGATGCCACCAAAAGGCTGCAAAGGTGGTCACCCCCCTCCAGTGACCTCAAAGGAAGCTGAAGCATTTAATTTAGACTGGATGCCCAATTCTTAAATTCCAACACTTAGGTGGCATTTAATTCATCAGAGTGTGGTGTTCCAGGTCTTTAATGCTACAGCACCACTTACATTTTCTAGCAAAAGGCAAAGCCTAATTGGAATTGTTGGAAGGAAGCCCTGGAACAGCATTAATCAAGCCTATGCACATCTGACAACTGCAGAATTCAAGTGTCCTGAATTATTCTTCCCCTTTCAGGTTTTGGATCTTTTAGATTCATCTACACATTGTTTTGCAATTTTCCTTGAAATTGAATTTTATTTAGTTTCAAATTTTGTTTCAAGTCATAACTGCAAACAGAGATTCTCAACATTCTAGTACCTGGAGCTGGAATAAATCCAGACTCCACATTACAGGTAATAAACCCCAAAGTCATTGACACGTTCAGGAGTGAGAACACAGAATTCTGGACTACCCCAGTGACAGAGCTGCTGCTTCTCCTGAGGAAAAGCTGCAGGGACCACACTGGATAATTCGGGGTCCAGGACAACATTGTTCTTCCTTATCCTCTAATGGAAAAGAATACAAAGAATGGAAAAGGATAGAGCTGGCTTCTCTTGCTTGCTATTCCCAAAATGCCTACAGAGATTAGGCCATAGTATTTATTACATTTTTCAAACCTGGCAGCAGAATAAGAGAAACATTCAGAATGAGGAATAATTTTCAATATGTTTTATCCTAAAATGGATATGATATTTACATCACCAGGTATTTTTATGTTATAACAATAAAAATAATATGGTGTGTTCAGAAACATGCATGCAATAACTGTTCAAATTTTCCTGCTATTCCACATCAAAAAAAGCTGACATAACTGCATTCCAATGGAGTCTCATAGCACTGCAATGATATTCCTTTGCTTCCTTCACAAAGCATATTGAGTATTTTTTCCAGTTCCTTAAATCTTGGTTATTTGAACTCGCCACTATTTATGCAGTAAAAATTCTAATTTCATGATGTCCTGCATTTTTTTATCTTTCAATGCATACGTACATGTACACACATTCTCTGTGCTCCTCGAGTCGAGTATTCTCCAAGCAACTCCTGAAGTGTAAAACAAAGTTGCAACTCAAAACAAGTGGAATATCCCTGATTTAGTAAGGCAGGGATGGGGTGTTAGTCCTCAAACTGCTGTTGCCCTTTAACCACCAAAAACACGCCACAAAACATTACTTGCAGTGGAATAAGAGAGAAGAATTCCTTCTGTAAAATTTAATGAGTGCAGTGTTTCTGTGTTTTACAGGGCACGGGGTGTGAAAAACAGCTCAGTCTTAGCCCTGATGACATTTTCATATAGGTGAAAGTAAAAATAGGGAGAGATTTGACATTTTGACATAAAAGGGGTGCAGTATTGTGTTGCAAGGGTACCATGTACAAGTTGGGAGTGAAAGCACAACATCTGATTCTAGTTCTAGACACATACCTATACAAAGAGAAATTCGGGTGTGTTTTCTCTTCACAGCTAATAGAAAATGCAGTGATTGGAGAAGGATGAGGATTTAAGATTTGGGGGTTGGAAAAAAATGGAAGTTATCCCAAAAATATCAAGACTGAAACATCTTTCTGCATTGTTCTAGAAAATACCAGCATAGAGTCGATGATTCCAATGTGTTCTATCAGAATATTTTACTTAGAATCCCTAGAGTTAAATAAGAGAAACAAGGGAATAGAATAGAGCAGGAAAATGACAGGAGAATGCAGAGGTACTATGGTAGCATTTAAATTTCTACAAGGAAATCCAAAATATAAGCTAAATATGTAAAACAATAGAAAACATACTTTTTGCAAGCTGACACAAAATGAATAGATATGTCAAGATTAATTTCTTCTCAATTTATTTTTATAATTGACAATGTTACAGAATTAAACAAGAAGGCTGTAAGTGTTTGCACTGACAGTTTCTTATCCAAATGTCTCTCCAAACCACCAGATTTTTGGCAAAAAAAAGTGATATTAGTGAAGTGTCACTTCCTTAAAGAAACCTTGGTATGTATCTTTATGGTCAGCTCTACATTTATGTAAAAAATAAAAAAAATACCATTCAGCTACATGAATAATCTCAAACCCTTCTGCAAAGGCTTAAAGGCAGACAGGTTTAGTTCTAATCAATCACCAAATTTTTCACTTGATGTTTTACAGGACCCAAACCTACAGTCCTTCAAAAAAACTTTAAAAATCACAACACACAAAACCCTACCCCAGTCAAAAAGACTGTAAGACAAAAGACTCCAAATTTTAAATATCAGTTCAAAACTGAAGATCTTGACCACAGACCAGCAGAGAACCTGCACACAGCATCACATATCTGCTCAGCTAATGCAATATTTCAGCCTCTCTGTCCTCTTCTGGCTTAGTGGCTCCCACAATATCCCAGGAAAAGGCAGTGTGACACTTGACTCCCACCAGCAGCTATTTTTATCTGCTTCCCTGATCCCAAGGAATGTTTTTACCATGGAGGATCACTGTATTTTCACAGCTATGGTATTATGGTAGATTAGTCTGAATCTCTTCCCCAGCCTTTAGATGACACAGCTCCATCCCAACAGCTGACCTCCCACTGGGCAGGATTGTTTCTTTCGTTCTTCTGAGGTTCTGATTTTTTAAACCATTCTGCCTTTGCCAGAGGGATCTATTTCTTCAGCGACAGTGACAGGTTTATTTCCCCTCTATAGAAAAATTAATTATTGAATAAAATAAAGCACAGTCATCACAGAATGAGGAGACAATTTCTATTACAATCCAAACCCTCATTTCAAGCTTATTTTCTGGCACACACAGAATATCCAAACTTATACCTGGATGAGTTCAAGGCTTGACCTGTACCCCACCACCAAAAGAGCACCATGTCACATGGGAACTTTGGGGGCCACATCAACACTCTCAAAAGGAGGTCTTTTCCAACCTGGTTGATTCTGTGATTCTGTGAACATCACTGGCAATTATTTGATGAACTCATTTGAGCATCTAATTACAGCCCTTTGATAGGGGTAGCACGAGCAGGCCCATAAAATACAGATGAAGCCTCAGGCTGCTCAAGAGAGCAGACAGGAATTTTTCCATGGATTCCCACGTGTTTCACACCAGTCCTGGGCAGTGTTGCTCGGGCAGATACTTATGACAGATATATGGAGTCTGTTAGTAGAGTATCAGTACAGTACAAGAGCAGGGGCATTTTGCCATCATACATTTGCTGTCATGTCTCTGACTTGAATCATAAACCTTTATTGCCCCAGCATTTTTTTCACCAGCCTGGAAGAATGCAGTGCATGTGATGATAACCTTCCCTGGGTTTTGCAATGTCTGCACTTTCTCAAACATGGTTAAAAATTTACATGTCATTAGCAGCAGCAGAGCAAATCCAAGAAATGGTTTTGCCTTTATACAGTACTTGGAATTAATGGATTTTTAAAAATTTTATCTTGATTTTTTTTCCATTTTAAAGAACTTAATTCATTGCTACATCAGCATTTTAGGAAGATTCTTCCATTCTGCTTGGGCTTGTACCACAGCTATGGCTCTTCCCAAAATATATGAAGTGACATTGGCTGACAAGAATATCTCAAATTCCATCATTCATGCTCCCCTTTTTTTAATTTATGGGGATGGTTGTGGGACTGATGAGCTACTCCATCTCACTACTCTGTCCCAGTTTTATTTGAACTTTGAGTGCATACACTCTGATTTTTATAGACTAAAGAAAATTTATTATTTATGGGAACAGTTGGTGTCTGATGAAATACTCCAATACACTACTGTCCCAGTTATTTAAATTTTATGTGCATGTAACTACTATTACATAGATTAAAGAAACAATTAAAAAAATTTTAAAAAGCTTTATATTTGTACCTGAAAGAAGTTTACCATGGTCTTTAGTTACTTAAGGATTTCATTCCATTCCTGAGGTACTCTGCCAGTTCAGAGATAGTGATGCTCAGATTAAGCAAGAGCTGTTGCAGAATAAGTTTTATTTTTGCTTTGATGCATTTTCTCCCTGGTGCACATTATTCTTCTTTTGCTGGAAGTCTGTGCCCAAATGGCAGCTTTAGACTTGGGTCCAGGAAAGCTCCTGACAAAATTTCACGGTATTTAAAGTTGGGCTTTGTCAGCCCACTGCTGTGACAGCACAGCTGAACTTGAACCCTAATACTTCTATTCCATTGGAAATATTCAGATTCAACAGCCAAGATTAGAATTATCAGATGCACTAAAATAAAACTTAAAGGCAGGCAAAAACAACAAATCAAAATCCAGAAATGCATCTAAAAGCTCAGGGTCTTGGCTCTTCCCTCCATCCACACTTTTGTGGTGTTCTTCAAAAGGAAAAAAAAAACAAGTAGCAAATTTAAGTACTTTTACTTTCTGTAGTAAAAGATAGTTGGGAGGGTTTAATAAACAAAGATGAGCATTTGATAAAACAGGGAAAATGAAAGTAGCCAACGTTTTCATAGACAATCAAGAGAAAAAAAATCCACTCTCATTCTTGCATTTTATAAACCCTGTCACAACAGGAAACAAGCATAAGAAAATAAATGAGAAATAGATCCTATGCTTAGAAAACAGAGTCTTCAAACATGAAAAGAGCTGATTTTGCACACTAATCCCAAGGTATAGGATACACCTAGCGTCACCTCGAGCAATGGAAATTAGCTACCTAATTTCAGGGAAAGTGTTGTTGGAAACAAAGCCTCCAATTGTGAAATGTGAAAATGCACAGGAATGAATCTGAGATGCTTTGATTCTGATCCTTTTTCACTTTCTGACAGGAAGACTCGAAGACTTTAATATTACCAGTCAGCCTCAGAAAAAAGAAGAGAGCTGGAACAAATTCAGCTCCCATTGCCCCATCACTGATTGAAGGCAATTCCTGAAACTACAGCTATTTTCCATGTGACTGTCCTAACAGCTTTGGGATTTATGGTTTGTCCTAATTATATTTTATTATGCCTTTGTGGCTTTGTGTCATTTTTACAGCTGTATTTCAAAGCACCTTGAGACAAGTGCAACGTGATCTATACATCAATTAGTCGTAGTAGTTGTGGTAATAACATCATTATTTTGTTGTGGTTTCTGATTAATGTGTAAATAAAGACTTTAACCTTTAAATGTTTGTTGTTTGTCTCTGGCAACTACATAGTTTCATACTAGTTCCCGCTAAATGACAAATTCTTTTAGGAGGGCTCAAAGTTTTCTACATGAGGGGCTGAATATTTGTGAGCACATTCGTGACTCCGAATTTCCTGGAATCATAATACACTGCATTTGTTTGAAAAATGGACATTGCTGGGAAAAAAAAAACATTTTTAATGAGAGGGAGACCCTTGAAGGTGTCCACAAAGAAGCAGCAAGAAATTATTCAAAACGCTGTTTGTGTTTTGTTTCCACTGCTATCATTTTCTTCCCTGTTTTGAACGCATTCCAGGTTTCCTAAAGTGCTAAAATATTTCTCTTCTGCTATGCACTTGCTGTTCTCTGAGTGCTGGGCAGATTACAGAGTGATTGATGATGAATAGAAGCTGTTTTGCTTCTCTTGGAATACTCTGCCTTAAAGGATTCTCTTTTGCCTCCCTCATGAACAGTTAATGTGGTCTCTTAACATCTACTTTACATACTTATAAAAAATTAATCATTAGGAGGTAGTAAATAACTCAGTACTTCCGTGCAGCACTATAACTGAATTCCAGTATAGCTGGGAAGGACATTTGTGGCACAGAACCTCCCTCTGTACAGTTCTGTAAAGACCCCTCAATATCCCACTTGAACTCCATAAAATGCCACCTGTATCTTTCACAGACTTAGTGAAAAACCCCAAATCCAGCAAAGTGAGCATCGAGTGAGCCCAGATCAATCCTCGTTCCCCACTTCAGGCTACCAGCAAAACACTCTCTCACACAAAGCATTGTGCTCACAGCAGTGCTGCTGCCATGCAGACAAAGATGGCAATTCACCCTGGAAGATTTGCTGATGTCACAGGGGTTCGTGATGTCACCGAGCCCTTTTTTGTCTCAATGTGGCTTTGTATTCTCTCTGCTCTCAAGCTTTTAATAAAGATATCATCTCTAGATCTGAAGCTGCAATTAACCCTCACTTTTCTCGAGTGCAGTTATCAGAAAAGAGGCAGAGGGAGTTGGGGCTGTTCTGACTGGAGAAGAGAAGGTTGTGTGCAGATCTCACAGCACCTTGTAGGAATCCTGCCAGGAAGCTGGAGAGGGACCCTTCAGCAGGAACTGTAGTGATGGGACAAGGGGAGTGGGTTTAAACTGCCACAGAGTAGATGTAGATTAGATATTAGGAGGAAATTCTTCCCTGTGAGGGTGCTGAGGCTCTGGCCCAGGTTGCCCAGAGAAGCTGTGGATGTGCCATCCCTGGAAGTGTCCAAGGCCAGGCTGGATGGGACTTGGAGCAACCTGGGATAGTGGAAGGTGTCCCTGCCCATGACAGAGTGGGTTCAGATGAGATGGTCTGCAAGGAACCTTTCAACCAAACCATTCTATGATTCTGTAGTCTGAAAATTGTGCAGAAAGCAATTTTTCCTTAAGTTTCGATGTGTCCGGGCCCTATCAGTTACACTGGTGTTCTGTGTCTCTCCCATAGCTGCACAGGGATGACTCCTGGCATCCAGGGATGCATGGAAATACACAGAACCAGCTTTCCTTCCACCATCCAGCAATGCATGGAAATACACAGAACCAGCTTTCCTTCCACCATCCAGCAATGCATGGAAATACACAGAACCAGCTTTCCTTCCACCACACTGACATCCAGCCCGACAAACACTGCCCAAAATCAGCTCCAGCCTACAACATGATGGAGCTGACCTTGTGCTGAGGTTCCTCCATGCCAAGAGGACACACTGAAACCTCTCCAGGCCGTGCAGGACCTGGCTGAACCTCCGGGCAGGGATGGGGGGAGCAGCATTGGGCTGAGCATTTTGTTTTGGCTGTTTAGGGCTTTTTGACAAGTCATACTAACGCTGCTTTCTCCGTAAATGTTTTCCAGTGATCCTGGCGGCTTCCCAGGCTCCAGTGAGGATGTCTCTGAAGTCAGCTGCAGTCTCTGAAGTGTGCTACAAGTATCTTATTGCAGAATTTTAAATGCCTACTAAGTGAATGCAGTTGCCTTATTTGCAAAAGGTGGTGCCAGAAGTATTATTACTTTTCAGATTCTTTTCCCTGGGTAATGGTGGAAAATTCTGTTTTAAATCCATCCAACACAGCAGTTAGACGGAGGAATGTCCGGGTTTTTGTTTTGTGCTCCTTTTCAGTTCTGATTGTTACATTCCTCTGCTTTCACCTTCCCCTTTTTAAACCATGCATCAAAAATCACATGGTTATGGGTCACATGCATAAAAACCCAGAGGTTTTAGACATACTGATAATAATGTTTATCAGAAGAACTAAATACAGACACAGTTAGCATGTGTGTTATGAATGCTTAAAATAAGCCCTGTCTAACAGGTATTTTGCTCTATTACTTCTATAGCAGCACCAAATGTGATAGAAATAATTTGGTGGTTGCAAAGCGTCTAGTGATTAATTTCTATATCACAAAAATATGAAAATGGAATGGGTAGAAGCAGGAAAAAAAAAGAACATCTTGAAAGAAAAACAACATAGAGAAGTACCTTTCTCCAAGAAAAAGGAGTAAGAATCCTGTGGACAGTTGTGTGCAGCATTATTCCAATGCCAAAGTGCATTGGATGTCAGTTTGAAAGGGGCTTCACCCTGATTGCCACAGTTCAGGAACAGCACATGCTCTTTATTCCTCACAGAAATGCCTCTCTCTTCCAGGTACTCACCTACTTTCTGGCTCTGTGTGGAGCTGGTCCATCAAGTCATGTCTTCTGCAATATTATTTGGTTTTTAAGGTGTTTGGTATATGAAAGGCAGGAGGGGCAATCGAAGCATTTTACATAGTAAGTTCACTCAGCATGCTATTAATAATACTGAGAACTCTCAGTACAGGTCCAAAATAATTTAGGCTCTCTTCCATTTGAAGCCACAAGACAATAAGAGGAGGCTCCAAGAGAGGTGTGGATCACCCACAAGAGGTCTGAAGAGCAACATGTATTTTTACTGGAAGTCTGCTAACTAGCCAAAACCTTTGGAACCATGACACCAATCTGGCAAAGTGATCTCTCTCTTGCTCTGTTTTATTGAAAACATCTTAGACAGCATAATAAAAAATTGCTCTTAATTTCCATAATTTTAAGCTTGTCATTCTGCTGGCCTGAAGTCTGTCAGAACAGTGAAGATTAGGAAATGCAACGGAGCTTGACAGATTTCGTTTGACCAAAAACACAAGAGAGTGAGAAAGAAGAAAATTGGGGGGGAAAAAATCTATCAAGAAGTCTGGGATGGGATTTTCCCCTCCAGTGATGTATTTATAGCCCCTAAATAAGGATCTAATCCAAAGTCAACTGAAATCAATAGGGAGACTTATTGACTTCAGTGAGTATTGGATCAGACCCTAAAAGCAGAGCTTCCAAGCTACAGCAAGTATTTTGGGACATGTTGTACTAGAAATTATCACCAAGAATGTGAAATAACAACCCAGTCATATTTAGGGTGGCTGATTCCTGACCAGAGCAGATAAAACAGCTCTTAAAAGGAGATGCAGCTCAGGGACCGTGGGGCAAAGCTTGGCACTGGTTGTAAGGTCCAGGCAGTCAAAGTTCTTATTTTGGTGGGGTTTTGTCTCTTGGGCTTTCAGCACGGCCGAGGTCAGACATGTCTCCAGATGTTTCACATGTTTGATGTCACATGAAGTAAAAAGCATCTCAAGGTCACTGCCCCTACTAAGCATGGGTGCTCCTTGCCTGTTAACCACTCTCTTTTACTCATCAGCAAGAGCTAATGAGACCTTTAGAAAACCTGCTAGAAACCTCTTAACCTGGCAAGCATTCAGTTTGGAAATATGTTATCTATTTGGCAGCTGAAACATCCACTACCCAAAAGTTTAAGGCACTTTAGAAGATGACCATACTCAAATAAAAACATGGAGAAATCCAAGAAAGAGAAAGTGAGCTGGGGATTAGCTCCTCTGTATCAGCTGAGGGTTTGGTCTGCTTGCACCCAACCAGCTGCAAGTTGACAAGGCTCAACAAGCCCATAAAAGAGCTGATACAAAGCCTGCCTGAGTGTGCTTGTCCCCAAGGAGCTCTCTTGCCATGAAAGATGACTTCTGGCTGGTGTGAGGAGATCCACAGCTAAGGCTCCTATCAGTCTGAGTTATGAGGATCTGAGCAGATGAGCGGGGAAGGGGTAGAGAAATAAAGGATTTGCTGTTCTGGCAGATTTTCAAGTCAGTTTGTGGTTATCTCATGCACCAAGAATCTCTGGTTTATTTGAGCATTAGGAGATGGTTCTAACCTAGGTTACTATCAGCCTGATAACAGCTGAGGTGAGAGCCTGAAGCAGTTATGACACACGAAAACTCACTAGAACCACTTCAGAGATATGAAAACCATAGACTTCTAAAATGTTTTCGCACTTGACTTATGCTTCCGAAACACAAAATGTGGTTGCAAAAATACCTGCTCCAGGTACTTATACTTGGAGAACACTTCATTTTCATCTGAGACCTTCAGAGGGCTGAGGACCTCTCCTACAAGGACAGGCTGAGAGAGTTGGAGATGTTCAGCCTGGAGAAGGGAAGGCGCTGGGGAGACCTTAGAGCACCTTCAAGTACCTAAAAGGGCATTAAGAGAGATGGAAAGGGACTTTTTACAAGGTCATGGAGCAATAGGACAGTGGGGAACGGCTTCAAGCTGACACACAGTGGGGTTTAGGTGAGATATTAGGAAGAAATTCTTTACTGTGAGGGTGGTGAGACACTGGAACAGTTTGCCCAGAGAAGCTGCAGATGCCCCATCCCTGGAAACACTCAAGACAAGGCTGGGTGGAGCTCTGAGCAACCTGGTCTAGCTGAAGACATCCTCATGATCAAAAACTAAGATGAAATTGCATAATAACCTCATAGGCCCCTGAAACCAAATTCCTTTAGGGATCTCTTCTTCCTTCAGGTGTACTCTAATTAAATTCTCCTAGATTTCAAGAGACACTTCTGACTACAGCAAACTCTGGCATCTTTCAGGTTCCTAAAGAGCTTTCTGAAAGAGAAGGCTCTGCACTGCTCCTGCTCACCTGATATCATTGCTGGGTCTGTTGTTTGGCAGTCAGGAGGTTCTGACAGCCCAACCAGTGCTGCAAATCCTGGCAAACACAATATTGTGCTAGTAATTACCAGAATATATTGCCAGAATATAGCTGGAAGCAAAGGAGACTGGAAAGTCTACAGTCTTTGTGGCTGGATCACGAGGCATGAAAGGTCTTTGTATGGATTCTCTCAGTGAGGCTCATGCCAAAGGGAGCCTTTGGAACTTCAAATACTTTTGGAGGGTGGGGGAGAAGATAAATGGAATGTCATCCAAGGTAATGCAGAAATATCAGTGAGAACCAAGTCTATTTTTTCAGTTGAATGTTGTAATATTATCAAGTCAGAAGTTGTCTTTCCTGAAAATTGAAGGGAGGTTGTGAAACAGAAACACTTTTTAAAAAGCACGTGAGAATTACCAAAAGTAATCTTGACAGAACAGTTACCAATAAATATTCAATGGATAGGTAAAATATTTCATCCATTGTAAAATTCATATTTTGCATTTTATGTTTAACCAAATCTGGTTGGGTTAGACAAGAAGTTCTTTCTTAGAGCAGCAGGTAACAACCAAAGCATTAAATGTTGACAGCCAATATCAACATCAGAAAGCAAATCACTGCGATTACTGATACCAACACTAGGAATCAGTGTATGGCAGGCAACTGCTGTAATCTAAAACTCTGTTTAACACACAAATTAGTCCAAATCTCATAGCAAGGACCTGAGGATCAGCCAGACATTCTGCATTTCAGCTGCAAGGACTTCAAGGCTTCAAATTCAGATTAATGTACTTGTAGTGTAGGTAAGCAGTCAAATCTGCAATTCTTTTCCAGCCCCTGGGAAATCAAGCAGAGCTTTCAATGGAAGGTAAACATCACCCTCAACATCTCTGATGACAAAGTAGTACCTAATATGGTGATCAGCATTTATGTTACACTTTCATCTTATATTTCCTCCTATCCCCAAACGTCAGAGTGCTCCATAAGAAAAGGGGTGAGCATCCCTCTGTGCACAGACCTGCAGAGGCTGAACTGGCACCCGGCACTTGGGTTGCTGTTTTCTGCCCTGCAGAACACAAACGTTCCCTTGCCCTCCTTCCAGGCATCCCCTGGCCCCTGCCACAAAGGAGAGGCTGAGAAAATAAACCCAATCTGGTTGGCTGGTAAAGAACACAAATGCATTCACGTCTAAATATGAAATGGCAATCATGCCTGAAGGGTTGAAGCAGCACGCGACGCAAATATCGCCGGGTTCGTGGGAAAGGAGGAAAACAAAAGGTGGCCAGATGCCTCAGAGAACCTGAAGAATAACTGTCCCAAGGCACCAAGACAGATGGCACAAAAATCTTGCAGCAAAAAGAAGCAAAGAGATCACTTCTAGATTTTCCAGCTTCCACGCCTTCCAAAATTCTGAATTAATAGTCTCAAAAGCCGACTAAGAATGACATGAGGTACAACTTCTGCACTTCTATAACACCTTAGAAAAAATACATATTCCACGGAGTGTTTTCCCATAGAATAATCAGTTAAAAAACATCACTTTTTTCAGAAAAATGAAGTGGCTTTGAAGAAATCACAGGCAATATTAGAAATGTAAACATATCAGACATTCCTCTAAGGACCACCAAACCATCAAATAAATAAGGAGCAAAATTAATTGAAAAGAGCTGATACTGTTGAAGAGTGGAACGTTTCCCCACAAAAGGAGCTTGAGGAGGGAAAAAAAGACCACTGTAAAAACTCAGATGTTATGAGTTCAAGCTAATCAGAGTTCTTTTCTAGGAATGGAGCTGTACATCTCAATTCCCAGCTAACACAAATCCTGCAAACCTTTGCTTTATAATATAATAAAGCTCTCTTTTTTAAAAAAATCAAAGTATAGATATGGATGAACTTGGAATTATCGTTTACTTAGATTTTCCATGTGAGTTTTTCATATGAGCCCTTGGAGGAAAATAACCAAGGAGACTGTCATCCTTTTCACACACACTCACAAAATAAAAAGAAATGCTACAATGAAGAAGTGCTGCTCAGAATGAAAAAAAATGTAACTGCAGCACAACAAAGGATCACTATAAAATAATAAGGGGAAATACTCTTTATTTCACTGATTTCGTACTACATCTCATGGTCTAAGCCACATATAAATTAATTAAAAATGGAATTGGGTGGGAAGAGAGGCAGGAAAGAATAACTATAGGAAGGGAACACAGAAAGACAGATAAATTCAGTGGAAAATAAAATGTGGATAGGTAGGTTGCCACATGTGTATAGGCACACTCTCAGCCTACCTTTGTGGAGACTTTTCTAACCCTAACTCAAATACACAGGAAAAATACACTTTTGCTTTGGAGTTGAATCACTTTTAGGGTCCAGGAGAAGAAAATCAAGCCAACCATGGTTTGGAATTACAGAAAAAATAAGGTCTCTGATCGCAAGCTGGTCTTTACTGTTCTGATAAACAATTCAAGTCATGCAGCAGAAAAACCTCAAGATCCACAGGATTTGCTCATCCTTTGCATGGGACCAGTGGCCCAGGATAAATTTAGCAGCAGGCTGCCCTCAGCTGCCACATCATGTCTGTGGGGCGAGATGGTCTCAGGACCTTTGAATTCCAACATCCCTGTTGGGGATCACATTCCAGGTGGATCAGCTGCTTCTTTACAGCAACCTTGACACCTGCAACAATCTCTTGTGGATCAGTGCTGTCTCCCTTTGTCCATCACACCACAGAAGAGAGAAATGAGCAAGAGGAGACTCTGCAAGTGTCCTTTTTCTACATTTTGACAAAGTCTTCAAAACCTGACCTGGCAAAAACTTTCAAAATGAGCCAGCCATAAACTGGGGAGCTCTCATGGATCAGGTGCAGAATTAAATAGCTTTGATAATATCCTAGGGAGAAAATTATTAATACATTTTCACAGCTTGATCAATTAAATCAACAAGTCAGATGCTCAGGTGCAGGAGGCACCAGCCTGCATGAGTTTTAACATTCTTACACCTTTGAAGATTTGCTACATCAGAATGAACATTTTCACCTGGCACAGCAGGACTTTGCTGTTACCCTCCACAGATTTAATGGAATTCGTCTCTGTTCAACAAAATTTTCTCAATTTCTTCTTTCTTCACAATTCTTCATGTGATTCTGCTCCCTCTGCCTGACAAGAAATATATATTTGTCTCATTTGTTCCATGCAATGGTGGAAATTAGATAATGTCTGTACCCAGACATATAGATTCAGAGAAGACTTTTTGGTTTGAAGAGGGTGGAAGTGAAGAATTTTTTATTTCAAGAGTTTCTATTCCCATGAAAAGCTTTGCCTCCTATCAAGACTGATTCCTAATGTTCAGCTATTTTCTTTTCCCTGTGAATATTTGGCTTTATCTGAATTATTGGCTGTATTTTCAGGCTGCTTTCTCAGGTTCAAAGAAAGACTGTCTGTTTATGACTCTTTGTGCATTCCCCTCTGGGACAAAGGGGCTGGTGTGTTTATGACACACTTCAGGGCAGAAGGATTTTGTGCAATTATTTTGCACAATTGCAGAAGAGACAGATTTGTGTGTTTATGTTCCAATACTTAGCTCAAAACAGCAGCTGGGGCATAATCTTATAATGAGTTAAAAAAGCTTGCTTACACAGAATTTACTAGAAGATCACTGTCACAAAACAGGGACACTGCTGTACAGCACAATTTTAGCTATTGAATATTGTCAGAGAAAAAGCTGCCTGAGTTATTATTGGCATTAAAAAAAGAAATATTCTCTTAATACTTTATTTTCTGTTTGTGTGGAACAATGTAGGGAATTTAAAATGAGTCCAAAGTTTTGATTGGCCCAAATTTGCATTTCTAAGTGCAAAAGAAAGTTGGTGGAAAATTATACATAACTCTAGTGAGGATTCATTTTTCCTCCCTCCAGTACTTTTCCCCCATTAATATCTGTCCTGCAGCTTCATGATGAAGAGGATGGATGTCTTAATTAACAAACCCAGGGAATGGCAAGGGATTTTGCACAACTTCCCTCAGGCTATTTAATTTAAAGCATGCAAATAACAGAATTGCAGTAATTAGAGATGTAAAGGCCTTCTAGGTCAGGGAGACCCCAAGCCAGGGCAGAGGTTTTCCCAACAGTGCATTTCCTGGGATGCTGCAGAGAATATTTGAGTTACCCCAACTTGTAGAGCACCGTGTAAGAGCAGTGAAAACCAGACTGAGGAAGGTTCTGTGCAGTCAGAGAGGCCCACGGAGCTGGGAACCCCAACAAAATGGGAAGTGGATCAGTGATGTCACATGGCAGACACAGGGTGATATCACCTATACAGACAGGGACATTCAATGGAATGACATCACAGAGATGAAGCAGAGGAGCTGCAGGGAGCTGCTCTTCTGGGGTCTTTAGAAAAACAGAGCAGAATCAGAGCAGCTTTCAGCTCTGGAGGAGGAGGTGCCCTCGTGAGATCCCTCTTCCAGTTGTAGTTGTGGGGATTATAGAAGGCTCAAACAGATGCTGAGCAAGATTTTCCAGAGAGAAATTTGAATTAGCTCCCTGCTAAATTCTGTCCCAAGGTATACAATCAGTATTTCATGAGCACAGTGAATGCTAAACTCTGTTACATCACTGAACGTTGTTTTCTGTAACAGCAAAAGATCCCCAATACGACAAACAAAGATTTTATAAGGCTTTCTGATGAGATAAAAATTCCTGCTGCTCCCAAGGTGGTATATTCTGACAGGTTAAATGGTGGAGGAGAAATATTTAATAAATGGAAAATAGAATTTGCGGCATACATTTTACTCCACAAATTCTGCTGGCAAAGCAGTGAAAAAGACAAAACAGGAAACACATCACCATATCTTCTCTCTACTCCCCCCTGCACAGGCCCAGGCCAGCAGCACAGAGCACCAGCTCTTCCAAACACCAGACTCTTAAGTTGCACAAAACTGCTCTAAAGCCATTCAGCATCTTGAGTGGTGGAAAGGGGAAAATCTGTCAGCCTGGCTGTTACACTCAGATTTTTTCCCCAAGATTACAATCTTTCCCTAATCCTTATTGCCTCTAGTATATAAATTGATGTGTTGAAGATCTTGGGAGGTGATGAAGAGGGTTGTACACAAAATCCTCCTGACAGTGTCATTAGTGAAGACGCTTTCCAGAGGTTCATTGCCCTGGAGAAAACCAGTCCCAAAGGAAGTTTTGCCTCATTGCAAAATGAGTCGATGACTCTCTGTTCTGGAAACGTTAGCCTTGTTCATATCAAAGAGTTCCGTGCTCAGATGTTGGGTGGTGCTGAGAGGAAAATGTCCAGCCCTAATTTTGACACCCTGTCTGCTCAATAGAGATAGGAAGAATATTGTTTTAAAGTCAGCAAGTGAAGGTGGAAAAAAATCAAAAGAGAAATCTTTTCCTCAGAGGAGAAAAGTCCAGTCATCACCACATTGACCAACTCGCAGGCAAAAATGAGAGTAAGACAAGGTTTTAGTTTTGGATATAGACAGAGTTGTTACAAAAGCTCTGTAAAAAATGGTCTTACAAAACATGATGACTAAGAATCACATTGCTGAGGTGCTATTTCTTCCAGTTCACAGTGAAATAAATAATTGCTGTTTCCCTGTATAAAGGATTCGTGACAGCTTTGGAGCCCAGGCAGCTCAGCCAGGCACTGCTTTCAGAAGGGAACCTCCAACTGCTTTCCCTTCTTGCTCAATCCCTATGCACCAATAAAAAGAGATATGAAAGAAAGAAAAAAAAAAGAAATCCATAGCTAGAAAACTACAATTTTGCAGCAACATGAAAACAAAAACGAATTGAGAAAAGCAAAGGAGTAATGGTGGCCTCGCTTCCAGATTCTTATTTAGCATAAGGACAGATTTAACCTGGCTGTGGACTGAAGGCTTTTCCCGTTAACACAAGGTCCTAAACACAATTCCCATAAACACTGGGAAAGTGCTTTCAGGGAGCATGTTTAGCGTAAAGCTTTGATCATGTCTACACTCATTTTGGCTTTTCTCTTTGCTTCAAATCCTCCTCATCATGCTGACCACATACTCCTCTGGCTTGTTTGTTCATGGTAAGCACAAAACAAACACTTTCAAGGGATCTTTCTATAGGAATGTTCTACAGTTACAGCAGCAAAATCCTCAAATGACTCCGTTGGTTACATAAAGCCTGGGATATCCTAGGCATTCCCAGAATACTGATTTGATATGAAAAGAAAACCAGCAGGACACATTTGCTCTACTCCAGTTTGTTTTGCCAGCAGACATGACACACTGCTACACCTCACATCTGCGCCCCACGTCTAGAAAACCACGTTTTTAAGACTAAAACCTCTCTATCTCCTTATTTCTTTCTGCAGACACACATATTCCAAAGTAAAATTAAATCCCTAAATAAGCAAAGAAGCATATTTCCCACAGAAGTGAATCATTGCTGATTGCCTTGTCTCTTTCTTTAAAAAAAAAAATCCAACTTTATCTCACGGATAGAGGCGGTATCTATGGATTTGCCTTGGCCCATGCAAAGAGCATAATGAAGCAGAAAACGTTTTTCATTGTTCCTGACTGTGCAAATTCAGGGGAGGGAGTAGCAGAGGCTTTTTATTTTGGGGGAGGGATTTGCACTGGGAAGCAGAGTGGGTATTTTCTTGGTTAAGATATATGTGCTAGAAATCCCTCAAGAGCATTTACAGCCAAGTGATGGCAACACCCTTTTCTTCCTGGAAGAGTTTTCATTGAATCCCATTGCAATTAAAGGTTCAGTTCCAAACAAAGACTGAAGGCTTAGGTTGTGTAAGGAAGTACTGCAGAGGAATAGTTTGTTCCTCACCTCAGAAATGGCTCTACACACCCGAGCCTCCCATGGATGTGGTTTGTTCCCACCATTGATTTGGATTCCAGGGGACACAAGGCACACATTTAGCCCGTGCAAAGCCCACAGAGAAAGCAAGAACCTTTTAGTGCCTCAAGGTCACACACAATAGCAAGATGCTTGTGAATTGGTGAGGGAGGATGAAAGTGAACACTTACACTTAAAGAGCAACCTCTGTTACACTGGCTTGTTGCCAGAAAAAATAACCCATTACAATCAAAACCCAGTTAAGTCAAACAGTCCATGCTTAATTAAGCCCACTCTAAGAGTTTTCTGTTCAAAGCAGCTGATATTTTCAGCAGGTGAGACTGAAGCTTGCCAGCTCAGAGTATCAAATCTAAACCCTTAAACGTGGGTGTCCACGCTCTGTGTATTGCTGAGATGGAAAAGGGGATGCAGAGCCCAGAACTGGAATATTCAGAACACAAAGATTCAATTGAAAACATCAATAGCTGTGCCTATGCCACCAAATACAGTGGGCTGGGCCTGTTCTTGGCCCTCAGGCCGAAGGAATGTACAGTACAATTCACATCCACGTAAACAGAATCTTTTTTTCCTCCCCAGAAGGGTGTCTCATTCCTATTACCCACTGGGACCAGACCTTGGCAACTCTCTATTCCCAAAAGATGGTCAAAAGTCACTTGAGTGACTGATATTTGTTGAATATTAAAAGTGTGCCAGGAGTTCTGCTCACTTGAGGAATAATTAAACACTATGAGCACTCAACACGAGCCTGGACTGAGTCTCACATCCCAGCCTTTTTCGGTTTATTGGGATGGTATGCAGCCCATCCATCCCAAGATCACTAACCAAAGCAAATAGCTTCTTTTGAGCTTAAAAGAAGGGTTTTGTCTTAGAGGTCATTACAGCCAGCCCAAAGTCAGCAAGATTCCTTCCAATAATTCAAACAAGCTTCACACCCAACTCCCAGCACCATTCCCTGCACAATGGGTGATATGCTAACTCACAGCAGACTCTGTAGCCCAAAAGTAATCCCATACCACTGTTATATCCTGATTTTCCTGGTGCAGAAGCTCAGAAAGTCTAATTCTGAACCTGGCTTGAAGCACATGGAAGAGAAGGGGGAAGTAGGCTGACTGAAAACAATGAATATCAGCTCACTTTAGCCATCAAACCCACAAAAATGTCTACAGTGCAGATCAGTCATCCAGAACAGACAGGGGAGATAAGGAGGGCAGGAAACCACACACCTAAACACACACAGAAGCACGAAGCTACACACATGCACCAGTTTGTCAGTGCTGCTTGTCTGTAAAAGCAAAATAAGCAGCAATGCTATTGAAAAGGTTTCTCCTCTCCTTTTCAGACAGAGGTGTGCAAGCCAAGCCTTGACTCGTTTGGGGAGAGGGTGTTTCATTGTGGTTTGGAGATGCATCCAGGATTTTTTATTACTCAGAAACTTTGGTTCTGAGTGTATTTTTATAAGGAGTCTGAGAATGAAATATGATTCATATTTACATCTGTTAACATGTTGGGAACAGAGCAAAAAAAAAAAAAAGAGGATGAGCAAACTGCTGCTGAAAGAACTAAAATAAAAAACTTGGTTCAATTTCCCACAAGACTTTCTAGGTTTGGGCAGAAAATGTTTATGTTACCGAAAACACTGAGGTGAAGGCAAAAGACAGTGGCAAAGCCAGCAATGATTTGAGCTGTGCATCTGGTCTTTTGGTAACGTTGATTAGGAAAGCACATAAGGAGTGTTGCAAATTAGTTATGTCAATTCCGGATTTTGATACAAACTGTTTAGTCCCATGATGTAATTTGGGCTGGCTGGCCAGAGCTCTTCCCCTGTAGAAAGAATACATTGTAATAGTTTTGTCTGTGTGAGTGATGAGTGTACATACTCTTATAAATAAGATGTTTTGTGCAAAGTTTTCACATAAATCTGGGACAACTGAAGTATAATAGAAGGAAAATGCCATGTATCGCAAAGAATTTTTCCCCCAAATTAACCTCCATAAATGTCTTAAGAACAGAGGGAGCATCTAATGAAAGGACCTTTATGCAGATGCAGATCATGACATTCCATTCATAAAACCAGAGAGGAGCAACGTGATGTAGCTGCAAGACTGGGGGGAAGGAGACAAAAAGAAGTAGTAATTTCAGATTATGGCAAAAGCTCCAAGATGTCTTGACTAAGAGCACAAAAATTTGCATCACCCAGGCTGCACATCAAGGCTTTCCAAGGTCTGATTCTGAAAGCCTAACCTCTTCTCAGGGCTGCAGTTTCTCCTATGGAGAAGCATTCCCCATAAAGATAATTTTTATATCAGAGCAATTACCTAGATTACGTGCAATGACGGACAGGCACTGATTGGCACTACCCAAGTAAACAAGCAGCAAGTCAAGACAGACGTGAGCAACCACAGATGGGAGAGAAAAAAAACCATTATTCATCTCTTAAAGAGGAGCAGCGAGAGCAGAGATCCTCCAACAGGACCTGACAGACAATGGCAGAGCCAGGAACTGAAAGCTGGAGCTCTGCAAAGGAGTGCTTCTCTCTTGGGTCTGCCATTCTTCTCAGTCGAGGGCCAGTCCAAGATTAAATCTGATTTAAGAACATTTATCAGACACCTTGCCACATAATGGGAGGATGAGAAGATACCACCTAAGGAATGAATATTTAGTGAATATTTTGTTCATATTGGGTTAGGCATGGTTTATTCTAGCCACGCAGAGAAGGGAAAGTGGCAGAGACAAAAACAAAGTGACATTCTCTAGTTGTCTATGGGGCAAAACCCTTGCCCAGTGAACCACATCACCTCAGAGAGAAAAAAAAAAAAAAAAAAAGAAGAAGAAGAGGCTCAGCAATATAGATGTTAAAGGGATGTCAGAACAGCCTGGCAGTGCAAGAGTGCACTCAGGAGACTGCAGACCAGATGCTACAGATTAAAACTGCTCACCAGTCTCAGCTAAGAGCAGCACTCAAAAGGAGAATCAAAATGCCTTACACCCCTTTTGTGAGCATCACTTCTGGGGGTGCAGCCAGGCAAGGAGAGAGCTACCAAAGCCCCAGCACCTGAGAGATGCTGCCCTCTTCCCAAGCTGTTCCAAGGGGCTCGTGTGGCACTATGAGAAGGCTCTGAGAGCTGTGGATGGGAACCACATGCGAGCACACCCCCCTGGGAAGAGCCCCATGTGCAAGGCAGCGGGCAGACCACCAACTAACTCCATGTGTCAGGGGCTCACGGGGTGTCTGACTTGTTTGGGAACCAAACAGGAGGGGGGGCAGGAAGGTTCCCAGCCTCTGGAAAGAGCCTGGCACATGACATGTGTGTTTGTTGTGAGGGAAGAATCCCACTCCAGAGAACGTGTTGGAGAAGCTGCCTGACAAGACAAAGTGGCTGCTCCTTGTTTTCTCTCCCACAGTTTGTCTCATCTGATAGTGAGGCAAACCTGGCATGGGCTTCTGTGAGTTGGAAAATTGCTAGGGGATCCCATTTTGCACACTTCCTTGCCTAAACTGAGCCATGTAATTACTTCTGAGGAAGAGAAATATCCAATTAATGCGGCCATTCTCCTGTACCAGCAGCCAATCATTGCAAAGTAAAGGATGAAGTAGAAGAGAGTAGCACCTCTGCTGCTGCCAGAGGTTCTCCCACCACATTCACACCAGAGGGAGGCTCGAGGTCCTTTCCTTCTTTTGCCCTTGTCCTCATTTTGCTTGGATTCTGGGTCAATGAAATACCTTTTTACAGATACCTTCCCTCCATTCAGTTACTTTCTCCTTTTCCACTCTTACAGTCACCCTCTTGCACCAATTAAATCCCACCACCTTGGGGCAGAACATCATCCTCCCTGTGTTACCTCTCCAGGAGAGGTGACAGGTGTCACCAGGACTGCCCAACTTTTGTCCCCATAAGACTCCCCTGAGGTTGCCTCTAAAGTTGCCAAGCTCCTTGGCACACAGCAAAAGCTGTGCACAAGGAAGGCACAGACAGCTCTCAGTGAAGGCCCAATAATCAGAAATTTGGCCTCTGGCTGTGGTTTCAAGGCTTGGTTTTGGGTTATGCCACAGACTTCCACAAAACTTGGACTAATCCTTGGATCTCACATATTGAGCTGCTGTTGAAAATCCAGGTTTTAAACCTCCCAGATGCAAGGAAGAACTACTTCTCTACTGCACAAGGCTTTCCACAGATAAATTCCCCAGCTCTAGATGGAAATTCAGAAGGGAGAGGGCTAATGCACCTTTTGGACAGTCATGCAGACATTTCTGCCCTTTCATTCCTGTCCTTAAAAACCTGCAGCCACATCACAGAAAAATACTGTAAAATATTTTTATCTATTGTGTTTTTAAACTGTTTTCAATTTCAATAACAAAAGTACTGCTTTTATGCTATTTTTTTTCTCTGATGCTTTGCTGGATTAAGATATAATTTCTGTTGCTTAAAAAGGGGTATATGAAACTCTTAAATTTTGCTGCATTTACATTCTGCCACCAAGTCGCAAGATATTGCAGGCAATAACAAAGTAGAAATCAGAATTTTTACTACTGCAGAATACAGATAAACAAGTATCCTAATAAATAGAGCCTACCCAAATTTAAATCCTGTATTGGTTTGTTTCTCTTTCTTTTGGTTGCTCTTCTACTGCAGAATTATTTCTGCAGTGCTATGAGGCTTCAACAATATAAAATATTTGTTTAGAATACAATTTAACCAAACCTAAAAACTCCAACTAAACCTAAAAACTGTGGAATTACTGTAGGACTCTTACTGTAACTTAGAGTTACATAAATATGCAGAACTATGTAATAGCCATGAGCTACATGAACAGTGTAATTCTTAGAAACCAAACAAGTGTGAAATCTCCCCTGAAAAACACCTGGGCAGTGCAGATGAGTGGCTAAAATATCAGCACTTAAGCCTTGCTGGTCTGGACCAGCTCAGACCTGAGGTTAACTATCAGGTCTAATCGATCTCGTGGTCCCGCTTCAGAGAACAGAGGTGTCTCAGAGCAGAAGCAGATGTGATGTGGTACCAGGTGCTGCCTGAATGGCATCAATGAGAAATGTTCCTTCCTTTGTCTGAAAAGGGTAAAAGCAGAGCTAAGCTGCCAGCTATGACCTGGTTTTGTTGGTTGCAGTTTGTAGAACTTCTGTGGCTTGAAAGCATCTCCCCTTGTCTCATCAATCCCTTGAAAAAATTTGTAAATATTGATATTTTGTAGGGTTTGGGTTTGGGTTTTTTGGGGATGGGATTTTGTTTTCATAAGACCGCTTTTAATGAAAGGTTAAAGAATTCAATATTTAGAGCAGAGAGTGAAGGACAGATGAGGAAAAAGAAGTGCAGGCTTAGCTTCCCTTATTTTGAAGAAGTTTATTCCTTTTGGTTTGTCACATAGCTGGTAAAAAGCTGCAGAGCTTGAGGAACTGCAGAGTCCCATGGATTCCACTCTCCATTTCCCTCCAACAAGCAATTTGCTCACACCTCCATATGCAGTTCTTGATTCTCACATTTAGAAATGACATTCCATTCAACTCCAAGCTGTCCCACAAAATCAAACATGAATTAGCAAATCAGTTTAAAGAAAATTTCCCAGAAACATTAAAAGAGCTCATCTGACCTTTCCAAAAAAATCATTTCACTTTTCAAACAGCAAATTTTGCTTTTAATCTCTGTCTTTTATGTTACCACAAAGAAGTTTCCATGACATACTTACAAGCAGAAATGAAAAGCACTGGATGAAGGCTCATATGACCTAGTTTAATATTCAAGCACTCACATCCTTCCAACTCCGCCACTGTGTAATGAAGATCTAGACTAAAAAAACTAATGTACAAAGTGTTTCGTCTTCAAACTGCTAAGTCTGTGTTTTCTTCTCAAGACTCCAGCTGAGCTCTATTAACACCAAAGTAATGTATAGCCACTGAATTTCACTCCAGACTTCACCAGCTTTCATCTGGCTCCAGAAGACCCTCCAAAGCTGTGCCTATGTATTATTCTTTCAATGAGAAAAGGATTAGTATTGACTGATTACTGGCTGCCCAGCAATGCAAGGAACTTCTGAGCACAAGAGTGGTCTTTGGAATGCCTTGTGTTTTAGAAAGACATCAAATATGAAACCCCTAATTTATTAATTTATGTGTACATTTTTACAGGAGCCCATGAGAAGAGGCCTGACAGCCAGCCATAGTTTAATTCACTCTGATAACACAGAGACTATAAATCTTAACCAACAGCTCAACATGCGAGGCATTTGATGTGTCTGGGAACCTGCTGTATGAAAGAAATTAGCTGTAGAAAAAGAAGCAAAATGCCTATTCCCATGGGAAGAGTCTGCAGGACTGGCAATAGATCATTTGTTCATTTGGAAGACACTTGTTCCTCTAGTAAAACAGCAACTAATATTTTTGCTTTCCACTGCTCAGACAGGAAATATGGTGCTAAGGGCCAATAGGCAGAGCAAGTCATCGTGCTAATTACACGGTCAGTAAACATTTGCTCTCCCATGTTTCCTAAAGGCCTGAATAATTCCTGGTTGGAATTCAGCAGTGGGACCAGCCACCTTCTTCCTCTCTGACGCAAATGCTGAGGAGATGTAACACATTTTAGAGGATATCCAGGTTAAACACCCCTGTTTTCACAGGATGATCCTGTCACCTGGAAAAGGTTGAGTGCTACCACATTTAGAGGGGAAATGAGATTTTTGAAGTATCAGAGGAGCAGGGTTCTGAAACTGCCCCTCAATAGATGGCAAACATCCAAATTAAAACAGCCTGATAAATGTACAAATGGGATTGTAGAGCAGGACACTTACTGAGAATTTTTTTTTTAGTGGCCAACTCCCTTCTAGTACTGTCTTCAACCATATATAAGTCATATTTCTCACATGCAAAATCATTGGAGATGGACCACCTCATTACACAAGAGGGTGTGATATGGAAAATCCTCTTCTAACCTACAGAAACAGAGCAAAAGAAGCAGATTTTATTTTAAGGCACAAAGGTCTTCTTGCTTGCTGTAATTGTGGGGGGTTATTTTACTTGGTGAGACTCTGAAGTTCTGACTAACCCAAATATTTTTTATTGGGCCACATCTTCTTTGCTGACTTCCTGCCTAGCAAAGATCCAGTCCAGGAGCTGGCCACAAACTGAACAACATTGTAGGTATCTGACCTTCTCCTAGAGTGGGCTTGTATGGTAAACAGAGAGATCCATCTACAGCTTCCCAGTTAGCTATCTTCTTTTCATCTTCTCCGTGGAAGAAAGCTACTTCCCATCCACACAGAGCTCAAATTCCTGACTGCTACTCACTGGATTAGGATGAGCAAGTCATAAGATTCAGTTGTGTCAACATCAAAGGAAAAACAAACATCCAAGTGTTTTGAAAACGCTTCGGAGTGAACTTCCATTTCTCATGTGCCCTGAGTGCAGCTTCACCCCCCCCAAATTTTAAGTAAAACAGCTTCCTAATAGCATTCTGAACAGTGTAATTGCAGGCAAAATGCTTGACTTCCACCCACTGCTTCCCATGCTCTCAACACGTGCCATCAATCCTTTCCATTTTGACGTACAGTTGCTTTTCATTCTAAAGGAGAGGGTTATTTTGTTGTTGTTGTTGTTGTTTTTTGTTGTTGTTTAATTTAAAGAAAAAACAACGGAAGACTCAAAGCGTGGACACCATGCTTTAGATCTTGCCCTGTTATGGACTGTCAAACCCTCCTGGAACAGAACCACTCTGGATGATGTGAGGAATTAGCCAGTTGCATGTAATTTCTTCTTTCACATCTCTATTCAGCTGTACCTCGGAACTAATGTTCTCAGAGAGGGTCCAAATATCCCCCCAAATCCAACCATTTGCTGGTGGTGCCCAAAAATGAGCAGCAAACTCCTGAAACAGAGACTCCTTCTGAAACCAGCCCTAAACAAGTCCAGGGACTGACTCCAATGGCATTTTCCATACCAGCCTTGAACAGAGAGTTCTGTGGCCATTGCACAGTTTGGCAGCTCTTGCCTCCTGCTATTCCAAACACTGTTTAGCCAAGGTGAAGTCTGAATGTTATGAGAGAAAATAGGACATACTTTTCCTGGGGCTTTCCTTTGTAAGAATTCAGCTGGATATGACAGTGATTATTTAAGTGATATTTTCAGCCGTATTTTTGACCCTTGGGATTTGATAAACTTTTCCCACTGCAGCAGGTTGGTTTACTGATCTTGCAAGCAACACACTTGAATGCTTTTACTTTCACCTCCACTACCACTGAAATGCCTCTGCGAGGCATTGCAGTCAGCTCCTCTCCACAGAAATTGAAGAGCACCACAAATGACTGTGCATTAATAAAGAGGCAGAAAGCACCGCAGTTTCTCCATTACTCTGTCATCAGAGATATCTGCTCTAGGTTGTGCTCGGAGCATTAGCCCATGTAGCCTGATATGAGTTCACCAGGCTGGAATTCAAAACACTAACCAGCTGTGGGAACCCGGGAAGAAGGCTGTCACACTAAATGGTATCCAGATTAGAGCTGTGAGAATTTGGGAAAGCCCGTCTAGCAAGCATGATCTCTTGGGGGGAAGGGAGGGAGAGAAACAGTTCCCAAGTTGTTAGACTCCTGAGCCTAAAGGAAACTAGGTCTGTCTCTTCAGATACTGCCACTGCAAGGTTTGACTGGAACTAAATCTGGATCAGTGGATATTTTCCCAAGGGAAGAAATACAGCGAGTAATTTTATTGAATTAAAGTACCGATAGCTACCTCAAAGATGGCTTTTTCTGCACTGTGCAGTCTGGAGCTGGGTGCACATGACTCCCTAAAGGATCTCAAAGTGGTAGAACTGCTGGGAATCATGGTATAAGAGATGGACCCTCTGTGTCAACTTGCAGATGAGGGAGGGTGTGACGTGTCTGACGTGCAGGTGCTTGATTTGAAATCCCCACCAACTAAGCAGCCAAATTCAAGTGATGACTACACAGTCAGATATGCAAGGAAGACAGAGAATACAAGTAATTTATTACTTACCTACCCTACAACTGATATTCCACTGGCTGATGGAAAAGGGGAGCGGGAAATATTTGCCTGTTCCCAGCTCTGATATCACAGGTGATGTGACATGGAGAAATTTATTTACATCCAAGCACTGCACAACCTTTTTAGAAGGTATTTCTTTTCCAAGCCTTGCTAAGGTATGACAGACCTGAGGACAAAGTCCCAAACTGATATTTGCTTGCGTCTTTATAACAATCTCGCAAAACTCTCGAAGATAGTAGGAAAAGTGAGAAGTCTCTAGAAAGAACCCTTGGCATGCTGCTGAATTTCCTTGGATGCTGCCACACTAACTCAGCACTCCAAGCACGGTACCCACACAGGAATGGGATGGAAGGAGTTTCAGGATAGAAGGGGGTGCTCAGTGAGCTGTGGGCACATCCATCAGTGTCAGGGCCGGAAAAGCGATGCCCTTCAGGTGGTGGCTGCTGGGGGAATCCATCACGGGGTGGAAGGGGCCTGTTCAAAGGCAGGGATGCCTCAGGAAGTGATCTTGTTCTGCATCCCCAGCTAGTGACCCTGAACACAGGAGCCACGCAGATGGTGTCAGGCCTCTGTGAGTCTCGGGGAACATGGCACACAAACCTGATTAATGTCACACCTGTAAGGCTGGTGGGAGTGACTAATGACACGTGTCTGGTGAAATCCCCCTCCGCAGCTTCCCCTCTCGCACTACAGGCGAGTCTATTTATCTGCTCAACTTTGCTCCAGACTCAGAGGGGGGGAAAAAAAAATCCACAAGTGGTTCTCTTCTGTCAACATGTTAATTGGGCTGATTATGAAAGAAAACAATCACAGGGACAACAGAATAAAAACAAAACAAACAAAAACGGCCAGACACAGATTTTCTACTATGTATAGCACTGAAGCAGCAAACCAAGACAAGAGCACAACTTTCTTCCTCTTTGTTAATTAGAGTGATAGACAGCAGTCAGGGAAATGTTGATGGTCTTTTGTCTTCCAATGTATTTTGTTTCTTCAGCAGTACCATTAATGAAAACAGCCACGATATGACAAATTTTTGATGTTGAAAGTTTGATTTGTAATGAAAATGGGCACTACAGTCACATTTTCCTTCACATCAAGCAAAACTCCAAACTCTCGTTACTAGATGCCTTTTTCTCTGGTTCCCACAACAAAATACAAGACCAGCAGAAATCAGGGAAGAGAATGGCTCTTAAGTATTTTGAATAATTCTAAGCATATTTTTCCCAGCCCAGAAGAGCCTCTCTGCAGAAAGTGACAGAAACCAAAATAACATAACCCACACATTCCCAGCTCCATCTTTCTAAACAGGGAAGTCCACACTCCCTTGCAGGGATCAGAAAGTCCTGACTGCCATGCCTGTTTTTACCTCCAGCCCTGTTGAAACCTCTGCTTGGGATACCTGCCTCAAATATGTTTCTAGCTGCTTCCTAGGTGCTATAATGGTGATGTAATACCAGATCCCAAATGCTTCCATGTCTTGCATGTTCATACAACAGAATCCCTCACTCCATGGGAATCCCCAGACCAACCCAAGGCTCCTCTCCAGTCACCCAAGAGGCAAAGAACTGCAGATGCTGTTTTTTTCCTGAAGTTTCTTTCCCTTCTAGGTAAAAACAATGCAAGTTCCTGCAGAAACCCATCTGGCAGTCTTCACTCGTGCAAAACCTTCCCCATCTCCCAGCACAGACATCAACTACGGAAGGATGTGCAGGATTAGGCTGTAAGAGATTTAACCTGAGGCAAGTTAATGTGACTCATGAAAGGAGACATCAATTACTGAGCATGGGAGACAGATTAAGGGAGAAGTGGAAACTGTTTCTTTTCAGTAACTCGTTTAAGCTGTGTTTGATTTAAGAGGTCCTTGACAAGAAATGCACTTAAGGGTTTTAATACTTCAGCCATTCCAAGCTGCAAGTGAATAAACCCAAAGGGCAAAGCACCTTGACCCCTAAACAGCGATCAGCCAAAAACCAGTCAAGATATAACATGTCCAGCCCTACATCCTTTCCCAGATTTCAGCTGGAGTACTACAAAGATTCAGGCTGTCATGATAAAAAATGGCCAAGCAACCCTTCTGGCTTCCTCTGAGTCAGCTGCAATGATTAGCAGCAAAATAGGTCTTCCAGTGACACAGTCAAGACAAGTTCACCTTTCAATCTGAAATCCTGATTTTAGATGGTTTTCAGCTGCCAATATTTATTACAGCAGCCTGTGGAAGCTTCAGACAGGCATGAGGACCCCATAAGCTTAATATTGAACACAAGAAGTTTGTAGGAGTCTGTAAAGAGCACACAGAGACTTTCTGCCAGATTTGGGAGACAGGAAGAGTCTCCCAAGATGAGTGGATGGGAATCACTGACATTTGAAAGGCTCCATCCTGCCTCTGTCCCTCAGCTCCAATGTATCTAGAAAGATCCACTGGTTCTACAGTTCCCCAGAATGCTTCAAGTGAGGTCTAAAAGAAAATGAAAACAGCAGTTACTCTCCAACAATATGAGGATGCCTCTGCCTGAAAATATTCACATACATCAAAGAAGGGCCTGACCAGTGTTTAAATAAGTCACTTAAATTTTTAGACACTATTACACAAGGGGGTTTTATTTGTATGCTGCTTTTGATATTTATTTACTTATTAGCAAATAATTTTCATCTGTTAAACGTTTGCATCTCATATGAGAAACATCAAAAGCCTCAGACCTTTGATGACATTTATCCCCATCAGTGCACAGCAGATTACAGCGAGGAGAAAGAAAAACCCAAACACAAGGCATTCAAAGCCAACCAGCATGGAAGGCAGAAATGCATCTAGCTCCAAGCAATTATATATTAATGAATAAACATTGTTCTCCACTGCTACCTCATGCTAAGAGATAGCCACAAAGCAGTCAGCACAAACTTAATTCTTTCCATTCCTCTTCCTTGCGGCAGCTTTGTCACTTGTGTTACAGCCTGAGCTCTGCAGCTCTGATATCAGCTGGGTGTACCCAACACTGAGGAGAGCATGGGAGAGTTTCACCCCCAGAAGCAAAATTCTACAAGGTGTGGGAAGGAGAAAATCTCATATACAAGATGTGCAAGTATGAAACAGTCACTGCTCAGTTTGAAACATCCATCAAGTTGTGCATTTCTGAAAGGTCCTACGTGTATTCAAACATATTCAAGCTACTGAGATGTTATTAGAGGGGCAGAGGGGAGAGTAGGCAAGCAGGGGACAATAAATAAATAAATAAATAAAGTTTCTATTAAATATAAAAGTGCAAGATTTCATACTTTAACTAGCTTCAAAAGTTATGTTAATGAAAATTCAAATATTGACATTTACCTCCAGTGGGATACCCAAAAATGAGAAATTCTCAATTGACAGTGAGCACAGCTTCTCTTTTCTAAACAAACTGACCTAAAAATAAATCAATAAAATCACTAATCCTGTCTTGCACATACCTTTGCTGTTTATCAGTTCCATAGATGTGTTACTAGAAGCCTTTCAGGAGCAGTTTGGAGCTTGTCTCTGGAGTTCCCCTGGTGACTCTGGCAGGTGGAATGCATTAGCTAAGTCTTCACCTATGTTAGGCAGGGAAACAGGAATTATTTCAAGCAAACAAATATGGCTTTCTCCTGCAAAAGCATCATAAGCTCCAGAGTTCCCTCCACTTCCCAGTGCATACCCAGCTTTTTACTGTGCTAAACCAAAGCTTTGTTTTATCAATTACACCATGGAAGCTGCTCCATGAGTCGGGAATATTCTTTTATTTTCTGATTAAGGATTGGTAAGCATCACTTGGATGCAATGCCCCAGCAATAATGCAGGTAGATGTAATTAGGGATATATATACACAGCATTCAGTCTCAGGACCAAATACTGCAGGACCAGAGTGTGGAAAGGGACAACCACTTTACTCTGGAGCAAAGGGATCACAGTGGAAAAAACGTGAGTCTCTAACCCAGGATTTCCTTCACGGTTTGGCCAAGCAGCAGCAGCTCCACACACCACTCTTCCGTGAAGTCAAGAGCACAGCACAAGCTTGCCCTCCAGTAAAACAAGTAAAACAATAGTTTCAAAGTCTCCCAGGATGTTTAAATCCTTGGCATGGCTCACGTAACTATGCACAGCAAAGAGTTTCCACTGGTATGAATGTGAGTTCTGTGCCTACATAAATGCCAGCAATGGTTGTGCACTCCAAATTGCCTTCTCTCAGATCCTGTCACTTCTTTATCCAAAGATTCCACCATTCACGTGCTCAACAACCAACATGTTCAATAGGTGGAAGGTTAAAAAAAACCAAAAAAAAATCCCACCAGACAAACTGCAGGATAAGGTCTCTTTCAGCTCACTAATGTACATCAAAAATCAGACCAAATAAAAATGATTAAGTTTTTAACAAACACAAGAGGTTGTCTTCAGCACTGATCTTATAATTTGAGTGAAATATTTATAACTGCAGTTTCAATAGTACCTCCCAAAGCTGTGTTTTGCACAGGTTTATGCTAAATTAACAGTATAATGAATGTTCAAGAGCAGTATCCCTAAAACTACTCATGTTGAAGAAATTAACCTATGGATTGAATGTCTCTTCCAGTTGACAATTAATGCAATCATGGAAAGAAAAGGAGGAAACGTGAGTGCCAAGGGATGGGAAATGGGAGGCCTGATTTCTTTTGCAAAATTAACTCTTGGGGCAGAAACAAAATTCAGCCTGCTGGCTAAAATTTGGCTTTCTTCCTATTCAAATAGCTTTCTAATCCGTTCAACATGTTAGATGTGTCTCAAACTGGACCTTGCACCTTGTGGGGGAAACACCACTGTTGATTTCTGGTTCTGTAGGGCACTACCAAGAATATTCCATTCACTGAGGCCTTTTTCTGTTTTTAACCTAAGCCCATCATTAGTATACAGAAACAACACTAACAGATAGTGCCAAGTCCTAATAAACGATGTCTGAAATATTTTTCTAATTAGCAAGTAGTGAGGTGTCCAAAACTGAAGTCAGCAGAAAGCCCTTTCACCACAGGATAGGGCAGGAATGCAGAGGAGGTGGGAGCAATGTGCAGAACTGCAACTTGGAGCAGACACATTTGCAAGGGAATATAATCTCACAGCAAGATTTTTCTCTGGTGAAGCATTAGAGCGCTTATTTTTAAGCACATATTTAAATCCAATCAACATTTAAAAGCCATTTAAAAGCCTTGAGGATTGTGTTGAAATGCTTTACTAAAAAGAAAGGCTCAAGAAATAACTCACTTCCATAAGTTACTCTGATAGTGGGGTATGATACAAACTGGAGTTGTCCACACATCCCTGCTTTCAGAAGATGAGGAAAGGATGAGAGAATTGGAATTGTTCAGACTGGAAAAGAGAAGGCTTTGGAGCGAAGTAATTGCAACTTTCCAGTACCTGAAGAGAACCTACAAGAAAGATGGGGAGGGACTATTAACAAGGACAAGGGGTGATGGCTTTAAATTGACAGAAGGTGGGTTTTGACTGGATATCAGGAAGAAATGTTTTACTCTGAGAGTGCTGAGATACTGGGAAGGTTCTTCAGAGCAGCTTTGGCTGCCCTTGCCCTGGAAGTGTTTATAGCCAGCTTAGATGGAGCTTGGAGCAAGCTGGTCTAGTGGAAGCTGTCCCTGCTCCAAGCATTCTTTCTCCAGTCCCAACTAGTCTGGATAGCTGTGCCTCTGCAGGCACTTTATCTTTAGAGGAGACAAAAGAGAGAAAAAACCCCAAACTGAGGAGCAAAATCTTTCTATTTTGCAGCCTGAAGAGCGGAGGGAAAGCAGGGAGGGATCCGTGCCTCAGCAGCGTGGCTGTGAGTCATGCTGCCTCCCAGGGCTGCTCCTTGGGTGGTACAGTTTACACACCACCTCCTGCTCAGAGGATGAGCCTTAAGTCACCATCCAGCTCTTTGGGAAGGAAACAAATACGGATTTTACATAGGCCTGGTCATATGGCCTGTGTGATGTTATCCGACATGTAATTATCAAGAGGAAATTTTCTAAAGCTCAGGCTGTTTGCTTCCAAAGGGATCCCAGTGGAAAGCACTTCTACTTCCACATTTCCCTACTTTGAATATCTTCCTGACTGGATTTTTTTTTTTTTTTTGCTTTAGTTTTTCAGGTCCTCTTATAATTTATACCACCTACTCAGCAAGTTTCAACGCAGTCAATGCTGACTGACCACAGCCACAGAGCAACTCAATGCTCACGCCAATTATTTTCAACAATATATGGATTAGATTACACACACGCTGCCAGAAAAAACTATCTACCTCAGATTTAAATCATTAAGAATGGCCCTCTGGAGACAATAATCTCTCCTCGATGTGAAGGCTACAGACAAATGTCAGAATTCTGTCTGGCCCAGGAATGTTTCCTCATAACAAGGCTGGTTTGTGCAATCAATGAGGCTGACAAAATCTCCGATACGCTCTCAGGGCCTGATCCAAGGCACAGGGAAGTTTATGGTAACACTCCCATTGACTAGAGCTCTGTGGGAAACCTTGCTTTTTCCCCTGACCCATGAGAATTTTTGAGATTTTGAAAGCTTTTGACCATCCTGACCAAGATAGAAAAATTGAAATCTCAAATTTTTGCAGCCTGAATATCTACTTGCATCACTCCCACAAGAGACAAGATTTGAAGTAAAAACCTGATTAAAATATTTTGTTTAGAAGTGAGGGTAAACAACTAAATTTTGAAATTAAAGGTCGTTTTCAAAATCAAAGGATTTGTATAAAGAATTTGGCATTTTTTCAACAAAAACGAGACATCAAAAACTTGTTGAACAATTCCAACAGTCTCTCCCAAACTGTAGAGCAGGTCTTTCCTGCATGAGTGAGTTCACCTGGGATATTTTGCTCTTTAAAAATAGAAATCCCTTGTACGCAGGGACTCTATTCATCTTCCTAACAAGCATAATTTATGTTCCAGCCACTGAAGAGGGACGGTCTCCCCTTGCACACCAAGAGGTGGAAGCCATCTGATTGCAAGGAGAATAAAAATTCCTCACAAGTAATTGCAAAATGTAAACACCGCGTCTCTCATTTTAAATCAATTACGTTTCCCTCTGCAAGGTGATAACTGTCAAATCATCTATCTTAAAGCAGCACTTTCCAGCCCCAAAGGTCTTGAACCCCACATTCAGGTTACAGCCAAAGCCACTGGATGGAGCTGTTAGAAACAGTCTCACAAGCTCCAGGAGTGAGTCATGTTTAGCCTTCAAGAAATCTGTATTGATATTATTTTTAAGACATTTCCAATGGGAAAGCTCTTTGCGAGCAGCGAGGAGGGTTTCTCTCTGTTTACAATATTTACACAGAGTTCTTGCTCTGCAGGGAACAAGCACAGGACACCCTACAAAGGAGATGTCTGATGTATTTTGTGGAACATGAGCAAGCAACACTGAGGACACACAAACATCACACCTGCATCCCCACACCAATTTCCTTTCTTGTGAGGAGAAACTGTCTTGGATCCTCAATATGGATTAGCATTCAAAAAGATAAACAGAACAGAACAAGCCCCACTCCAGGTAGAGAAGGGAGAGGAAATGGAGGAAGAGATATCTATTGACTTACTCTAGTCCTAAAATGAAGCATGCAGAAAAACTGGAATTTAAATTAAAAAATCCTGATAGCCGATGCTAAGGCGTTTTCCTGTGCATTAAGCAGTTCCTGCCAAGATTTGAGTCATTGCAATCCATAATTCTTAAGGACAGTAGTTTCCCAGACAAAGCATCACTGGAAATAGCAACATAGAGCTGGAGTTCATTATTCTTCCTATATGTGTGTGTGTGTATGTATGGCTAGAGAAAAACACTGACAATCCAAGAGCTAATAATAACCCAGGTGACAGCACCTGCAAATAAATGGCTCCTCCATGGGAACTCCTGAACTGACATTTTCCAGTCTCTGACTCCAAGGGCCATGTGAACTGTGCCACCTCCAGAACCTGGAGCACACTTTTCCACATGACAGAGCCAGCAGAGCACCCAAGGCTTCAGCCAAGTGTCAAAAGAGGAGCAGGCCACGTTCAGCAACACCCTGGGGCAGCACAGAGTGTGCTCTGTGACAGCAGCATGGGCTGTGGAATGTGCCACTCCAGGAACACCTCTGCCTTTACTGGGCAGTAAATCCCAGCGCTCCTCCCGCGCCGCTGGCTCGGACAACCTGCGCAGTAAGTTTAGCTTCGTATTATTCATAATACTTCAAAATAAGTGCCTGTGTCAGCTCACTGAGCAAACTGCCCAGATATCTCCCCCTCGTATCTCTGGCTTGTGATGAGCTGTCAGGAAATTCAGGACAGCAGTTGGTTCCCTCACTCCTAGCTAGAGCCTAAGGCCGGTTTCGCAGACACTCCTTTAACCTCCCACTTTAAACCTCTTGCTGAGTGGGCCATGTTTTCCATCACCAGCCACCTTTCCTTAGCTATCATCTCAGCTCCCACAGCAGGCAAATCCAGCAGCTCTCCCAGCACAGGAGCCCTCTTGCAATGCTTCCTGGACAAAGTAGCACTTGAGGTCCGTGACTCCCCCAGCCCCTTATTCTCGCATCCTTGCACCTATTCACGCTTTCATATGCATCAGACTGATTCACCACCCCCTTGCCCAATCACCATCCAAATGCAAAGCCTCATCTGTTGCCTGAGAGGTTTTCAGATGGTGCAGCAGATGGAAAAAATGCTTAATTTGTCTCCAGTTTGTCGTATTGGTGCTATGCATCACATTTGCTGTTAAGATAAGAAACGGGGGAGTCAAAACCTGTGTTCATCTTCCTCCTTCATGGGTTGCGGGGTCCTGCTGGGCAAAGGAAATATTGTGTCTCTCCTGAGAATAAATGCATAAAGTCAGCTTGAAGATTCCAGAGGGCAGGATGGGTCCAGCTAAAATTGTTAGACAGCAAGCAAAAAAGCACAAAGGGAAGCTGGCAGACTCCTGAGAGGAGCAGGAGCTTGCCTACAGGAAAGACATTTTAAAAGAGCTTAATTTGTGGGGTGATGTGGAACACTCAAAGACTGCCTAGGGACTGCATGGAATAAGCTACAGCCTCAACAGTCACCAATAACTCATAGAAACTGAAGGGCATAAAGCAAACTGGAAGGTGGTAGTAGGGGTATAAGTGAGTTAAACTGGATCCCTCTTGGAAGTTTTGGGCTTCCCACACCAGAGTCTTTTCTTGTCATTTTTTAACAGAAGCACAGCCTAAAAAAATTGAGCTTTTTGGCATCTTCTGGCACATATGTAAGAAAAAAGTGGCATAGTTCTGCCTCATGAGTAATGCACCATGACACTATAGATTGGCTGGATAAATTATAGACCTATGAGGATTACAATAAAACAGAGTAAAAAAGCCACAGAGAAGTCTATCCTGTAAAAGACAGAGAGAAAGGAAGTTAATATATGTACCTTATTCAGCAGGTGATGTGATGTTCGAAATATTCCTGAGAAAAGCACTTCCACTGATGGATAATCTCAACTTTGTTCTATACAACAGATATGGTTTTATTCTCAACCTGCATTTTCCCATGCATAGATGACTGAAATTAACAGACAATGGACAGTAAGTCTATCTGTCCCCTTTTTAATTAAACTTGGAAATAAGATGCCTGTTTCAGCATTGGTATTCCTGATTTTTTGGGTTTATTCTGGATTTTGGCAGGGGCGAGCTTGGGTTTTATTTTAAGGAACTCAAACTGAAATAACTATATTGTTCTACTGTGGAGAAAATTTCCACAGTGCCATCAGAGCTTTATGAATATTTACATACAGCTGTTCATGCCACCAAGAGCATGGAAAAACTTTGCATCCAACTTTAGGAAAGCTTTTTTTCTCCACCCCCTACAGAAGTAGGAAGTTAAACTTTCAAACTTTGAAAGGCCCTTTTATTCTTTCTTTCTGTCTCCATGTTGGGACTAAGGAGAAAAGGATAAAGAGTGACAAGAATAAAAAATGAAAAGGAGAAAGAAAAAAATCAGGAAGGGAGCAAAACTTGAAATCAGAACTCAGAGTTCCATCAGCTATTTTTCCAGGGGTAAGAAATTCTTTCCTGAGTCTTTTTAAAGGGGAAAACTACTCTGATATCTCTTTATTTTGAAAACTCTTTTCATTGTCTGAATTTGCACAGTTAGTACTATTATGCTTGTTACAACACCATTCATCACCAAGGACTCAACAACTAATAAATGTAGTATAAACACATCCACATACAGAAATATGTGCTATACTAAAAGGCATCTTTTTAGGATTAAACTACATCTGATATGTGAGCACTGCATCATTTATGCCTAAGCAATGTGTGTTCTTGGTTTTTACCAATTCTGAAAATGCAAGAGGACAGGAAGGTTCTCCATAAAACACATCAGTTCTGTATGAAAAATAAGAACTGTCAGTGAGAGCATTCTTCATCCCTGAGATAAAAGGGCAATTTGTTTACTCTGCTCTTTCCTTGGATTTGCACTCCAGAGGACTGAGCAATGCAGTGAGTTTTGAAATCAGAGACACCAGAAACTCTAATGGTTTTTAATCCAAAGCTCACTTGTTTTCTTGGCAGGAATATAAGATAGCCCCATTCCTGATGATTAATGATCAAGAGACAGTCAGCTAAAGAAAAAAATATCAAAGTGCAAAGTCTAAACTTTATGGACTTAGTGAATAACTTTTCCTGACATGCTGGAGGAAAAAGGAAGTAAACCCAAGCCACTGAACTCTCTGGGTTGCACAGGCCTGTGACAATGACCCGAATCTCATCTCTGGCTTGAAATGCACACCAGAATCATGATAAAATAATGAATGTCAACACTGACATTCTTGGGAGGGCACTCCAATTTAAGGCTAAAAATTCACAGGTATTGCAGATAAACAGCATTAACTGAGATTAGAAATATCCTCTATTTTGTCTGTAAAACTGTTCCTCCAACATCCAAGCAGCAGCCAGGCATAGGCGCATGCACTTGCTCCTTCTCTGCTGCTGGGAATTTTGCCAACATGTAGGATTAAACCACACTTCTGTATCGTTCCCAGATGTGCAATCAGAAGAACATCCTAGAGCATCACCTCCACAGTTTGCCCTAGGAATCAAAGCCGTTCCTCATCCCACCCACCATTAACATCTTTTCATAATTCATCAACCAGCGATAAACCGAAACGCTGCACAAACGTAGCCCTGATTTATTTCATTAAGTGGGTTCTGTGACTGCAAGACCTGTCTCTAATTTACCATATTGCAAACCAACTGCTCCGGAGCAGCACATGTTTTCCCAGGCTCCAGCTATGCTGTCTGGGACGATCCATTCCCTGCAGTAATTCCCACTGGGAAAGGGCAGGCGAAGCCATGCAGCTGTGAGGTGTCTGCCCATGCTTGACCCTGGGTCAGCAGCAACAGCCCAGGAGGTGCTGGAATCCCTCGTAGCCTTCTGGAGGATTTCCACAGCTCTGCATTTCTGCAGAGGGACTCTTCTCCCTGCCCCTGGCAGCCCCACCCCAGAGAGCATCCCTGGCACCGCTGGAGAACAATACCCCAATGTGATTTCAATTAGGGCAATAACAAATTCATGAAGGTTCAGCCCCCACCATCTGTCCAAAGGGAGCAAGGCTCTGTTTGGTTTGGGGCTTGGGGGGTTTTCCCCCTCTTCCCATCCTCCTTTCTTATGAACCGTTTGACAGGGCCATCTACATAACAGAGAGATTTAATGGGGTTTATGGCAAAAAAACAAAAGAGAAAATTAAGGCAGTTCCACTATTAATTCCCACCACATTGGAGTATTACATAATTTATCACTTAACATGTACATAATTTAGCATAATTCAACATTCAAGCACATTAAACAAAGACAGAAAAACAATAGTGAAAGCTTATTAATAATACTGATTCTGCCTTTCCAGAGCAGTAATGTCTGTCTGAAGTCACGCTTCTGCTAAAACTTCAGTTTCCAAAGTTTAGGTGCACTTTGCATTGGAAGACAAAAAGTGGATCAATCTATCTGAAGCAGAATAATTGAAGAGGAGGAATTTTATAAGTTGCTGCATGACTGTCTCAAAACCTTTACTTCCTGTACACATACACACAGGCAGTAAATAAAGATTTTAAAGCCATTTAAATCATGAGGGAGCCTGTCAGACACTTGCCTTGTGCTGCCACTCTCCAGGGCAAAAGGTCAGGCACGGGTCTGGAGTGACAACCAGTGCCTTACCCTGTGGATATTTCACATGTGGCAACTTCCACTACCCCACAGAACCGAATTAACTGAGGTGGTTTGTGGCCCTGGGCCTTCACCCAGAGAGTTGCATGTTCAGACCTCATTCCTGTCCCATGGTGGGAAGAAAATAAAGTGCCAAAACCAGGATGATGTAGGGAGTCTCAGGGCACACTTCTGGTGAGGGATGAAGGGAAGTGCTGAGATAGGAAGGTACTGTCCAGGTAATTCCAAACACCTGGCTCCAGGTGTGTTTTGGGACGCTTTGCAGAGCCTGGGCCATTACAGAAATTCTGGGAAAACATGTGGGAAAGGAGGGAGAGGGTGGGGGAGAAGAAAAGAGGAGGAAGATCTTTCTTCCGACATACTGAAACAATTAATTAGGGCAGATTTAATCATTTCACTCATGTTGAAGGGAGTAAATTCATGCTAAACATGCCACACTGAAGATAATGGAACAAGTCATGGGAAGGAAGATGTTACTGAGTTAAAGAGCAACGAGGGAGAAAGCAGCAAAATTCTTTGCTTTGTTTTAAGATACTCTGTAAGGTTATGTCATCACACTGAGATGTAGGGATGAATAATTTATTCAGATCATGGATTTTCCGCCCAGATTTTTTCTAGCTTTGTCTCAGTCGATACCAAAAAATTGTATTTCAACATCATTTTTCAAAAATATGATGATTTTCTATATTAGGAAACAGCTTTAGTATTCTAAAAGCTAATACTTTTCTACATGTCAGCCAAAACTCACTGTTTATTTCCCTTCATTGCTCAACAATCTGCAGCCTGGAAGGCACCTTTGCACACTGACATGGCTGTCTAGAAAGCAGGAATATATCAGGGAGCAGGACTCTTATAAATTACCTGCCATCTGCAGGAAAGTAAATGGACATCACCTTTGGCCTTTTATCCCCCCCAAAATGATGGTTGCACACAATCACAAATGGAGATAGATTAAGAAATGAGGAAGTAGAGGGAAGCAGAAATCAATTCTTCCACCTACAAATAATTAAGATATAGGAGTATTAACCCCAGCTTGTAGTTATACCATTCAGTGCAAATATAAGCAACAAAACCCCATTTAAAAATATTGAAAAAATATTGAAAAGCACTCAACTGAAATGAGTCTAAAGGAGCTTTAGTATGGCCTTCAAGTGAGTCACAACTGGGTGCAAACTGGTTTTGAAAACCTGTTTCTAGACCTGTATTCCAGCAATTTATTAAGTCAGGGAAATCCATTCAAACCCGGCTCCAAAATCCATCCATCTCCCTGACGATGCAGCACTGGTGACTCATCCTATTTTGGATGACTGTGGGACCGAGCACCACAAGAGCTACAAATCCAAATTTTAAGAACATTCTTGCCTTGATCATTCCTGGGCATTGTGGAAGGAGAGGAGTGAAGGATGAAACCATATCCTGTCCAACTATATTTGTCCATATAAATCACTGAAATCTTACCCAGAGATCCCCAGGAAAAGGAAAATGGTGCCTCAAACTTTACCTAATCCTTCCTTTGTGGGAATAGGAAACTCTCACCTCAAATATCTTTCACCAGCACACTTACTCCTCTCTTATTCTCCTTTATGACTCCTGAAGGTAACTTTGAATTTTGGAAAAGCCTGCAGCCATAACAATGAGAAAAGATGCTCCTAGAAACCAAATTCAGAGTTTTACCTTTAAGTTCTCTAATAGAATATTTCTCTCCCTCATTTTTACCATACTGAATGTTAACCAGGAGGGATTGATTTGAAAAGAAGAGAAAAAAATCTGATCTTTTTCAATACCTTTGTGTACTGAAGTCATTGCAAGTTTTACCGCTAATTTAGAGAAAGAAGAATTTGTTGTTTAGATTGTGTCTAAAGATATAGGTTAGAGTTCAAGGATATTTCATATTCTGGCTACTGACAACTTTTATCAGACATTTCTTATAATTTATTGCATCAAGTGCCCACAATTTGCAATGAAAAAACCTGTTTACATAAAGTCGAAGATGCTTCAGTCCCTGGTACCACTTGAACAACAAGTTACTTATTAAAGCCAAAGGAAGAATTTGTTTCACTACATTTTTTGTCAAATAATGAAATTCTGATGCACAAAATAAAAACCCAAATTGAAATTTGCATCGTATTTTTCAGAAGGTGCAGAAGTTTGAGCACCTCCTGGAGTACTCTTAAATACAGCAGGCCATGATGAAAGGTCAGGTCTGATATATTGTGGGAGAGGGGCAATTGCATATCTTTCCAAAATATTATTGGAATTTCTCCTGGGCAAAGTTAGTGGAGCTGAAACACACAGTCTATGGGATCAATGTCTGATTTTACTAACGGAGTTTTGGAAACTTCACAAAATCCTTTTCAGAAATTTAAGCCTTCGGGGCTTAAATGTGGTGACATTTGGATTGGTCTCACAAGATACATCTTCCTTCTGACAAGGCTAGAAATTAAAGTTCTTCAGCAAAATGTTTTTGCACCATTTTGAACAAAACAGAGCACACAGGTATACGAAGGCGTGAAACAAACTGCTTTTGTCTCAGATCTTCTTCAAAATATTCCAAGAGTTCAGCTAAGTTCACTGCAAGACATGAATGATGTTTCAGGGCAATACTGCTTTTCTTTAAGGCTATTCACACCACTGCCATCCTTCACTTAACAATACTGTTGTTTAAAAAAAATTCAGATTGCCTGAAAACGTATAGAATTTGCCTATGTGGGAACGTATTTCAAATGGCACTCAGAGACTGGCTTTTAAGAGTGCCTGGCACTCAGAAGTTCTGGCAAAAAACTGAACATAAGTTTTTCAAAGGAAGATGAGCACTCAATATTCAGCAGTTTCTGAAAAACAAGCCAATTTGAGCCTTTCTGAGAGTCTGTCTTTGATTATGGAAACTCAGTAAGATCAGTTCTGAGAAGGGAGACTCATCAGCACTCACAAAACTCTGCTGCTGGACCAGATCAGGACTTGGCAAGAACAGCCTACATTCTTCACTGTCAGCTTCAACCAGGACTAAATGAAGACAAGCCTTTCAGTCAAGGTAAATGTTGGATTTTTAATATTTAATAAAAACACCCCATTCCTATGAACCCATTAGCTAATAAAAAACAGCTCTGCCTTCAGAGTCAGAAGATAAAGAAGAGGAGTTTAAACTTTAATGGGAATGATGCAGTAAATTATTACATTCAGGAGTTATATCCTTAACTGGTACAAACTGGCACAACTTCAACAGAGCCCTGTTGATTAACATCAGCACAGGATCTTGCCCAACCTGTTCAGCACCAACAAACTCATGCACCCTTGTGGTACTGGCCCCAGAATATCTAAGGTTTGCTTTCAGCAGGGACTAGTCAAAGACAGAGACAATTCATAAATTATAAAGAACAATAAAGAAGTTTTTCTTCATTTTGTATGGACTCCAAAAATATATTTTCTTTTCTTGTACTTTGGTTATTTTTGCTCATGGGACAGCAGCAGTGGAAACTGAAGCTGTTTGGTTAATCTGAGGTCAAATTTTGTGTAGGCAGCTGCAATCCAAGCTTCCCCACCCTGCCCTACCACTAAACTGAACTCTGACCTGCTGGGACCACCCCATCACTCCTGCTACAACTCGAGCCACATTTCTACCGAGCGAGCACAGCCAGCCAGCTAAAATGCCAAAATATCTATGTGTGAAAATACATGTGCACACTGTCAGGTCTCTGTGACTCTTTCACTTGGAAGACACCCAAGACCACCAAATGCATTTGGCAGTCTGGAATCTACTGATGAACCAAGGCACTCAGTGCATGTACTCTGTCCTTGGGAACGAGTTAGGTTTTTGAACTGAAGCAGTGGTTTAAGGGAAGAAGAAAACACACACGCTCACAGAGCCACTGCCGCCTCGCAACCTTGAGCATCTACAGCAAGGCTCCTAATCCATCTAAATCAGTGACATCTGCAAAAATATCCAGCCCCCCAAATTCACATCTGCCATATTCACAGCAAACTGCTGGGTAGTGAGCACTTCTCAAGCCAAGCCACTGATTCAGGGGCCTGAATATGGATTAAAAATTTGAATTTCCTAAGCTATCTAAGTGATCAGCATGTTGTTTCCCCAATACATGGACATGGCCTTCAGGAGCTTGGAAAATCCAACCCTAGAAACCTACAGCAAATTCTGGCTTCTGAACATTTACATTACATGCGTTTCTTTAACCCTTTAGATCATGACCAAGAACAACCTCATTGATTTCAGTGCTGCAGCACCATACAGAGAACATCAGCTGTGCAGAGCTGACCCCTGGAACGGCTAAGCCAAAAGAAAGGGCAGCAGGAAGTTTCACCATCCTGATTTTACAGGTGGGAGACTGAAGCACAAGGAAGCAAAGGAGGGGCAGGAAAGATGTAAGTGATATGTGCAAGGCCACCCAGGAAGGCTGTTGCAGAATGAGTGCATGAATCCACATTTCTCACTCCACCCCATTCCCCTCCTCTCTGCACACAAAGTCTCCGCGCTCGGGGCTGCGGGAGAGTTTCTGTGGGTCAGTGCTGCTGTGAATGGTGGTCACCCAGAGGAGCCCACGTCTTCACAGGTGCAGAAGGGTCCCAATCAACTTGCAGCTCTTGACTCCATCCAGCAAAGAAAGGACCAGTGTATAAATGAGTGCTCACATCCTGCCCCTTAGGCTCAAGGAGACTGAGCTGGCAACAGAGTCCTCAGTAAAGACCACACTGAAAAATCACAGGGAAGCATGGTCAGTGAGAATTTCCTGATCAACACCGGCTGCTGAAGACACAGGAGAAAAGGAGGCAGCCTAAATAAGCACTTTAAAAGGCCAGTTCTGATGATTTCAGAGGAATGAGAACAGCATAGGACAACATGAAGACAGTTCAGCTCAGAGACAGAGAATGAAGGATTTTAATCCAACTGGGCAGCTGATTCCTTGCACTACTTTCATGCAAGTCACCCCAACCCTTCTCCTTCACTCGTTTTAAACTATAATTGCCTTGAGGCAAGGACTGTGACCACATCTGTCTTCATTTCACATTGAGCTATGGACAGTCACCACACTTGAGTTTGAACCCTGTTACCATTCAGATAAAAAGTTTACAATACAAGTCTGGAAGCTTTTTAAACCCATAACAGCTTTTGTAGCTGGAAGGTCGATTTAATCCCTAAACATACATTAGAGAGTCAGCCACAAGAACAAGCAGAATGGGAGGGAGAAGAGACACTGAAATTCTTGCCACCTTGTGTTTCCTAAATCCCCTCCAAATAAGGAAGACATTTGCCCCTGAGTGACAGGAGAGAGCCCAAGAATCAAATGTCCCCAGCCACACCCAGGTGGAGACAGGCACAGCATATTCTGGCTTCTAGAGAATACAGAACATGATATCCACCACTAGGCTTTGGCCCACACACCACAGACTGCATCTGTGAGAACCAAATATTCCATCCATTCCAGCATTTGTGTGCCGAGCAACAACGCAATTTTGAAGCAAATCTGCCAACAATCCATAGATAATAAGGTGGTGTTGGGTTGGACTTTATGACCTCCAAGGTCATTTCCCACCTAGCTGATTCTGTGATTCTGGATCACATACAGGCTTGGTTTACCTTCTCTCAAAGGTTTTGGACCACAGGCACAGGGATATATTCAATCCAGAGCACATCTCCCCAGCAGCACACACAGCTACAGGGGCTCAGCACTGACTGCTTTGATCCACTGATGCTGCACCAGATTAACCACCAACAAAGTCAAGGCAGCTTGGAAATCACTGAGAATTAATTGCCTTGTTGATGCGAACATTTTAATAAGAAATAATCACCATGAGCAAAGAGATAAAAGTGAAAAGCAAACTACAGAGCAATTCCTGTGGTCGGAGCAGAGTGGTGATATGTGCAAACTGAAAGTGTAAAATCCAAGTCGCAGCACTCAAGTCTTGTCTGAACTACTATGAGGAAAGTTTTCACCAAGAGGTGGTCTTTGGGCAACAGCAGAGTTCTGTTCATAAAACAGAACCTAGTTCTTCCTCTGAAAAACACGTTCTAAATGGATGTTTCTTCCAGAAATACAAATTTCAATTTTTTTTGTATTTTTTTCTTCAAAAATTTAAAGAACCACTTAAGTCATGAAGAGTTTGAAGTCAGAAGATGAACGCTGAAACACAAATTTTTCATTTTATCTAGATCAAATGTCAGACTGCTTGAATTTCTGCTTAAGTAACATTTCAAATTTTTTTTCCAACTTACTGGCTGCTCAGCCTAAGAAAATTAACCTTTTACAGGAGGAAAGATTATCACTCACACTCATAGGAGAAACAGAGAGTAACTATCACTCCTTTAAAAGTGTCAGCTGGTTCAAAGGTTGTCAATAAGCACAAGATCCCCATATGCATCTTTTCCCTATGTAATTGACCCAAATCCTGCAAAAACCCCCCGAATGAAAGAAATGTATACCTTAATAATTGCCTCAAAAATTTCCCAGGCAGCAGTTTGTCTATATCATCCTCCTAAATAACAGTTAGTCCCACAAAAAGTAAGATAAGGAAAAATTCTGGCTTTCTACTGATGTCACAGTAATGAAGAAGGCAGAGTACAATTCAAGGAAACAAAAATTAAAAAATCTCAGCATCAAACTCCATGCCTACACTTCAGACAAGGAGAAGGGAGGGTATATTGGTGTCCAGTAATCCATTATTTCACTGAATACTGTAAGCACAGACAGAAAAATCTCCATTTCAAAAACCTCTGGGTACCGTACATATCTGTAGTAGAACACGATAGAACTTCTGATGCTTTCAGTCCAAGCTTTTCACAGGCTGCAATGAAAACCAAAAGTTTCTTCCATTGCCCAAATCAATAGACATTCCTTTAACCCAAAAAACTGGCTGAGGAGAGGTTCGCAGTGAGTCAATTTTTTTTTTCCTGGAAGGTTAATGGGATTGTAGCAGTGCCATGTTTGACCCCAGAACATCGGGGTCCTCTTTGTTCCTGTTTATCAAGGAGAAGTTTGTATAGGTTTGGGGTAAAACCAGACACAAGAGCAATTCTAACCGTACTGAACAGAAGAGTTACCTCTGCATTTTCAGGCTGAGTGGAAGTTTCAACTCAGGAAAGAAACACCAAATATTAGAACACCACCAACTTGATCTGAGTGAACACAACTGGCATTATATTGCTTTCCCAGGACAGGGAAAGAGTTTTCTCTCACGTCCCATTAATCTTTGTGGAAAGCCCAGTCTAGAGGTGACAAGGAGCAAAATGAGTAACAGTCAGCCCCACGAAGCAGAGCTTCCAGCCAAAATCTGCTTGCTTAGAGACAGATGGCAAATACAGCCAGTGCTCAGAAACTGCAGCTGCGTGCCTCAGCTCTCTCAGATCTATGTGTGTGATCATTAAAGATTTTCAAATTATCTAATAGACCAGAGTCTCCTGGAGATTTGGGTTCCCAGCCTCTTGTTTTCTTTACAGAGGACCACACTAAACTTACCCAGAACAAAGTCAAAAGAAAACAGTTCTCAAGCTTTTGCATTTAATAGTGTTATGCACTCACAAACACTCTGAGAGGGCTTAATTTTGCCCTGTGAGTGCCATTTGCTCACGCTCTGCACGAGCAGGAACAGTTGGGAACAAATTAGAGCAGGAAGATTGAGGAGTTCTCACTGCACCTTTCCAGCCTGGACACCACAGGTGGGCATCACCCTCTTCCTTTTCCATTTGCTCTGGAGGACAGCTCCAGCTTTCCTGGGTGCCCAGGGGCTTGGCACATGAACATCTACCTGCTTGCCCATTTGGAGAGCCCCACAGAGTCCCTGAACTTGTTCCCAGCCTGCTGCACACACACAGTTGTGGCTGGTCAGGTTCTGTTCAGCCCAGTGCAGGCACCAACCCATTCTGACAATGTTTAATAACGAAAATCTTAATTGTTTTATTTCAGTTGTATCCTCCTGACTTTTTATTTCAAGATATTCTTTCAATAAATCAAAACAAACACAGGCTTTGGCTGTTAGTTGTACTAAACAAAGCAAAATTAATCACTTTATGCAATATAAAGCTTCAGCACTTCTGAATCAATATTTTTACAGAAATATATGTAGCAAAAGTTAAAAAAACATTAATTTGGAGAAAGAAGTTTTTATTTTAAAGCTCATATAACTCATGGTATAAATACCATGTGTCATATATGTATATGTGACATATACATATAAATGTATAAATATTTATATATTTTCTTGTATAAATACCTGTGCTTCCATTTCTTACTACTGGTTAGATCCACGAGGGGTTTTTGTTTATTTGTTTGTTTGTTTGTTTATGATTAAGTGCTTAAAATCCGCATGAAGGCTGTTGAAGGTATGTTTTTAAAATTGCTTGAAACCATAACTTCCCTAAAAGACCAACACCAAAAGCTTGCTTCAAAACACATTCCATATAAATTACTACAAATAAATGCAAATATGGAGGGAATTTTTCTCGTTACCTGATTTGTGACCATGATTGACTCTCTTTACTTACTGATATTCAGACTATAAGCCAGATTTTCCAGGCAGAAACAAATCTGAAAACAAGCAGTACAAAAATAAATAGTTCAGTTTGATACCTGGACAACCAGTTCAAACAAAAATGAATTCTCACACAATGATATTTGGCTGTGTGAAGTCCCTGCCATCTTCTAGCCTGACAACCAAATAAACTCAGAGATATTTATATACACATGATCACAAACAGAAGGCCAGTGTGTCCCACACAATGAAAGTCTTGGGTGAGGAGTCCCCAGGAAAAGGTGTGTTCACTTCACAGGAACAGAACAAGCAGGTGAGATTGCAAAGCAACTCCTCTTTCTGGCTAGGACTGTTAAAAACTCATATGCATGCAAATGGGGGAGGACAACAACAACAACAACAAAAGCCCAGCCTTTGCCAAGCTGCATTAACCTGTTTATTCAGAAAGCTCCTCCAGGTCCAGAGCAGCACCCCATCCGATAGCTTTGCTCTGCAGAATTTCTGAGCCATGTAAACTACAGACACCCCATCAGAGTGGCTTGCAAAGTAAATCACTTGTATGTAAAGTTTATGCAAACAAGAAAACCAAAACAATCCATCTCATTATTTTCCTCAGCCAATTATGTCAAATACAAACAAACAAAGATATCACTTATGTGCAGAGAACTCAGCCCAGTGCTGGTTTCACACAGGAGTGACCGACTCCAGTAAATTAAATGCCCAGGGCTCCAGAGGCTTCATCTGCTCCTAATTTTCAATTGCTAGTAAAATGATATGTTTTTTTCACTTTCATTGTAGCTTGTTTTCATCTAGTTTGAGTTCCAAGACGTCCTGTTTTGCAAGCTCCGATCTGCTACATTACAAAAAATGGACTTGAAAAATGTGCAAGAGCTGGCACAGCGGCACCGCCGAGGCAGCTGGACTGCTGCTCTCTCAGCTGACTGAGGAATCCGGGTTCCTGAGGCCAATAAAAGTTGGAGGTGGAGGAAAGGATTTGGCATGGGTGAAAAGCACCCAAACTGTTTCACCTTCCCAGAAGATCATGAAAGCACCACCTCCTCCCGTTCTCTGCAGGACTGGACTCTGCTGTGCTGCATTTTGGCCATTCTGGGTTTGCCAGACACTGATCAACTGCAGAGAGCCTTGGGGTCTATCCCAACACACTGCACTCTGCCAACAGAGTGGCAGAGGACTGGAGGAGAGAAGAAAGGTGTTGTCATCACCTCCGAGCCCTCCCTCTCAACCTCAGTGCATCATCCTTCACCTTTCCCAGTGCCAGCAGCCTGCAGGAGTCCATCCACTGCCAGCCTGTGGAGAGGAGCCCATAACAGCAATTAACAGCAGGCAGTGCCACACACAGCAATTTTTGCATAAGGACAGTTACTCCTCTCACACCACCAGGAAGGACAAGCCTCAGCCAACATCCCCAGTGAAACATCAGTAGGTGATACGGCCCTGTGTGCTCAGAACACAACTGTGGCTGAAGGACAGCTGCCAGATGGAGCTTGGTGTCAAAACCTTCCCAAGGAGGATAAATGCATGGTGCTGAGGCTGAGCTCCAGGCTGGTCCAGGAATACTGTCACCAGTGCCAGAGGAGATGGAGTTACACACTCACAGCACCACGTTTGGCTGTGGCACAGAGGTATTCTGAGGATCGATTTGTTACCCATAAAATCAGACCACAGTTTTTCTGGTCCCATCCAGAAAAAATTATAACGTTTCTAAAAGTCAATTTTGCAGATATTTCCCAAGTACCCTATCTCTGTGCAACAGGCCAGGCACAAGGACACTCATCCAACCTTTCCCAGGAGACCCAAACTACCTCCCCTGAGCACCCAATTAATTGAAATGTCCTCATTGAAATAGATGGACACAAACCACATGCACATATATTTCATATGAAAGATTCCCCTAGATCAAATAAACATTATTATTCTTCAGCTTTCCCACCACCCCCTTGAAACCAGGCAGTCTAATTTCACATCCTCTGGTCTGAAAAACTAAATAATTAAGAGAGCAGCTTGCAGCCCTGCAGTCAGACAGATTTCCCAGGCTAGGATTGCTCAGCCTCAGCACTCCCATCACAGCTTTGCCTCCCACCCTTCCTAACTTCAAATCCTGCTGCCAAAACATCTCTCACTGTCCCTCCATATATCCCTAGTTTTCCTTCTTCACTTGCAGGATCACATATCTGCAGCTCTCTCAAGACCCTGCAAGACCTTTCTTGGCTGGTCTAAATCAGGAGGAGCTTTTCTTATCCAAGTAACAGCAACTGCAGCCTACAACAGCAGGGAATTTGGCCTCTCCCTCAGCCCCTCTAGCCCTACGTTCATTTCGTGAGCCCTTGCCTCTCTTTCCCTCTAGGAATTCAGTATCAGGACTCAGATTTTCTTTATTCACCATAGACATCAAACACATGGAATATAACTGTGAAATCTGAATCTAATCAGTTTCCAAGAGCCACATTTTAGGTTTTATTTGATTTCTGTTTTATTTTTTTTTTTAATTCTGGCTACCTTTTCCCATCATCAGCCTATATGATGGACAAGATAAACTCCACAGGAAGAATCTGGTACAACTGTCTTTTTTTGTAACTATTTTCAGGCACAGGGAGACTGGCAAGAAAACAAAAGCTGTAATGTCTGTCACTAAGCATCTTTATACTGGCTCGAGAAGGATCTAAATGCTTTAGGAAAGTTCTGCCTCATCCAAGGTACATCCTTCCATTTATCCACCTTAATGGGGACAACTGAATTTTTGAGGGAGCTGGGCATTTACCTCTTAAAATCCCAATAGTTGCTGTAGGTTCACTTAATCCTGTTTTGTCTCAGCTCCCACTGCTAAGATGTTGCTGCTCATTTTAATATTAGCTAAAAAAAGGCAAATAAAAAAAAAAAGGCTTTAACATCACTGCATATGAGTACTGTATGTAGAAGGGAGTAGAAAAAAAAAAGAATAACATTACTTAAGTTTCCCAAAGAATTCACAACGCAGAACTGTAAGAAAGTTGTCTCATCTCTAGCAGTGCTATGCTTTAGTCATTTAGAAACATTTGCCTCAATTATTTTTTACAAGGACTCCTCTGTACATTGGCAGGTACACCTACTTAAAGGTGTTAAGTTTTGTATTTTAAAAAGGAATGTAAGAACAGCTGCTCCATTTGTCCCATGTTCTTCCTCTCTTTGCATACAATTGGATGGGTGAAAGAGACAGGGGGTGGGGAAGAATTCCACAACATAATCATTTGGCAACTTATATTATTTTCTTTCAAAGGAGCATTACAATACAATTCTCTCACTTGGGGAACTTCAAGAGAAGATAATTATTCTTGTCTGCCTTGTAATATATATTAAAAATGTTCAAATGTGGCTTTCCAGGGAATTCTGCCAAATATTTTTAGGCACCAGACCCAGCTTTACTTAATTTTATGTTGCCTTCTTAGTCTATTATAAAATACCCTTCCATGCAGTTTGAATTTGGTAAAAAGGCTGAAGCATACTCGTTTATATTAGAAACATAAAAATCCCTCTTTCCTTGAAATAGAGATCTTTAACTCCTAATGTGACAGCCACTCTGATGTGCAGTAACTGAAGTGTCTCAACAGAGCTTAGCACACATCAGTGAGCTTTTACTGCCACAAAAACCAAGCAGAAACAGAGAGGGTTGTTGGAGTTTTTTTAGGAGACAACATGGCAAGAACAGAAAGTAGCTTTAAACAATTTTGTTTTATAAGCTACTTTATTAGTAGTATGACAGTAGCACCTTGAGACTCCAAGAAAAAGACCACAGCCCTGCTGCATGAAGCATTATAAAAGCATCAAAGATGCAAATCCTAAACCTTCAGTGTTGTCATCAGCTACAGGAAAGTATGGGATTATACTGTAGTTGGGGTAAAAAAAAAGCTATATAAGGTAATAAGAGGTTATTGTTACCTCAAATATTAGCAATAATGTTTATTGTAAAGGATAAAACAATGGCTGTGGGCAAAGCAATCTGCTCCAAGGATTTTACAGCCCAGGCAAACAAGAAAGCCAAGCACATCCAGGCACAGCTCTTGATGCAAGAGTAGAATATGTAGAGTTGGGAAAAGATAAGTTAAGAAACAGAGAGGGAGGGATAAAACAGCTAAACAAATAAATAGTACTGAGCTGGCAATCTCAGGCCAAAGAGCAAATGGGAAACAGAGGCACAGAGACTGCAGCTCACAGTGAGAGGAGCCTGACAACCAGATCCTCACTTCAGCATCCACCCAGTGAATTCTGGCATTTCTCTTTATAAAATTCAAGTCTGGCCTAATATGGCCTGGGGAGAAAGGCCAGGCAACCCTCATCCTGAACTTCTAAAGAGTCAGACATGATTTACACTGCTGATCAGGATAAAGCCCACAGTATTTCCAGCAGCTTTCTGGACATGTCAGTGTCTTCCCCCCACCCTTTTACAGACCAGCATCAGAAACTGTAGATAATTAGCACAAAAGTCCATGTGAAATGTTGTATTTGTTTGAGTGTTTATTTTGGCTTTCTAAAGTGGGCTGGAATCCAGCTCTTGCACTCAGCCCCACCTCAGTTATATTTGTCCTGTTACACACAAAAAAACTTGGAGCCACACTTAAATATGAAACACTTTGAAACTACATTAATGCTATCTCTTTATCATTATTACACACTTTAGCTCCCCTCACGACTGTCCATTAGTTCATTGGTTGACCTAACTTGTTTTAAAGAGTTTGTTTCACAGAGTAGCAACACTGTTTTACTTTTCTTAGCTTCCCTGATAATCAAAAGGAAGCCAGCCCAGAGTGCAGATTGAAAATTGAAACAGCCGAGCGAACACCTCCTACCTCCCCTCTCTTGTGTTTTCATCTTTTATGGTGGCAGGCCAGGCTGTGCCAGACAAACCAGGATTTCTTCTACTCTTCAGTCACTTGGCTGTTCTTTCCCAGAGATATTCCAACAGCAGATTAATGTCAAGCCACGCTGAGCCAAACACATGAATCTCTGAAGATTTCAGCCGAGCAGGAATGCTGCTGGATAACCTTTCTTTGCTGTTAAACCAAGAGATTGCAACTGAACATGGTCTGGTGTGTGTGAGCAAAGAGGAATTCTCACCAATGTCAACCAACTCAGGTGTCTGGGAGATCAAAACAGGGTCTCTTAAGTAGTGCCTGAAGAAACGGGGTTCCACAGAAAAGTGAAGTGTTCCCTATTTAGCATGTGGATGCTGGCTGCACAGTTTCAAAGTGCTGGACTTCACAAATACAAGGAAACAGGCAATTGTTCCATCCCAGGAAAGCCAAGGGCCGAGGTGCTGCTTCCCAGTGCCCCAAGGACCACGTCTGTTCCCTGCTCGCAGCACGCCCAGTGACTCCATCCACAGCACACATACTTGGAGGCTGGAGACAGCACACAAACAAAGCATCCAAACTCACAAGCCAGTGAGAAGCCTTCAGCATCCTCATTTAGGGCCTTGCCTCACTTGTGGCATTGATTGGGTCAGTTTGCAACAAGCCTTGCATCCCTCAGGGCAGGATCAGCAGCCCAGGACACAAGGGCCCAAACAGACATCACTGTTTGCAGGCCCAAGGATACCACAGAGGAATTAGGGGGTCAGGAGAATGTTCCCCTTTCCACCAGCTCCAAACTCAGTGGGATCTGCTGTATCTTGCAGAAATAGCATGTTGGCATGTTCTTACCTCTGGAAGGAGTGGCAGCTCCCACTGGCTTTCTTCCCTCGTGTTTAGTCTCTAACATGGGAAGTAAAACTATGAGACTTCCCTGACCCCCTCAAAACGATGATAATCCCTTGCTCAAACACCTCTAAATCCATCACAGACACAGATGGGGGAGGAATTTCCCCTCCTCACAACAGTTACAGAGGAATAATAGAAAGGGAGAATAATGGAAAAAAAGGAAAGATGGGCAAGGCAGATGAACACAGCAGAGCAGCATGCTCCACTTAATGCAGCTTCTATCCTACAGTGCCTGGGCATTAAGCACTCAGGAGGCACCTGTTGCATCTTTTTTCAACAAGACCCCTATGTTCCCTTTAAAGAAAGAAAAAACCTTGTTAACTGTTGAGCATTTCTCTCAAGGCTGTTTACCTGGAGTCATCTTCAGCATCACTGTGCCCTCCCCAGCCTGTGTGGAGAGTCTTTCCAGGTCTGCTCCTGATGCCCACAAGACCACTCTGAAGAGCATACAGATCCCACTGAGGAGTCAGGGACACTCCTCAGAGGGTCAGTCCAAACCCAGCACCTTTCCTACCATCATCCCAAGCTTTGGAGAAGATAACTGAAGACCAGCTCCTTGCAGTTCCAGACCAAGCTGATCCCAGCCTGCCAACAGCCAGGTCTACCCTAGGCTGCCTCTTTGCAGCTCAGCTTTTCAGCCAGCACAGAACCCACAGCTTCAGTGTAAACCACAGGAGGAAAAACAAACAAACTAACAAACAAACAAACAAACAGCACACAAAACCACAAAATAATTGATCCTCAGCAATTCCAGACACAAAACATACAGGCTTTCAGCTTCTCTCCCCCACAGGTCAGTGAAGCTACAAGGCATCTCCCATCTATTTCAGACATGGAAACTGTAGCCTCATTTGGACTCATCTTAAAAAAAAAACTTAGTTGTACAAGAAAATACCAGGCTGAAGGCTACTAAATGAGAATAAATTCTAATTTTCTTCCGGAAAAAATGTCAGTCTATCATTAAAGTAAAGCAACACTGATAGGCAATTGATGGAAGAGATCACATGGGGGGTTTTTTGACTAGAGACATTAGAACCCATTAGCAGCTAAACATGATTGTCTTCACGATTGACAGAAAGACATGAATTGTTTGTGTCATCAAGAAGGGAGAAAAAACCTCCAAATTCATATAGCTCAAACTGTGGAATGTGAGTGCTTTAGTAGGTCCATAATCAGCCCACAAAAACGCATGAAAGAACAAAATCTATAAATTCATTTCTATGCAGTGATGCAGGGGGTCTGCAAGATGGATCAAAGATTGACAGTGGTTTGCTCTCCAAAACGTTTGGAATCCAGGGCTCCAAGCAGTACAGCTTATGCTCTTCATCTATCAGCAGCTTATGTTTCTAAAAAAAAAATCCAAAAATTTTAAGGCCAAATTACAAACTTCTCAGAAGACATTCTTAAAGAGCTAAAGGAGAATTGGATACCAATGTTTTGCAGTTAAAAGTGCTGGCACTTTATAAAGAGAAGCCTTTTGTTAGAGACAGGAAGTTTAGTTTATTGCCTGGTGTATACAGTTCACCCACCACATTATTTTGGGCTGTTTTCATTCCTCACACAGTAAAGAGGAAATTCTAAGAACATTTCATTACTTTTCTTTGTTTGATGAACAGCAAAGGTTTGCAGTTTGCTGACCACGGTATTGCTTTGCTACTTTTGACACACAATTTCACTTCACATAGATCCTCGGGAGGATAAAACATTTGTTCTTTATAAAAATCAATTGTTTCTGCCCCATTCACTTTAAGTCCATCTCTCACCCTCATCTTTCATTACTTCATAGAGAGAATTCCTGAATACAGAACTAGGGGGGAAAAAAAAACATTAGCTGCCTTGTTTTTTTTTTTATATGAGCAAAACTTCAGGCTCAGAAACTACCAAGAGACAAACTATGAAAACTCTTCTTCGCCTTGCAGCTTCCACAGATCTTTTCCAGTATACAATCTGTAGCAGAGGAATAAAACCACATCTATAGTACAGCACTATTATTTAATAGTAAGGCTCCTTTTCTGAAGAGCATTAATTTTCACCCAGATAGTTCATCTTATATACTGTTATGATTCTCTTTGCACAACATGGTTCTGCACAGCTGAAATTATAAAGCAAAGAGCTAGGATACATGCTTGTCCATTTGCTCTCTCCCTTTTCATCAATTCACAAGTTTATCCTAAATGTTTTTATACCATTCTGGCCTAAAAGAAAAAAAAAGGATTCCTCATAAAAGGCTTGGTTTCTAAAAAATGCTAAGCATTTAAACATTTATTGGAAACGGTTTTAGTTCCTCATTAATCTGAAGATGAAGTATTATTGATTTACAATGAGCAATTCATCCGATATCCATCAGCAGCATATAAAAACAGAGCTCAGGAATTAAAAAAATGGGTGATGGCTGTTTGGCAGCAGTTTCCTGTGTCCTGCCAATGGCACAACCTGTCCAACTGGATGGAAAACAGCCCTGCTCTTTCTGTGTGTGTTCTGCATGCTTGAATGTATATGTCCCACGGATCATAGGCTAACCCACATTTATTTTTATATTACAGGATCAGCAAGTATACATTAGATCAAGGCTTTGGGGACTTTACATATTGCTTAACCTCAGTCACCCAGGCTCTTAGTCACTGCAGTGAGGAGCACGGTAAAAATAGATAAATTGCACAGATAGATTGACACAGAGACACATACACATCTGTGCACATAGACATGCATATCCCTAGGGCCTGATGGAACAACTCCAGTGCAGCACAGTGAGCTTTGGATCAGGCCCAGCAGGAGTATGGGATACAGACTAACTGCCTCTGATCTTTGAAACCAGTTTTAAGAAGCTTACATAGGGGGTGAGCCTCCATTCTGGGACTCTGCTTTTCCACCAGTGGAACTCTATTGGCTTTAGTGGCGTGTAAAACCAATGTAATGAAGTGGAGAATTATGCTCACATTATGTTTTTTAAGTAGCTTATTAGCCTGCATATTACACCCTGTTTAGTGAGTTGGCAGCTGTGCAAAGGACTCTAAGGACCTAATTCACTGAAGCTGATACGACTCTTCCCACTGGCTTTGGGTCAAGACCCTAAATCATTCTGAAAATTCTGGGGAAAGATATTATAAAGCAGTGCAATAAAGGTAAAAGGGTGTTAATGAAAGTCCCTTGAGGAGGTCATGGCCTTTATTAGTTTGGACGAGCTTTCCACAAGCAAAAGGAGTTTAAAAAAATTTTCAAAGTATGTCGAATGTCCTTGTATGTGACTTTTTCTTCCTTGTCACCATTAAAAAAAATTAATAAAACCCATTCCCATTTCAGCATGGGAAAAAAAAATCCATTTCAGTCTAAATAGATTTGTTTATACCTTGTAACATGCAGTGAGTGTATGGGGTGGGAGTGGAAGGTAGAGAAAAACATGTCTGTGCCACCCCCACCTCCATTGCTGCGTGTTTGGCCCTCGGGGTGAATTTCCTGCCAGTGTTGCTTGATCTTAACTCTTCCCTCTCGCACCTTTCAAGGCTGCCTGCCTCTCAGGAGTGCCAGAGTCACATCTCTCAGCCTTTAGGGCTGCACCTGCTTTTCCCCTCTCTGCTGCCATTGGCCTTGCCTGTCTCCCCTGGCAGCCTCCTGTCACACCCAGCCCTGTGCCTGCCCCAGCTTCCCACACACACACGAACTTAACCAGCAGGTATAGCAATTGCTTTCATAACATTTCTCCCACAATGACATTTCTTAGTTTGCTCAGGCAAGATTCAGTGCTATTGTGCCAGTTCCTCGAGCTCTGTCTCAGCCCAAGTTCCCTCAACAATATCAATAGCTCCTATGGAGAAAGGCAGAGAGAGCTGGTGGCTCACCCTGGAGAAGGGAAGGCTCTGGGGACACCCTGGAGCACCTTCCAGTGCTAAAGGAGGGCTTAAGAAAAAGAGGGAGAGCAACTTTTTACATTTTCAGATAGTGATAGGACAAGGAAGGATGATATTAAACTGAAAGTGGAGAGATTTAGATTTGATGTTAGGAAGAAATACTTCACTGGGAGGATGCTGAGGCACTGGCACAGGCTGCCCAGAGAAGTTGTGGATGCCCCATCCCTGGAAGTTTTCAAGGCCAGATTGGATGGACCTCTGAGCAACCTGGGATAGTGGAAGGATTCCCTGTATGTGGCAAGGGAGTTGGAACAAGAAGAATGTATCCCAAACCATTCTATGATTCTGTGACAATTAACAAATCTGGTTGCTTTGTCCAAGGAACTACTCCTGCAGCCTCAACTACAAAGGCCTGGAAACTGTCAAAATTTGGGCACAAACCCCAGCTCCTGCACCATCTCCCACCACCTCCTTGTCCCCCAGCTTTTGCAGAATGGGAAATAGCAACAGAACTTTACCCTGCAGAACAAAAATGGGAGAAAAAGCATCAAAAATATGTGACAACCAATGCTCAGGCCTACACAAGCCCCACAGCACAGCTAAAATACAAAGGAGCATAACCAACAACTTTCTGAAATTCTGTCAGTCCTTGGCCAGGAGTTTGAAATAAGTCCTTTGAAAAAAGATGGGCCTGGTTCCATTCATCTGATGTGTCAAGATCAATGTGGAGGCCAGAGGGAAACGATGGATTTCAAGCAGGATCTACCCATAGCCTCCAAGCCCTGGGATGCTGTTGTTACTGAACAGATGACTTTGCAATGGACCTGAAGATTCAGTGCTGCTGATCTGACTCTTCCCTTGTGCCAAGGGGTTGGGGACATCAGTTACTGGGAGGTGACAGGCCACCACCACCAGAGGCACGCCTTGCCTGGACATCTCCTGAGCTAACAGCAGCTAGTGAGCAGCACAAGCAGCTCTTGGAATAATGGAACTAAAGCAGGGGGCAAGCAACGTCCAGCTTGGATCTCTGCTCCTCACTGCTCTCCACACCTGAAATTAAAGATACCTCGAGTGATCTCAGTTGGGTACAATTGGTACAATTTTCCTCCTGGAAGCTGGATAAATTTTCACTGAAAATCCCCTTTTTTTCTCAGATACTTCTGATTTTCCATCTTTCCTATTACATATTTTTAAATGACCTTACACATTATTTTCTTTTCAAACGATTGAATATTACTCTACTACTCCATTTTCATACCTCAGTGACTCAGAATAATTTGCAAATGTTTAAAATTTTGACTGCATGATTTAGAGTAGAGATTAATAGAAGGAATATAACTATCCAAAATGGGGCTTTTTTCAGTATATTTATTGGATTCACTAGAGGAAAATATTTTCAAAATTAGAAGATCTAGTCCAGAAATGCCAAAGTATTTCATTTAGCCATGAATGAAAAAAGAAAGTAATGAAATTTCAATGTATTTTCATTTCAAAACACTACCTTTTGTTTCAAAATATTCTTAGAAGAAAAAGAAAGTGCAGGGTAAAGTCATATTTTAATCCAAAATATATATTCCACTTCATGCCAAAATATGGATGTAATTTGGGAGGTTCGCATAATCTTGAAAGACATGGAAAATGTCTGCTTCAGTTCCTGCTCAAACAAATTATTTTCTAAGAGTTTGGTTCAAGTTAGCAAAACATGAAGAAGAGAGGAGTCCATTCCTTCACCTCTAAAAAAAGGGATTTATGTCCCCAGATAGTGATGATCCAAAAGCAGCAGCCTTATGGTTGCTGGAGCAATGAGGGAATGGCACACAACAGACATGTTCTGACAGCACACACTGGAAGAGTGTTATTTTTTATGTGGAGTTGAAATAAATAAATCAGTACTCATTTCTATCTATAAGAGTCAATGCTTGTTTTGTGTCACCAATGCCACCTAAATCACTGACCATGTGACCATATGCCCATTTCTTAAATGAAGATACACTGAGGGATGGAGAATTTTCTCTCTGTTGGACTGAAAAAAAAGTGAGTAAGCCCACATATTAACATACCCATGTATTAATATCAAAATACTTAACAAAACCTTCCACACTTCTCAAATTGATGTGCTAAAAATCAGAAAAAAACATTTCCCCCAGAATGCCAAAGCCTCAATTGTTGCATTTTCTTGATGTATCTCCAGGAGTAGAAAACTCATAAGGGCTTTCATTAGGAAAAGAAAAATAAAATGTCCAAGAAATATTTTTTGATAATATATCTTGCATGTTTGCAACTTCAGGACTCTCTGCAATAATTTTAGGTGAAATTTTTCTTAATGAAATTTACCTTAATGCAGATGCTCCTGCAGAAGCTTTTATACCTCAGCATTTGAGTCCTTCTCCTTCCAGGCACATGTCACTCCTCACATGATGAAAAGAGAGGGATAACTGTGCTTAGCTGTACCAGTAACACATGAAGCAACTGGTGAATCAAAACCTTGTGCTCCTGATTTGGTATAATTTCAAATCAACTGCTGCCATTACTCACTCACCCAATAATTAGATTGCAGCAGAGGCTTAGTGAAGACAAGAGAAAGGAATTCAGCACTGAAAAGGTGAGTCTGAAACACTGCCAGCCATCAGTGAATTTTCTTGAGTCAATGATACAGAACACACCACGACATGTCCCAGCTATGCCACGGACAACTTTCCATGGAGCTCAAACATCCAATTGGCATCACCAGACCCCAGGCCCTGAGTCAGCCCTGAGAATGCAGATTGTTTACATCTGTGAGGTATTTAGGCACAGCACAGGGGCTGGAGACCCTGGCAGTGAAAGACATGAGATGGAAGTGAAGCCATTTAAAGCCAGCACTGAGCACAGTTTGCACACCAGCGTTTGAGGTGTTATTGGGATGGAGGGGGCAGAATTTTCCAGCTGGGGTGGGAAGGAAACTCATTGTCCTTATACAGCTCTGTCTATGAAAATACTGGGATACCTTGAAAATGGTACAGTACCTGGACAGTGCTGCTGCTGTATCAGGGGGAAGTTTATTGCAATGCAAAATTTTAACAGCCAAGATAATTATGAAGCAGGCCCAGAGGTCAGCTTAGGCTGTTTTCACAAAAAAAAAAAAAAAGGATTATCCATTTTTCTAGATCCAAGATTTGGCATCCAATTATTACTGCTGAGATTATCATGAAGCATGAACCTACAGGTCAAACACAAGACCGACTGTGGGTGTCCCTACCATTTCTATCAGACTTTTCAAAGTAAATCAACATTAAAGTTGGCTGAAAATAATCTGTGGCAGAGTTATATACTGCATCCATCAGTTCAGGTCTGATGTTTGATTTCCATCTATTGAATCAAGTCCAGATTTTTGTTCCAAGGTGCATTTCTCAGGGGTACTGCATTGGTTCAAAGGTGGCTTGGGGAGCCTAATGTTCTCTTTGCTTCTGAATGATGTCCTTAGCCCTGCTAAGAACTGTTTTCCCATTTGGCAGTGAATTCTGGAGGGAAAAGCCTCCTTCCTTCTCTGCACACTGCTGTTGTCCTACCAACTCCATCTTCCACCACAATAAGTAAAAAAAGATTCTCTGACAAACATAAAACAGGCTTGAATTATCATAAAATTAAATCCCTAAGGCCCGCTTAATCCTTGAGCTCAGAAATAAAATCAGAAGTGGAAACTGACATTATTTTCATAATAATGACCAGCATTGAAGCAAAAAACATCCTCTGCTGTTTTGTCTTTATCTTAAATGGAGTAACCTGGAGATGTGCTAGTTCTTTTGCAATGTACCAGCACCGTATTGGGTACTGTGTAACACAGAATATGCATTCCCCACTGCTGGTCTTATCTAGCATCCACTTTGTTCCTGTGAGCTCATTCCTTTCTCATAGGGGTTGCCAAAGAAGTGGTACTTGAGCAGGATTCAGCAGCTGTGGACTCTGGATTTGGGCACACATTCCCATTCACTAATCAATTACGCTTTAAACTGAGAGCCTGAGTGACCCAGTTTGCTTTCAGTGTTCTCAGCCGGTCTGCCAGAATATTCCCACTCTCCCACATTCACCTGAAATTCCAAAACGGCTCTCAGAGTTGGAGGCACTGGCAGCAGTGGATGCCTGGCTGTCCACCCTGAGGGACAGGGCAGGGAGGGGCAGTGCCAGCCCTTTTCCCCATGCCATGGTGTCCCCTCTGCTCTTTGAGAGGCTCCAGCTCTCCCTTACAATGCTACGTTCATCCCCCTGGGCCCAAACATGGGCAGTGAAGTGCTCTAGGTTGTCCTCCACGAGGACCAATGGTCTGATCCTCCCAGAACATTTCAAATTTTGTTGCTGTTGTTATTAAAATGAACAGTTCCAGGCCTGTAACCCAAGCAGTTTGCTTACTACTCTATGTAATTCTCTTCTTTCCTGACTAATATAATCCATAAGTCCCCCAATATGTTAATTTTGCTCTCAGTCAGCCTTTTTTCCTTGTTTAGACTTATACTGAAGACATCATAAATTTGACATAGCGAATAGTGCTTTACTTCCAATATTCTGGATACCATTGCATCTCAGTAAGGCAGTTTTCTCTTAATAGGAAGAACTTGAGAAACTTTTTTTTTCTTTCTGTGACATTAATCATTAAACTTCAAAAATGGAACAGCCTAAACAGATTACAGTTTGGTAGGTAACTATCCTTTTCATGACCTGTGGTATTTTACACCATCTATTCTTCCTCCCTGCTGAAAACATCCTTTACTTGGAAGACTTCCTACATGGTGCTTTTTCCATCTTACACTAGCTGCTTGCCTTTTGGACAATCAGGGCAAACAGTAATATTTGCAGCTTGGAACAAGCATCTGGGGAGTAGTCACTACAGCTGTCTGGATCACCACAAATTGATTGGCAATCAATTTACCTGAGGGCAAATTATCTAGCACAGAGTAGCTGAAGAGGAAGAGCTGAACTCCCTAATGGCCCCAAGTGGTTTAGTAGTCAGCAATCACAACCACTCAGGAAAACAATGGGAATTAAACCTGCTCAGTCTGTTAAAGTCAATTTGACACCTCTTAAAGAATGGGGCTTTAAACGTCTTTAAAACGCCTGTGACAATTTCAGATATTCTGATAGAGACATTTTTGAGAAGATGAGTCAGTTGTTCTGTTGGGAGAGCTGCTAATGACACCAAGATCACGGGTTTCTGAGTCAGGCACACGCAACAGCGCTCTTCACCGGAAGCTCGGCACTGATGGGTGCAGATAGTGCCAGATACAGATGCAGACAAATGATGGCATGGGATGGCACAAAGGCTTCCTTGGCAAGGGTTTGGAAAAGCAGGATTGCTCACAATTAGTGAGTTATGCAAAATGTCCTCAAGGAGTGGTGATGCTTTGTATTTCGGAAAAGTTGTTTGTACGCTTACTTCAGACCTCTACTCTTCCCCTCACAGACTTGGCAGATAAACAGTGAGGTTCAAACTCTTCCTACCATCATCTCAGGACTTGTAACTCCAGAAAACTCCTCAAGCAACATCAGCAAATTGCTTATTGTTATGGTTTTTTTTAAATTAAAAGTAAATTTTGGAATTAAAGGTTGCATTTGGTGGCCAAAGTAGGAAGAGATCATTCCAGGAATAGGAAGTGCACTTTGGAAGAAAAGGAATTGAAGAGTGTAGAATTCTCTCCTAAGTCAGTTCCTGGAAAATCTAACGTGCTCAGTGCCGCTGAAATTATCACCAACTGATTTCCAATGCTGATAAATCAAACACTTGCCAATTTTTTTTTAATAGACATGCAGGGGATTAAGAATAATTACAGCTGTATTGTTAAGGGGAGTCCACTTAAGTGCAATCAGTTTGATTAGTTTATATTTTAACCTCACCATCATTTTACCATCAGTTTTTATGTCCTGCAGATTCTAGATGCTGATAGATCATCTCAGCTCCCCATTTTTTCCATTACCAAGGTTTCATTATGCACATTAAGCATGTTTCCATTTGCCTGAGGTACACCAGGGGCAGGGAAGCATTTTTCAAAGATAACTCATTTAATATTAAATGTCAAAATATTACTCACTTCTTTAGCAAGATCATGCAGCTGCAACCTGGAGAATTAATTTGGCATGGTGTCTCTGTGGAGTTCAGGGCGTTGGTCTAAGCATACCTTTAGCTAAACAAAAAAATCATTGACTTACCCAGAATTTAAAACATTGTATGGAACTGACTAAAGGGCAATAATGAACAGCTAAACATATGAAGGAAGTGGTTTATAAGCCAGAAATGCTGTGATTAATTATGGATAAAACAGCCAGGGGAAACTTCTCATTACACAAAGTAATGAAATAAGTCCATTAGCATGATAACAAAAAAAAGTGGAAATGGCTGTAGGCTTTGTTTGGAAGATTATCACCATAGCATTTCCCTTCTGCACAAGCAATCAAGAACCTATTGAAGAAAAGAATCGTGGAAACCCCCCACTTTACAGACAGAAAATCAATGTAGGAGAAAAAGACAGGCTGTTTATACAACACTTGCTTCCTGTGTTTCATTGGAGGCAATTCCTGATTTACATTCATGTAAAGCAGCTTCCAGACAGCCCTTAAATGACATGTCCAAGGATCTGTGTCAACAGAGAGAACTGTCACCTGATCCTCCCCATCCCAGCTCTGAGAATATGCAGCACAGGCTTGCTCTTCATGGGAAGACTGAAATGATAATCTGACTTCCAAGAAGAAGGGTTTCCCATGGTTGCACAGGTAATTGTTCCAGCAGCAACAGACATCCATCCCTGAAGTGTGCATTTATCAAAGGAATAAAACAGACATGATAACAGATCAGTCATTATGTGGACTTCACTGTTTATACTGCTATTTGGGGTATAAGGCTTGAGCGTTGTGGGGTTTATTTCTAAGTTTTACATTATGTGTTTAGCTAATTCCTTGCTTCCATACAGTATCCAGCTATGAAACAAACCTTTCAGGTGTTTGTTTGGGGTTTTTTATTCACAACCTTTTAGGGACTTTCTACACATAAAAACTATTTCACAGGAAAGGCGGAGTGAATTTTAAATACATATTAGTATTTAAAATACTAATAATACTGATATGAAACAAAACCATATGCAGATACTTTGTATTGAAAATATCCAAACTGGATGCCAGTCAGAAGCAGTACTTCTTCCAAATTACATCCTTTCTTACCTTGAAAAGTTCTAAGAGTCTTTAAACCCAAACTAACCAAACTCTCCACACTGCAGTGTGTCCATACAGTTTGTAGTAGTCAAAACACAGTCAATCTTTACTGACTCACTCCAGCTCTTTCACTACAGAAGCCATATGAAACTGGTTTTGCTAAAAAAGCAAAGAGATAAATTGAGTTATTCCATGTGTCTTAAAAATGGCATTTGAATGTGATAACAGCCACTCTTTTGCTTGTAAAACAAGACAGAGCCAAATTACTCTTTAAAATTTTATGCCAATCTGAAAGCCAAAGAATTTTAGTCCCTCTGTTATCGTTTTACCAAAACAGTTAAAGTCAGCCAGGCTTATTCACAGGACCTGAAGTTTCCTCCTGAAAGCCAAGGCTTCCAGTATGGCTTTTTAAAATGTTCTCTTCAGTCTTCCCTGCAAGAGTCATCTACCAGGTAAACTTTCTGCACAGGATTGAAATCCCAAGATTTCCTCTCAGGATCTGTATTTTGAAAATTTCTGCCTTGGAGCCACCAGGTAATTTTTGGTGCCCCAAACCAGCCTGCAACACATTCTTTTGGGTTCCCATGTATTTATTTCTGTGATCCTCTGTCTGCAAAGAAGAAAAAACACCTCAGGAAGGCTCTTGACGTTTGCTCTACAGCTCCCCTCTAGCACTGGCTATAGGCCAGACTTCTTAGGTGGGGCCTTATAACCCCAGGATGAACCAAGATAAATCTGTGGCACCAGCAAGAATCTGGGATTGAAATAGTTGCTTCCATTTCAGAAAATGGCAAACAAAAGTAAAAATGGCTTTCTTGTGGCTACATGCAAATCCAAGATCTGAAGCTGTACCTAATAACTGCCTGTTACTGCACAGTCCTACATGAGGTCATTAGACAGCACAATAGTGGCTGTAATAGGAATAAACTGCTTTTCCTGCAAAAATCATAACCTTTGGGTTGGACATTGTGGACATCATACATGTTGGCACAATCACTTGCACACAAGAGATGAGTTTCCTCCTTTTGACAGGTCTCTGTTCTGTCTTTCACCATGATTTTTCTCTCGTGAATACCGCCATTAGATGCTCCAAGCCATGAAAGTTTTTTAGCATAAATGTTCAATTTCCAGAGAATCCTTTCCCCTAGTACACACTAATGATGAAATACAGAGACTCCTCTAGTTCCTCTGTAAAGGCTAGGAAAGGAAATTGAGCAGAGTAGAACTGCTCTTAACACAGCAGAAATATTTCCCCACTCTCCTTTCCTCAGTCCAACTGGCAATGTTCTAGTTTATGTCCAGTCCACAAATGATTCTATAGGAACTGATTGCAAAATCCCTTAAGTTGAGACATATCTGTTTAACTTTAGTAATAAAATTAACATACTTTGGGGACAGGCACAGAGTGAAAATGTTTGGTCTGGAGGGCTGGCTATGGAGCTGTGGGTGTACAATCAGTCCAGCTTTCCAGGAAAAAAAGCAACATTTCCCAAAAGCCAACACAACCAAAACAGATTTTCCCTTTGAACTGGTTCAGTACTTCTTTATGCTGATCTTTCACACAGTTTTGCAGGTCATATAAGGAGTGAAGAAAACACAACTCTTTACTCGTTCCAACACTGTTAGGTGGCTGCTCATGCTGGCACTGCTCTTCTGGCTGACAAGGAATATCACCACACCCTAGAAAATGCATTACACAGTACAATGATTATGCATGTTAAAGAAACAATCATTGCTGCAGGAAAAAAAGTAAGTCTTAATTAGAGACGAGCAAATAAATTCATAATAGCGTCTCTCCCTTTAAACTTTCACATAGTGTTTATTTCCAATTCTTGATGCGTCTTTCTCTTTAGGATGTGGAAATTTCTAAGTTTCTCTGACAAACACTTCTTTGCAGCACCTCACCTTACTTCACCAGTAGCTAGCAAAGACCAGAATTACCTGGGACAGAGTTTGTTTCCAGAGTGAATTATTTAAGAACAGTTCAGCCCCACAGAATTTGACCCAATCTGCTTGGCACCATATGTTGTCTCTTAGAGGGGTCAGCATCAAATCTTCCTGAGGAGCTGATAAGGTCTCAGTTGCTGCAATTCCCACAGAGTTTAATTCCCACAGAGAACTCATCCTTGTCTTTACAGCCAGACATTTCTTTTTAAGCCTGGAAGTGCAATATTGTTTCCCTAATGTTGTCATGAGCCATTCCAATTCTAGACATCCTCTTTGTCCATATAAATAAGCAATCTGCATTTAAGCTGAAAACTTCACATGTCAAATATTAAAATCAAATAGATGTGCTGGCTGGATTTTAGTTCAAATTGTTTAGTTTAAAAATTTTAATTTTAAAACTAAAGTTTTTGGTTTTATTTGCTTCTGATAAATATTTTCCCTGACAAACGCTGGGTGCTAAATACTGCTGGAACCCAAATACAAATGGATTGTGGATACCACTCAACTCAAACTCAGTTTTGCACATGTAAACCAGTTTTTAATAAATTTCTTTCCCTTTTCTACTGATTGTCTAATAACACCATGTTTTCTTGTATGTATTGGGCTTTTTGATTGTTACCTTTCACCGTTCGACACTCCATGGCAAATCTGACTACAATATTTTGTCAAGGTGGCTCCACTGAGAATTTAGAGCTTAAACAATAGAATTTTTTCCAGGCACCCTTTTGTTTAATCAAAAATTGACATGAGTCTCCAGCGTTCACCAATTCAGTGCTGTACACACCTTCCTAAAGACTTTTGCTAGATTAATGAAGATGTGGTTTGGCCTGAAGTGCTGCGATACTCTGTGTTTTTTGACGTGCCTTTAGTTTTCTGTCATGTGTTGCACAAGCCTCTTCTAATAGAAGGGCTCTTGCAGTCACAAAGATTGATAACTTAAGATGATAAAACAATTACTGGGGTAAGAATACCAGCTTTATATTTTGTGTATCTTGATAAAACCTGAGCATTTGAAGCAGAGAATTACACTGCAGAAGATAAACTCTCCTTCAAATTCCATTACACAAATCACAGTTGTTTATTACCCACAAAAGTGTAGCGGAGGTATCTTTTTTTTTTTGTAAAAGATTTAAGAAATTTCTTCCAATCCTTTTAATTAAAACTGTTCTCATGACTCACTGAAGTCACTTTAAAATGCAGACATATATCAAACTAGGCTGTGGGTGTGCACTGATACTGTGATTTACTCTCAATTGCTGGCCAGACTTATCAGTTAAAACAATTTAAAACACATGGGAGCTTTGTTTTTCTCAACCACAGGCTAACAGGCAAAAGCAAAATGGATTTAACCCCTCCAGTTTGAGAGTTGCGTGGGATTTAGCCACAGAGCTCTCATTAAAGTCAACACAAGTTCAGTTCCATGGGTGTGGCGTGGCACCCTTCCACCAAACTCCTGTAAAACTGCAGGCTCTGTGTGTCTGTGGGGGCAGGACAGTGGGCAAAAATACCTTATCTAGTGGGGTCACTGCCCTTGTGCTGACTTCAGTGGAGCATCTGACCGAATACCTCGGCCAGCTACAACTCAGGAGCTGGACAAGCGGGTGGGCCAACATCCAAATTGTGATTTCCGGCTGAAAATACGGAGCAGGCAGAGCTTATGCTGCTTCAGAGTACTCCACTGCTTGTGCCTGTCCTCAATACAGGCCACCTGTGACACGTGAAACGTGTGACGGATCAGTGTCACCCCTTTACAGCAGCAGCAATCGAAGACTCAGATGAACTTCTTGAGGTCATTAACACAGTGCCAGCAAAACACAGGAATTTCTGAGCCCATTTAGTTGGCCAGCTTGGCCACAGCAGCCGCTATGTTTATGCTCTGTAAAAGATCTGCTCCTTCTTTACATTTGAATGCAACCCAAGGTGTTGGTTGTTGCTCCTTAGAAGCCACAGATGGAATCCTGGGCCCATGGAAGAACATGGGAATGCTGCCATGGAAGACTTCACCCCACATGTGGTGGTGAAGATTCCTAAAACAAACTTTCCTAGAGGGCAAAGACATTTTGAACTGTTTAAAAGGCTTGCAGCAATGTTTCAACTTGTCCCAAGCTCTGTTGCCTTTTGCATATTTTGTCAGTTTTGAAGAGAGCTTGGGAAAGACTTCCAGGAACTGATATGTGAAAACAGGCTCTGACTCCTGCATTTCAGCATCTCCAGCAGCTCCTGCTGAGTTATCGGATCACAGTTCTGGGCTATGCCCCAAATCCTCTCTGTGACCTGGGGTAAAGTTGCTTATTCTCTCTCTTCCTTAGTTTTCCAATCTTGAAGCCCAGCTGATAATGCTTCCTTTCTTCTGTGTTGTGTCCTGTCCACAGAGACCATCAGCTCCAAGAGAGGGTCTCCGCTACAAGGCGGTGTTTGTTCCGTGCCTACAACGCAGGGCTGGGATTCCACTGGAGGCTCTGGGGGTACCGGGCTCCAGGCCAAGATTGGGATAAGCTTGGCTTTTGCTTCAAACAAAGGTTCTCTCTCCTCGCAGGCCATCACACCCATTTATTTTGCCCTGTGGTGAAGTTAACGCTCTGTCTGTGATGTCACAGTTGTTCCCATGACAACAGGTTTATGACTTCAGTGTAAAGTCAAATGGAAGGAGAAGCTCAGGGACATGAAGGAAAGCTCTTATTCAAATCAGAAACATCTGACACAATAACAGAGAAGAGAAATGGCCAAGAAGGTGCATTTCTTTTATTGTTATACACGTCTGTGGTTTCTTCTTAAGTTTTCAACAACATGTACTTCTTCCATCACATGTTTGAATAGCTACTCTTCCACTTACGTTTCTTCAGTTAAAGATGTCCTCTTTCTTCTCTTAAATAAGAAAGTAAATTTAATACCGTTTGTTTAACCAGTTAATGAATGTCTTTGCCTTTTTTCAATTAGGTTTAATTTAATAGGAGTGAATTTGGGCTTCAATCTAGTCTTCCTTCTGATGCCAAATATGAATGATACTATTTCTGAACAAACGGGAGAACTGTTAAAACTGTGGCTTTCCATACTTAGTAGAATAGGCTTTCAAAGAAGAAACTTAAAAAAAAAAAAACCACATCAAAGATTTTTGAAACATGGATTAAAAAAAAAAAAGAAAAGATGCAAGAAGACAAAGCTATTATGGAATAGATGCAAGTATTGGGCAGGGTAATGTTGCAGAGTCAGAAGCTTTCCATGCCATGTTTTTACTTTGTTTGCTGTTTGCCTCTTCCTTGAACACCAGTCTACTTAAACACAAGTGTCTCCCCATGGATTAAGGTGCCACCAAGGCATAGACCACAAAGTGCCACTGATACGGCTCAGTGTTTGTCCAGCGTGGGAACTTTCACAGGGGCTATCCCTCCTGTAGTCTCCAGAATCCCCAGGAGCATCTAAAGGTGGAGATGATGCCTGGAGAAAGCCTGTGAAGTTGCCATCCATCCTTGTTAACAAGGATACAAAGCAGTCAACTTAAAGACCCTGAGAGCCACACTAAAAAAAGAGGATGGATAGTAATGCTGAAGTTACACATTGCAGTTTGATTCACTGAAATTACTGGATAATGTTTGCCAATAATGAAACCTTTAAAGTTTCAGTTGAAAGGTGTTCAGGTACCTCCTGTGCAACCCAAACTGACTGGATTTAGGGTGTTATGTCTCCGCTTGGTTCACAGATAGTTGATTGAATTAGTTAATTAAGGCTGGAATTTTCAAAGAAGCCACAGGAATTAGGTAACCAAATTCAATGAGATTTGGGCACTTAACTCCCTTAGACTCCTTTGAAAAGGCCAGCTATAAATGTTCACCTCTTTAGTTGCAATTATTTGTACTTGCAGGATTATGAGTGCAGCTGTTTATAAATGCAGAACCGAGGTTGCAAAAGCAGACATGGCATGAGAACAGAGATCTGTCCATGCATAGCACAGAACATAAATGTATACAAGCAGTGGCCATACATTTAAACCATCCTTAAACTGAAAATACCAGTAGAGCTAGTAATAACTCTGAAGCCAGTGAGAGCTTCTTAAGCTCACCTAATTAAAATCACCTAGATAGACACACTCAAATATACATGTGCACACACTTATAATATATATATGTACATATACATATGCACATATAAAAGTATATAGATATGTCTATAAAGAGCCAGATGTGAACATGGGTGCAGACAGTTGTTTGTCTCTGTGTGCAAGTTTTTCTTTGCAAAACAGTAAATTGTAATAGTGTTTGCTCCTGGGAAAAGGGATGGCTCATCTGCTGTGGCCATGTCCATGATCTTATCCAAGCACATGAGGAAACGCCTTTCTTACCAGGTACAATACAGGCACCATGGAGGCAACTCAGGAGGAAGCAGAAGTATCAACTGGAACAGCAACCATCTGATTAAGACGTAAAAATAACAACCTACAAATACCATAACAAAACAACCCTTTAATCTGCAAAAGTGGCCACCCTGTCGTTGTACCTGACTGCAAGGCCAAAGGACAAAACCAAGGGCTGTTTGATAAAGACTCGGGGCGTTAATAACCAAAATATGGCACAGGCAACCCATAAACCCTTGGTGCTTCTCTCGCCTTAAGCCATTGGAGCTGCCCGGTGGCATTTTGAGGTGAGCAGGTAGACCTTGACCTTGCTGAGAAGGACACAATGTGGGATTGCTTTTCCTGAACACAGCCCAGGGCTTTCATCCCATGGCTGCAGCCTCCCTCCAAGGCTGCTGCTATCACCATTGCTGCCAAAGGGAAAGTCCATTTGGCCTAAATGGGACAGATGAGCTTCTTATCCAGCAAAACATCCTCAGACAGGAGTAACCTTAGGCCTATAAATGATGCTGGGACTACTCACAGGCTCAAAGATGCACATGGGCTTTGTAATGAAGGGAGTCTGAAAAAGGAGGATATATCCTGAGACCAAACAAGTGGGAAGGGAGAGCATCCAGCCAGATCCTATTTATTAGTGGACAGCAATTGTTCTTCTACTAAAAGTTGCCAGGACTTTAATTCCATGTGTTCACAAGAAGAGTGTTGGCCCATAAACAAATTCAAAATATACAGAAGGTCAATTTTTTTGTATAAGGAGGGTCGGTGACTTTCCATTAGAGTGAGTCACTGAGTTCTCCAAACCCTTAAGGTGTAGTAGAGCAAATAAAAATGTGGTTAGCTGAGGAATGCAAACAGATATACAGCACATACAGGACTTTAACTTCACTCCAGCATCCATATGTGGCCATAAAATACGGCCTCTTAAATGTAAAATGTATAGATTTCCCTCTGCAAAAAGGCATAAAATATTTCACTCCCAAACAAGTATTTGAGCATACGAACATGATCTTTCACTTCATCTAGAACTACCCACCCAATAAACCAAGCTGTATTCTTTCTGGGTGGCTCAGAGAATAGCATATTACAGTGGAAACACCCATTTATTTCATTTACTGCCATTTATAATATTTTCCACTATTTGCAGATAATGAATTCATCCACTTTTTGCCAAGATTATGCAGCCTGTTTTATAGCCAAAATTATCCAGAATCCTTCTAAAAATGTGTTACCCTTCATTTTCCATGATTGCTTAGTGGTTCTCTTGGAGCAGGACCAAGATCAACCATATTAACAATGCACAGCAATAACTGAACTGTCATGCTCCCGCTCTCCTAGCAGCAGGAAGAGTGCCATCGAGCTGGTCCCTGAAGTACACACGGCTCCAGAGCATAGCTGTTCAGGTTAATTAAAGCCATTAGATGAGAAATGAGGAATTACTTTTGGAGTCCTTTCCTCTGCATATCCTACCCTGCTCTTCTCATAAAGGTAGATCCATTTCAGATTATCTGATGTCTTCTTGGCGCCACCGCCTCCTTGGTTCTCCAGGATAAATTGTGCTTGTAGAGCAGAGCACAGTGGAGACCTGCGGTGTGTAACAGCCCTGCACAGACCCAGCTGCTGGCCCTGGGAAGATGGACACACATCTGGAATATCCCACACCACCAGGAGCCTTTTCCAATCCAGCAGGGGATGGAACGGGCACTCCACCACCAAACCCACGCACAGGGCACTGCACCAAGGCACAAGCAAGGCAAGCAGGAAAAGGTGGAAAGGTACAAGTCCTTTGTGAAATGATGTGTATTGGGCCAGTGCTGATTTCTTAGCAGAGAACTTCCCTCCCTTCACTGGCTCAGCAGTGCTGGCATGCTATGGAGGGTGGAGCTGCAGCACCATTCCCTCCCCGCTCCACCAGGGAAGAGGAGAAACAGGCCGGCCACATCTGCTCTTCCCTTGTGCAGCGTCTGGCAGCCTGCAAATCCCATCCAGGGGAGAAAGAGGGCTCCTTGCCATCGCCAGGCTCAACAGCTGGGCCCAGCATGTAAGATGAAGCACATGCAAATCTTTGCAGGAATTCCTTACTGCTCAGCCTGAGGGTTTGATCTTGGAGTCAAGGAAATCTAGCTCAGGACCTTGCATGAAAGAAGCAGTGCCTGCCCAGAAGTTCCAGTGGTCAGTGTTAGCAGTGATAACGGAAGGAATCAGACTAAAATTAGAAAAAAAAGAAAAAAAACTAAACAAAACAAGCTTGTGTTCATTTTTTATAAGTTTACACAAAAAAGAAAACGAGTGCAATAAATTTCTAACAGCCAAACAGTCCTTGTGTCTTAACATTATCATTATTTTCTTTGGCACCTCTGGGAATCTCTTAGCAGGAGCTATGGGGAAAGAGAAACTCTGTCTCAGCAAGAGGCTCTGTAGCAGCCAAAATCTGTTCTTCACCCAAATCAGCTGCAAGACTGAAGCTGAGCAGCCAGTGCTGAACAAGTTAACCAGCCACCATGTGGGACTTGGGAACCAGGGAGGCAGGGGAACCTCACAGCAGGTTGAGTTACGGCCACTGGAACAAAAACAGGTTGTCATGGCATAACTGAAGATTTCACAGCACTGACAACTGACAGCACTGCAATAAATATTAATGCTCCAAACTCCTACTTGGATACTCATAAATACTCCAGACTTTGCCAGGAACTCCTCTCACTTTGGCCACTCCATTATTCAGTTTTACCACACGTAGATGGTTGGGGACTTTATAATTTCTCCCTTCCTCCACAGGCAGCACCACTTTACCTCTTCATCCAGAGCAGGCTCTGTCACATCACCCAATCTGGCTTGGCTGAGACTTCTCCAGCCAACCCAAAACACACAGATTTTTTGGGCTCCCTCCCAGTAACATCTTGAGGCCCTAATACTCCTCCAGTTGATGTCAATGGAGCAGGATCTCAGCTGATTAGCTTTATCCAGACGGGTTTGTTTAATCTTAATCTCTCTCTCTCTTTCTCTCGCCTTATTTCTTTTTTTTTCTTTTTTTTTTTTTTTCATGCAGGCTCTTTGATTCCCTCTCTGGTTCTTCTCAGGGTCTCCAAGTTTCAGGCACTTCTCTAAACACCCTCTAATGTTTGGATTTTTGATGGTTAAATTTAAACAAAACTTAAAAGCTTTTTCCAACTATTTTTACTCATTCTCAGAGTCGTTTATCAATCCCATAGAGAGCCTAGTTTCCCCCTATATAAATGGATTACCCCCTTCATGGGCAGCTAATATGTAACCTCCTTTATTCCACAAAGAGCCTGGCCTCTTCCTTCTGGGTAAAGCAACTAGAGGCCACTGAATGCTTCCTGCTCAAAACACAATCACTTCTAGGGTATGTCCTGTCAGAGCCACCACTGAGGTTACAATCAGCCCAGCTCTGGGCTTTCGAGGCAGTTGGGGTGCCCTCAAGGATGCTGCAATGTATTCTGGCTGCAGAGGTAACCATCTGATTTGTCCTGGCCCAAAAGGCCCCATGTGGTTGACACTCCAGTCAGGACAGCTGCATTCCGGCTGTTCCCATGTCCAAGGTGTAGTTCCTTTCAAAGGCAGCCCCAGGCTATGCATGCTGCTCCTCTTGTCAGTCCAGTTCCCCTGGCAGGGATTCTGACTTGCACTTCTTGCACTTACGGGAATCGCAGAGGCACATGAGAAGGAAATGTGTGGCCTCTCAAATCCTCTAAACTTTGTCCAGCTGCCACTAAAAAGGTACCCTGACTTGAAATTTTTTTTTTTATTTTATTTTTTAATAGACAACTACTCCGTGCTTTTGTACAAAGCCATAGGAATTTTATTCTTGGACCAGTAGATAACCACAGCACATCTCTCCCAAGTTTCCAACCCCACAACCATTTTTCTTAATTTTGAAACTTTAAAGGAAGAATGCTGCTTTGGCTTCACAATTTTGCACAACTTGTTAGAACCACGGGAGAATGTTACAATACCAAGCCACATGAAATGGAAACATTTGAACAGACCTTTGGGCTGGATCCCTTGCTTCCACCAAAGTGCATTCAACCCATGACTGAAGAGTGTCTGGCTTGGGTAAAAGACAGTTTTTTCAGCCTCAAGTCCTGGTAGCCAGCAGGAATGGTTTGACCTCCCAGTGCAATTAAGAACTGCCTCAAATTTACTCAGAATTGTGTCCCTGACTCAGGAGCTCCTGGGGACTTCCTGACAGCTGGAGATGGCTGAAGCCCTGCATGCTGTGCTGTACTCTGGGACCTCACTGCCATGAGCAGCTCTTTCCTGACACCTTTGGCAGGAGGCTCCCAAATCTGCCTCCATGGGATTCACTGCCAGCAGAGCAACGCAAGGAGACCACAGCAGTTCCAAGGAGCCATTTCCCCTAAGAGGAAATGAAAAGACAGACTGAAGGCACTGGCAAGCCATACATTAGACATTTTGGTTAGAGCAGCTAGACTGCACTTTGGAACAGCTACTTTTTGCAGAGAGATTTGTTCGCCTCCTGCACCCATCGTATCCCCATTATTCATTGCTCCAGCTACAGACAGTGCTTTTAGTTTAATCCTCCAAATTGTACTTTTCTATCACAAGTTTCCACACCACAACAGGGCTTAAAATACAAAAGAGGTGTTTAAGTGATGTTCTTCTCTAGACTAGCTGGCTCAGACACTGCATTTCAGAAGGACACAGCCCAGTTATGAGAACAATATAGGAATATGTATGGAGAAACTCAGGGTTAGCAGGAATCCAAACCAGAGATTCAAGAGAGATGGACTTCCACATGAAGAACTGTATACATGACAGCTCAGATACTCTTAGAGTAGAGTTGCTTTTGTGGGCACAGCCCTTGGCCACCTGAGGTACCCATCTCAGGCTGATCCTTCCTTAGGCTCAGCTGCTCTGCTTTCCAGAGCAGAGCTAGTCATTCCCTGGTCCTTCTTTCCTCGAGAGGAGTAGGCAGAAACCACCCAGAATTAGTTAGGTCAGGAGCCCATGCCATTGTGCTCATCCTCCGACATCACTTCAAATAAAACAGAATTTGAATTCTTAAAATTCCCCAGGCCTGGATTTGGAAACGTTTTACAATACAGAATTCAAAGAGAATCCAAGAGCAGAAGCAGAATGAACCTATAAAATGCAGGCAAGGAAAGAGAGATATGATTTCAACTGAGAGGGAGAATTGATGTGTTGATAAAGAAAGACTTCATAGCTGGTGGGAGCTGTAAGAAGACTCTTGCACAGAAGCTGGTGATGCTGAATAAAGTGAGAAAAGGGTTGGGATGGTAATTGGGATTCACAAGGACTCAAAAAAGTTCTTTGCAGCAGATCAGAGATTCCTCTCATGGAGAGGCAGATTGCAAGGGAGTCTTTAGATGATGTTGAAAGTGAGAAGGACCCTGCCTTTAAACTCTATTGGAAGTTTTCTGATAAAGTACTGACAGACCCAAAAAGGTAGGAAGAGCAGAAACCCTCCTACAGGACCAGTGCCTGAGCACTTACTCAGCCATCTCAAATGGGTTTTGCAGCCTTGGCTGAATCTGCGTGGCCTCTGCTTTGTTGTGATCAGTACCCCAGTCTGCCCAGCCTAAGCAACCTCAGAAGTGTCCCCATGGTTGCAGTCACATCCATAAGTCACAGCACAGAAGTACCAGTAACTTTGCAAATCCTCCCCCACAGTTACTTTGTCTTCCTTAGCTTTGCATGCTTGGAAAATGCTGAGAAAAACCTGCAGAATAAAGCCTTCTGAAATGGCTTTTAAGGGCTCTTTTTTGTCAGGCTCCTCACCTGCTCTGTCAGGATGTTCTTTCAATGCCTTTCATATTTCCCATGAAAGACCATAAGTTCCCAAAGCCCCGGCATATCTGCCATCTCAGCGCTATCAGGAGAGAGCTGACGAGAAGATGATTGTCAGGGGTGATTACAAGGACTTTACAAACACAGGAAAGCATGTTGTGCATTAATTGCTAATCTATTTCAGCCAATTTGGCACCATGACAAATGCAACTGGTTGTATCTAACAAGCTGGGGGATCGGGAATAATTCTGTTTCAGTAGAGTATGTCCAGGGAGAAGAATCAACCACTAATCCCAGGTGACTGGTGCCTTTATAAATATATTAGCAACATAATGGAGGGCTTTTTAATGGGATTATAGCCACACAAGCAGACCCTAAGCAGCTGCTCTGCTACTCAAAAGGAACATGGCTGACAATAAGATTTAAGGAACTGAATGAGGGGAAAAGGAAAAACCTCTGGCATGGCACTCATAAATGACCTTGCTGCTTAAAAGGAATTGGAACGTGTTGCATACATGAAAAGAAAACCAAATATGCTTAAAGCAATCTCTTTGGGCATGCTCATCACCACTTTCTCCCACTGATCCTCTGTCAAAAGCAGAGAAAATGGCCAAATCAAGGAGAGCTCATCTTTTCATATACTAGGGACAGATTTTAAAGCCAAAAAGATTTTGCTCACACACTGAGCAGCCAAGGGGCATTGTCAAGGATGGCAGGGCCCGTATATTGTGAGACAACCTTTGTGTTACACTCTCTGCAGAGCTGAAATAATTCTTCATTCTGAGCTCAATTTATCAGCTCAGTGCTGTGGATATGTGAGTGTGCAAGAGGATCTTTGGGTGTGTGTATGTGTGTATGTGTACATGGGTTGGACTCCATGATCTTCATGACTGGACTAGACAATCTTTAAAGGTACCTTCCAAGCCCACTCATTCTATATATAAAGATATATAAATGTGCATACAAATAAGGGACAGCCATGAGGCAGCCACTGGGAATGACCCTGTAGTGGCAAGAGCAAGAGGAGATACAAATATCATTCAGAAATCCCTCCTGACCTATTTTACAGGACTGTCAAAATCACAGCTCTAGATTCCATTCACTGTTATTCCTGGATTGTCTTTCTTACCATCACTTTAACAGGGAGGTATAAAGATGGCATTGAAACTTACTGAAGAAATCTTTATTTTTTAAAAAGTCAATGAAATAAAGACAACCGTGTCTGTATAAACGGCACATGCACCACAAAATATAATACTTATCTATTTTTTTTGAGTCCTCACTCATTTGCAGTTCAATGGCTTGAAGGTGAGGCTGGGATTTGGCTCTGTGGCTTTGAAAGGAGCACAGGATGGTACAAAACATAACTGCTATGGAATACAAGCACTTGCAGCATGTAGCTGCTCTAGCACGGACTATTGAGGCAGCCTAATCTTAGCAAATCACTTCTGAAGTCCAGATTTGTGCAGCTCTGAAATTCTCTTACCAGAGGCCCTTAGTCAGGGTGGCAGAATGACCTGCAAGAGTATTTAGGCATTCATTTACCACCAAAGTACACCTTACATCCCTGTGAAGTGCTTTTGTTAGAAGCAGCTTAAGCAAAGGCCACAGGTACTAAGAAAATACCCCCAGTGATTTCAGTGGCTTGGGATCAGACCCACACGTTATTCCTGAACACCTCTTTAACTTCCAGGGCTTGACCTCAGGATGCCCTGGCACCAGTCCAGGTGACACCGTACTTCCTTTTGAAGAGCTGCTGGAGCACTGACCTGGATCTCCTGTTCCCAGCACTGCTGAGCCCATCAGGGTGGCACAGGAAGTGTTTAAGATACATATTTCTGTCCACGTGCATCATTAGCAGGGATACCAAGGCATGTAAGGGTCTAACTGGCCTCAATTTTCACGGCTCTGACGGCAAGCTAACAAGGTTCAATGAACTCTTTCTGTGCTCTGTGGATTCTTCATGCGACACCAAATGCTGGCAAGTGCTTAACTGCGTCTTCCAAACCAATTTCCAACTGTGTAAGTGCATCACTTCCAGCCAAGTAACCTGAGTGACTTCCTGCCTTTTCTGTAGGACATTAATCACAGTTATGAAAGCTCCTCATCTTGAGTCTAGCGGGTGACAATGCTTCTGTAGTGCCCATCCACGATCCCCTGACACATTTACATTTTGCTAATGACAAGCTCTGGCTGCCATGTGCTAAAAATACCGTGGCTGTGGAGAGAATTAAGTGTATCTCTAGTGCCTGATTCGGGAGAGCAGTTAATGCTGTGATTAAGTCCATGGCTAGTCAGGACAAGACAGCTTATGTTAAAGAGAAGTAAGTATGTCCGGTAGTGCCATCCCATAACACCAACTTCCAGAACTGGGTCTGTACCAAGGCTGTGGAAGGATGTCCTTAAGGAGCTAAAAGCCACCTAAAACCCAACTGTCTGGTGCTCAAAAGCTAAGAGGTGCTTTATCACAAAATGTACCACTTTAAATTTATGCAATTTTTAAAAAAAAAATCTAAACACAAAGACTACACCGCACACATTTCTCCTCCTAAAGAAAGAATGAAAAAGTCTGCATGAGTTATTAGGCATGCTGAATAACACACTGCTGGCAGGACACTCAGAGAGGAGTTATAGGTGCCCATTAGAATCCCTACAAAACCAACTAACAAATGCTGGATTTAAAAACGCAGGCTTGCAAGGAGACAGGGGCTTTGAGCAGCACTGTATTTCAGATCATCTTACTGAAAGCTTCAAAATGTCATCGGCTTTCAGTCTGAAATGCGTCAGCAATCGTTTCATTTTTATCAAAACACAATTAGGCTGTGGTGAATGACAGCATAAATCTTAAATAGGAAAGATACAGGATGAAAGACCACCAGGGTGGAACATAACTGTAAACCTCTCCATAAAACTGCATTTGAGTTCTGATCATATACACAGGAACTCCTTTAAATGATCCAGCAAGAATCTTAACTCGCTGACTTCCAAAGAAAGTGTTACCAATTAAGCGGGAGAAACTTTAACAGTCAATTTTAATTACGCTAAGAGATTCACCAATCAATTCCCAGCTCAAGCTGAAGTTTTTACTAGCAACGACTGGAACCAATTTATGTGCTTTTATGTTGCGTCTAGACTTTAATAAATGGTCTAAGCACAGATCAGTTCCATGCCAGTATTGAACAGTTTTCGTGCACACTGAGAAATGCACCAGGTTCTCTAAAATTCTCCAGTCTTTGTGCCTTGAAATGTTTCCCCGGGTGCAGAGCTTACCAGCACAGAACATAAACACCACTGTGGGCGTTGCTGACAATGCAGAGCAAGGTAGTGATGCCACAGTGTCCTGCAGCTCCTCGCTTCCATGTAACAGGCACAAAGTGTGCAGAGCCAGCTCTTCTTTTCAGACTTGAAATAAGAATAACTTTGCTAGTTACAAGAATTTGTTCCTGTCAGTATTAACCAAAATTCATTAGACAGAAAAATATCTAAACTATATGGAGGCACCCAGGACAGCTACAAGTATTTAAGTGATGACCCAGAACGGTACATCTAGGCAATCCTTTGAACACCTACAAACCTTATCTCACTGTTCTGCCATCCCTTTTCTGGATCTCTCATGGTCCTCATTATGCTGAGGGACCTGAGCACCCAGTCAGCCCAGCAGCTCTGATACAGGAGAACGAAGCACCAGGTTGAGAGATGAAACATTTAAGCATGGCAGAGCCTCCTGCAGCACACTCAGTAGTGCTCTGGCTGTAGGAGACTCACCACTGCGGCACCACTTTGATCATTGCTGTAGGTCATGGAATCACTCTGAAGCCAAAACAGTCTTGTTAAAAAATTAAGTTGAATTACCATTTAGGGAGCTCTGTTGCATTTTTTTTCCCTTCCCTCCCTCCCTTCCTTCTTTTTAAACATGCCTGTCAGGAGTGTGAAATTGTGTGCATTTATCACTACCCTGCTGAGCAAAGCTTGTTAAATTAAGAAAGACTTATTTAATTAAGTGGATTGATAAACATTCCTATACTTGCATTCAGAAGCCACTGTATATAATTTTAATTTTTAGAAACTGAGAGGTGGCTGTAGTTATGCAGAGCCTCTTAGGTTGTTTCCTGCTGGATGATGTCAGACTAATAAACCTCCAGGCAGTCCTGCATGCCAGAGGTCTGGCAAAGTTGGGCATCCTGTCTTCAGGAAGCACCACATGGATTTACCTGCCACTGTATTTTAGGAAGAAGCAGCAAACAACTCTGCACCAGCTTGGCTGCCACCAGGGTAACAGCCCTGACACCCAGGAAGGGCTGTTTTCCATGTTGCAGGAGCACAGAGCTCACTGGTGCAGCAATGGCCAGAGGGAGCTCCATCTCTGGAGGCTCTCCCACCCACTGGGCAAAGGGATCCAGGCTGTGGGGCCACATTTGCTGACACAGCAGGCACCTGCATACAGAGCTGGGCATGCTCTGGGGGCCACTGCCTTGGCCAGCACCCCCTGAGCATTGTCTCTGAAGCTTTCTAAGTCTGAGACATGAGGTAGGACTCTTCTCTAAAGTACAGTAAAAATATGTAGAAGAGCCTCTGCTTCGGGGTCAGGACAGCATGGGCAAACAGGACCAAAGGAAGGAAAGGAAGGGAAGGGAGAAACTAATAAATGAGGTTACACATCTAAGATCAGCCAGCAGGCTGCTACCAGAGCTTGGACCAGCATCTGCCAGCCTGGTTCCCTGCTCTGTTCACAGGAGTGATTTATCCAAGGTGTTGTTCTCGACTGCTGCCAGAATGAGCAAAACAGACTCATACTCAGGCAGCTGAAGTCTTGACTTGACAAAACACCCCTTGCTCTCAAGGATTAATTTTGCTGAATGGCAATAATAGCTTGTAAAAGCCAAATAAACCCCAATGCACCGTGTGTTGCAGGGTGCTGGGATTGAATGGGGAGCTGTAAGCAGTGTTTTGCAAAGACAGGCAGTGTTATTCATCGTAGTTGTCTGTGGTGGGCAATTTGGTCGCCTTTCAGGGAACTCACTCTAACACAGGATCCCTGCCAACGTAAAGAGCTGGCCAAAGCATTGTGCTTTTCAAAGTGGGAGGATTTTCTTTCCTTCTGTCTCCTTCAGAAAACATACCAAACTCTGGGCAGCCACAGCGATCTCTGTCGCTGAAAATAAATCACCAGCAATTAAAAATCTTCTGCTTCTTGCACACTTCCATAGCACAGGATAATGTACAATGTGAAGATTCACAGCCCTTTGAGGAAGCATCATGATCTCTAGCCCTGACCTTCTGAATACCACAGGCCAAAGCACTTCACTCCGTGGTCGCTGCCTCCAGCCCAGATCCTGTGGCTGAACTGCAACAAGTCATTCAGAAAGACATTCATCCTGATTTATGGCCACCAGTCCTGATGGGAGAATGCCACACAAAGCAGTTCCTGTCTTGAGCTTCGTGGAATGAATTGTAGAGTTAAACTGGTTCACGGGTTCGAAATGCCTGTATTCCAGAAAGATTCTCTCTCCGATTCCAGGCGGAAATAGTGCGTAGGTAGCTTATAAAACTTCCTTTCCACAGTGACCTCAAATCTAAGAAAATGGTCAGAATCCCTTGTAATGCTTCAAAGGCTCAATTGTTACTCAGCCCAGCTAGTTAGCCATGGAAAAAACTATATTCAGTTCTTCAATCACTAACATAGCTAAGATAAACGTGGTAAAAAATTGTGATTATTTACTCAAATTCTTCCTCTGCTGAGAGAAATTGTAAAACCGCTTTTCAATGCATTGATTACTTATGGTTCCCACGCCACAGTTTTTAAATCCCAGGTGCTAATTTTGCTGCCAGATACATACATGGGTAATAGATTTTCTTTATAGGAGTTACAAAACACGTGGAGGATATCCTGGTCCCAGTGAAGTTCCCAGGAGTTCTGTATCCAGCAGGGCAGCCAATCCCCTGTGAGAACAATACCCATTCCAGTACCAGCAGAGGTACCAATTTCAGCACTCACTGAGGAGAGAAAATTAATCCCTTTAATACCATAAGGAAGTTTTCTGTTTCATGACTGTAAATCACTGTCAGGTACAATCTCTGAAATGTTCCAGTTTTGTTTAGGGGAGGCTATATAATTCTGTAACCCAATACAGCCCCATGATGTGGCTGTTGCTGTGCATGTGCACAAGCCTGTGTCTAGTAACGCATCTCCTCACACTGCTATTTTATACAAGATATAAAATATTAATCATTCAAATGCCAGAAGGTCATTAATTAAGTTTTAAGGGCCTTCAGATTCAGTCAATTTCAGCATGGGGTGTTCCTACCAAGCACACATGTGCCCCATGGAGGTGTTCTTTACAAGGCTGCAGCTTCATGTTTACCCTTTCAAGTGATTTAAACCTGAAAATAAATCCACCTGTCCCCCGATCTTCATTGAGGTCACCAAAAAACCTCCCTTCTATTTGCAAACAGCTTAGTGGCTACCAAAGAGCAGTCACCAAAAAACTTATTCCAAACAAAGATTAAATCCTGATTAATCACTGAGAAGGGTTAGATATAAGGAGAGTGCCAGCCACTGAAAAGTGAGATTATTCTGTAGTAATTTATTGCAAACTTCTACACTGGGGCTGACTAGAATTGAGTAAAAGAAGATTTAAAAATTTGTAAAAAAAAGTGAATGGTTATAAAATTGGAGACAGAAAATAATAAAGAACAACAAGATAGACAGGAAACTAGGAAAGAAAATACTAATGACCTAATCAAACAAAGTATATATTTAGGTGATAACTTGGGGATGGGCAAAAAGGTCAGGTCTGAATAATTTCTTTGAATAGAGATGAACATTGCTATGCTGTGGGGCTTTTTTTAAATCAACAGTATATCAAACTGCCAAGGTCCAGTTGGAGATTTGGGAGCACACAGCTTTCTCTGGGCTAAAATCTTCTGGTTTGAGGGAGTGAAAATGGATCCAAGAAAGCAGACATTAAACAAAGAACTTCTTCCCATATACTCATGGGAAAGCCCAGCTTCTTAGTCTGCAACAGCCTGAATGTTTTTGACCTGGGCTAGCCCTAACCAGAGCTGGGTATGAAGTTCTCTTCTCTGCCTACCCAAACTTCAGAAATGCCACCTTAAGTACATTATAAGGACTATAAACCAGCACAGATTTTCAGGAAAAACCAAAACAACTGTTGCCCCAGTCCAACAGCCTTGAGCTAAACATTCTGTATAAGTAACTCAATAGAATTATGCTTCTTGATCTTATTGTTTGATCAGAATCAAACTTTTTTAAAGTTAAAAAAAAAAGCAAACACAAACTAAAGAAAGAGAGGAAAATAACACAAGTGATCCGTATGTTCATTGAGCACCATGAGCTGAGCTCTGGCTCTTTCTGGTGAAGGCAATTCCACGAGCAATCCTGGGATCTTTCTCACTTTGCTGCACCGCTGTAAGTTGAATTGCTGGTGAACTACATAATACAACGTGGTGTTTGCAAAGCCACTGAGACTTGGCTTTACTCCACTCCTATTACATCAGTAAGAGTTTGACAATTAAATTCAATAGTAGAAAAGGTAAACTACGGAGTCTAGTGGTTTTTTCAGTAGGATTTCCTAAATAAGACTGGCTAACACTGTGGGGACATGTATGGGATGTTGTTTGCTGGAGCAGTTACAGTGATGATCTTTTTTATGATTTGACCATAAAGATAAACACATCTGTCTTAGGCAGGGACTGTTATTTAAGGATTGGGGAACGATGCTTTTTGCTTGAAGTGTTTGCTCAAATGATGTGTTTATCTTTGACATTTTCTTTCTATTTTTGATAAGGCAAGATCAGGAAAAGGAGAGAGAGAGGGAGAAAGAGAAAGAGGGAAGAGATGGGAGGGGAAGAAGGAAAGAGAGGATGAAAGAGAAAGCAAGCAAGTCCTAAAGAGAAAAAGAAAGACAAAAAAGGGAGAAAGAAAAAGGAAAGAAGACAAGCAAAGCAAGCAGCTGGTGCTGAAAGTGAGCAAGACTCTTTCTCTCTCATTTTCTTCTGTCTTTTAATAAATCATTGTAGCAGCTTTGTGACAGGTCTCTGTTATCCATAATGCCCAAGCAAACAGTTTTTCTTTCAGCCCCTATTCAGCTGGCTGCCAGGGAAGCAGGACTGCAGGCAGGAAACTTCAGTGGCTCAGCCTGCTGCCCTGTAATTCAATTAGAAAAGCAAGCATGAAGTCAATATTCATTGCGCCCAGCCAGAACTGCGCGGCACAATGAAATGATAATGAGAAAGTTCACAAAGGAGACGGGCTTAATGATAAGTTTTTAAAGAGGTGCTGCAGCGGGTGACCCTCTGTACAACTGGCAAACACACACGGGCATATGGGTCTTTCCCCTCAGGGATTTACCCTCGTCCCTCACCATCTGTATCCAGGGCAGACGGCTGATTGTGAATCCAAGGGAATCTCATGATATAGTGTCTTAGGTCGCCCCATTCAGCTGCTTTGCATCTCTGAAGGGGAAGAAGATGTGTTTCTTAAACACCCAGGCCCCAGAGGAACACATGCAACTTGCTGGAGCACAGGCAATGCAGTTTCAAGGGACACGAAGCTGTGACTCCCAAGCTCAGCAGGGATGTTGGGCCTGTGGGGCACCAACGGAGGAAACCATCAGAGAGAACTTCCAACACTTCATGGAAGTGCAGAAGATGAAGAACTGCACCCTTGTGCTTTCAGAGCAAAGCAGCACTGGGTCTTACCAGTGAGAACTTGGAGCATTTGTGCTTTAAACTGGGACTGGGTAAATAAATGCTGGACTTAATTCTGCAGCTCTCTCTCGAAGACATCTCCCACTGGAGAAGGTCTCTACAGGATTTCCTTTCTTCTCCTTTTAGCACTTTGCTGGTGACAATAAAATATATAGTTGATTATTTTGTAAACATCAGTGTATTTAGTTTTAAAAATAATGGATGATTGAAGTAGTAATTTAAAAACAGCATTGTGTGTACAAGCCCAGAGCTGCCTTGTTCTAATTTTGCTTTGGGATTCAGCATTCCAGATATTACTGAATTTGTTCCTTTTAAAATTACTTCTGTGGTAAAGTCCAGGACCCCTCACAAAGAGACTTGGGTCTCATTCTTTTCAGTGCTCTACAGAAAGAACCAGTGGCCCCAACTCTAAGCAGGCAAACATGAGAAACAGAAAGTTTTTCTTTTCTTCTCCTTTAACAAAAGGCAAATAGGGCACACAGAGCTTATATAAGTTCCCTGAGATCACACAGGGTGCCAGTGACAGAGTCACAAATTGAATTCAGATTCTCAGGCTCTCGGTCCCAGTTCGTGTCATACTGTTGTTCAGGGCACTCCAAACTTTTAATGTAATTTTCAGAAACATGTTGTAATTTCCCTATATTAATCTCTCATCCTAATGTATATTAACATTCCACATACCCCCATCTGCAACAGCTGCTTAATATGCTAGTAAATAATTAATGTAATTCAAGAGCAGGATATTTTCTCAAAATCAGAACTTAATTTTCAACATTGCTGATGACAACACCCCATTTTTTACTTCGGTGCCCAACAAAAAGGAAGTCAATTTTGCCATTCTTCCTGATTCGAAAAACCTCCAGCTGCTAATAATAGAAGTGAATTGCTTCATCTGCAGTAGGAAGCTCTTCGTGTCCTATTGGGCCAGTTCTTCAGCTGCTACAAACCCACAGAGCTTCACTGGAGGCAGTGTGGCTTTGTCAAGTCACACGAGCTGAGGGCAGATGTGTTTGTGTTTCACTGCCCACTGAATCTTCCTCTGAGACTGATCCAATCTCTGCATCTCAAAGGGAGGATGGAGCACTCCCCACAGCTGGAGCTATACCCAGGGATGGAACAGGTAGAACAGGTTGGCTGGATGCCTCTGACAGAGATCCCTCTTCTCCAGAAATCCCCATGGGGAAAGGCAGAGGTAAATACCAGAAGTGGTGAGCCTGTCCCAACAAGCCATGCCAATGTCCTGGCCTAAACACCCACCCCTCTGGAATATTAAATGGGATAACAGCAAAGCATCTTGGAACAAGCTGCTCTCTTCTGACACTGACCAAGAGATGTGAAAAGAGGGAAGAGTTTTATCTCTAAAGCTGCACACATTTAGAGTGCTTCTGCTGTTCACAATTTACAGCAATTTTCTTGCCCCAACAGCAATTTGCTGGTTTTTGCCAGTATTCTGAAGGGTTAGAGACCCTTGGTGGACATGAACGTCTTCTCCTGGCAGAAGAGATCTGATGCACAGAACAGATCAGAAAAGAACAGATGCACATTCACGTCTAGAAGGAATTATGTCAACAAAGGGCCAGATCCCAGGACTTTTCCTTTTGGTTAACGTGCAACTGTCTAACAGACTAGAGAAAAAGGGGTAGGATAGCCACATCTTTCCTAGGTATTTGTGTTCATTCTGCTATTAAGTAGAAGGCCAGATAAGATAAGAAATGCTAGTCACTTTAGATGTCTATACATAATATAATTATACTCTCCCTATGTTTTACCAAGCATATAAACACCGATTTTCACAACCAGATGCAAATTTTGGGTACTCTCCAAAGGCCCAATATGTCAGATGGAGCCCTCACTCCTCCAAACAACCGGAGGTCAAATGTCCCTGTGTAACTCCTGCATGTAGCTGGTAGAAGTAAACACAAAACCTTCCCCTTTCTTATTTTAGAGGCAGCACTCTCACTCTTATGTAACGAAGGCAAAATCTGTTGAGGTCAGGGATTCAGAGTCACCAGCTTCATCCACTAAACAGCCTTTGCCTGTCGGTGACAGCCCTGGGAAGTTCACAAGACACTGCAGGAATCTCTCTCCCCTCAGTTATCACTCGTCCATGTCAGGCCCCCAATCCCCTTTTAAGCTCCGTGCTTTGACGGGAGATGTCGTCTGCACAATATCCTCAGCTGAGAATTGGGTTTTGCTGGAGACATTAATGCATGTAATTGGCACATGCTTTTCTGGAGTATTTCTATCGCCTTTGGAAGATAGAGACAGCCAAATCTCTCCTCCACTCATCAAGGAAATGCTTAAAGCATCAAGTGGGGAATTCCAGGCCAGCTTAGAGATGGTACTTGCTTTACATTTTCTCAGGCAGCAAGGTAATGTGGGACTAGGACTGTCACAGTGTTTATTTTGAGTTCCCTGGTGAGAAAAACATTTTACACTTGTCCTGTATTGTTGAAGCCTCCCTCCCCTCCTGGGGAACTCAGGCTATCTCTGCCACTCGTGCAGCTGCTGATACTTGACTTGGCCCATCCCCAGTGAACACACAACTGAAGTCAGTTATCCCAGGCCAGGCTCTAACTTCCACAAGGGTAAGGGAAAATCACGCTCTTTTCTCCCCCTAGGTCATGGTGATCTTTAGAGAGGAGCTCAAAACTCCTAAGTTCAACTCCAAGAAATGTACAAAGCTCTGCAACTCTCCAGTTCCTGACATACTGATTTCAGTCCTGATTAAGGTAATCTCAAAATGGAAGAGGTGAGAAAAATATATTCAAAAGGGAGAAGGTGGTCCTGTAATTAAGTGATTAGCCTGACCAGGATTTAATTTCAAACACTGACAGACATAAGAGTGCTTTGTATGCGTGGGCAGGTGAAGCTGTGAGCTCTCTTCACTGTGCCATTTAAAGAATAAATGAGAGTTGATAACACTTTTCTCCCATTCTTTGCTTTGATTGTCTGTGTTTAGAGGCAGATGTTTTTCATTTGATCAGCAAGTAGCTTGCACAACAGCCCTTTCTCATCTTCTGAGAGATCTCTGTGCTGTGATACACCTTTTATTTGAGCACTGCAGAACACACCCAGATGACAAGGAATGTAACGCACCTCCAGGCTCTGTACAGCCTTCCAGCAAAAAGGACTGAGTTTGGAGGAGGAGGCAAGATGATCTAGGTACAGGCAATAGTCAAAGACCGACAAAATCACATGTTGAAGTCAGTCCAGCAGAGAAATTACAGAAACACAGAATGGAGAGTGTATTTATGTTATTAATAATAAAGGTACCGCAACCAGTGAGCCCAGAGCTATGCAATTACAAGGAGACATGCAGTGTACACAATCAGGAGTCCTTATCAGATTGTTTGGTCTATCTTTTCCATTTAAAAGTGATGTTTAAACTGTGTTTATAGACAAAAGACCTGATCAATGAACCTGTCATTTGGTCATGAGTAACATGGAAAAAAGTAATCAGGTGATGAAAATATTGCTAGTTCTCCATCCAAGGGATAAAATGAAGATACTTCAAAAAGATTTTGACAAAATTTTGTCCATCAGCAAAGCCAAATGTTACAGCTTTGAAAATTTCTCAAAAACAAACAGCTCCAAAGTTGTTCGTAAATGAGGTTTTCTGAAGGTAAAATAACTGGGAAAAAACAAAACCAAAGATTTACTATTATTTAAGCTTTTCAGCTGCTCCCTAAGAAAATAAACTTGGAGTTAAACAAAAACTTTGCTGTTTTTCTACAAAATAAATAACAGTAACATCATACCTACTAAACAGGAATCAGCTGTATAAACAGTTTACCTGCCTCTGACAGCATCAACTATAGAAAGAATTTCTGGGCAACTAAATTCAAAGGAGGCATAGTCCAAGCCATGGTAATCATTGTATCTCAATGTATAATAAATGTGATGTAGTAAGCATGACAGAAAAATACTTTAAAAATTCATTATCTTGACTGATCTTCCCATTTTATACTTGAAAATGATGATAATTGCCACACTCTTCTCCTGCTTGTCATTTTAAACTTGTCCAATAGTTACCATTATAAGCCTATGATTCAAAATTTGACTCTCTTCAGCCAGCTAATCTCAGTTCATTCATTTCTGAAACACAGGTGTCTGATTTTCCACATTCATTCCCTTTACCCACATAGAGACAGATGTTACATGCAATCTGAAAAACTTTTGCAGCTTGGAAACAGCCCCCTGTTCCTGTCATATAGTCCCTCTGGATTCTTTGATTAATTTCCATAAACTAAATCTGACGAGCTCATGGGCCTCACATCAACCAAGTGAAGAAGATCAAAAAATTAATCAATCATATTCACTGTATCATTCTCTGCAAAGTTGAGCTTTAACAACTCCATGATCAAAGAATTTGCAGTTGTGAACAGTAAGAAATGGGAGCCTTTGAAATATGTCAACATGGCAGAAATGTATCTTCCCCCTACTCTCATCCTCCCCACCAGCTCAGCATATGTAAAGCTTTAGGTAGGTCATGTTCAAGTTGTTCCCACAAGATAGAACTGAAAAATGTATGCTACTGTGGATCAGAGGCATGTGGAACAAATATTTTATGTGCTCAGGAGCTTAGAAATGGATTGTAGGCTGCATGTGTATTACAGACTCGTGACAGCATAGCTGGATCCATCAGGTGCACGAGGAGAAATGATCCTGATGGACACAGATGTTTTTCAGGAGCTGCCTCTGCAGCCTTATTTATAGCAGCCAACCCGTTGGTGTTCTGGTTCAGCCCCTGACAAAAGGATATATGCCCATCTCTGCTAACGGGGCTGCAGCTACAGCAGGAGCACATCAGCTGTACAGCATATGATATTTGCAACTGAGAGAAATCACCCAGCACAAATCTGGCATGAGATCTAGGGATACAAGGCTGGATGTGCAGGGATTACTTCCATTACTCTCTAAGGCAGTACTCTATGAAGAATGAAAAGGGCTCGACTCTACCTTGCCCCAGATTTTCTGCTGTCATCCTCATCAAAGCAACCACAATGAAAAACCTTCTCCCTTCAGTCTTGGCTACTGATAGGTTTCACACTACTCCGAGAACAGCTTTGTTTAGTAAATAAGTCCCTTGAAATAACAGACTTGCTTCCTCACCTTTATCACACCAGTAGTCACTTGTCCTTTAGAGGATTTGCAGTAGGAGCTGAATGCTGAATTCCTCTTCACGCTTCTTTGGACCAGATCCCCAGCTAACACAAACTAACTTAACACCCATTAACACAAAATATTCCCACACTTGTGCCAGCTGAAGATCCAGGGTTTGTTTGCCAATGAGGGTGTTGCTTTACAATAACACTATTTCTGCTCCAAGTAATTCCTAACATTACGGTCATTTACCACACTACCAGGCACTAAAGGGAGAGAGTATCCACCAGGAGCAAATCTTCTTTTGTGATTCTCTGGAACACGTGCATGTAGCTAATATATGATCAACAGAAAACAAACAAACAGGGATATGGCCATAAATGCATCCTATGATTATCTTAACCTGCTGCTTTGGGACAGACTTCACTGTTCACTTCCCTCAGATGCTCTCCTGCCTCCTTGCTCACACCCTGAGCGCTGTCAGTTTGCTGTCAGCTTTACAGTATCAGGAGTGTGATCTCTCCGTGGGTGCCCTGCTCAGTGTCATTTAAACTGGCCAATCTGCAAGGCCACCAAGGTCAAGGAACTATCAGGAGTAAGGTTTCTTAAGTGCAACGTGTGAGACACCATCTGACACTGTTTATAGATAGACTTAGCCTCTTATTGACCACAAGATAGAAGTTAAAAGCATTGCTTTGGGAGTTCAAACGTGTTAACCTCTGAAGTGATGTTTGAATTAGGGTTATAAAGGGCCTAAAGTTTTGATCAGAGGCTTGGAGAATAAAAAGGATTTGGAAAAACGTTAGAGCAGGATCAGAGTAGCTACACTGAGTGTGCCAACTACCATATTATTGTTGATTTAATTGAGTCCATCTATCAGGTCTGTGCATTATGTGATCCAGTTCCAAAGATGTTTCCCTGCCGCAGCTGACAAAATACAGACTATACACTTCAAATGCAGTTGTCGGTCTTTAAAACAGGCAGTTACAAAACACGCTGGCTGCTCCAGCAATCAATAATGGGAAGGGCAGTGTACGTTGGACTAACTCCCAAACAATTAAATACTTGCCAGTGTAAAGTAAAAAGCTACGCAAGGCCAGGCCAAGAGCTTGTTCACTGTTTGGCAGCTCGCAGCATTACAAACACTGATGGTTTAATAATCGGGGAAAATTAACGAAGCTGGAACAGCCAAAGCATTTTCTGAGAGGTTTTCTGATGAACACACTGAAGGGGTAACAAATACACCTTCCCTTGAATTGTATCCACACGACACCTGGAATTCCTGATGCAGTTTTCCTGGAAGCTGACTCACAAAGGAGGAGGTTAGATAGTTGTCATGGATTACTATACAGATTATGAAGACACCTCACCACCTTCAGCAAAAGAAGAAATGCCTCTTACCCAGAGAGGAGGCACTTAACAGCTTAAATATTTTGGAACACTGGCTTTGAATTGAGAGTGAGCAATCCAGCCCAGCCCTGAGAAGAAGGGAAGGAAAGTGTAATGTCAGAGTGCAGCAAGGGCCAGCTGCTCCCTAAGGGACTGAGCGTGATGACACAGCCAGGGATCGGCCAGAGGGCTGATCAGGCAGATCCAGGGTGACAGTGCAGGGTCAGCCCTGAGTCCAAACCACCAGCCCAGTACAGGGAGGGCTGAGGCCAGCCCAGGCCAGCAGACTGCAGGTAGGGCCTGGCACAGCAATGCCCGTGGTCAGCAAGGGCACAGCAGTGACAGAACTGGAGAGCTGCAGCCTGCAGCATCATGGGGGCAACAAGTGACAGCCCCAGCTGGGCTGAACTGCAGCCCTGAGCCGTGTACAGGAATGTTAGGGGAAACCTCAGGAAAGGCAAGCAGGGCCAATAAGGCCCATTAATGCAATTTTTGCCTTAAGAATTTCACCGTTTTTCAATACGAAATTACCTCTCTACCCACTCCTTGCTTTTGCAAGAACAAAGTGTTAAACATGCTGACACTTTGAGCACTGTTATTCCAGAATCCCAGAAAATGCTGTGCTAGAAGGAACCCACAAGGATCATTGAGTCCAACTCTCAGCCCTGTGCAGAACACCCCAAGAGTGCCTGAGAGAATTTTTCAAATGTTTCTTGAACTCTCTCAGGTTGGTGCTGTGACCACTTCCCTAGGGAGCCAGTTCCAGTGCCCAACCATCCTCTGGGTGAAGAGCCTTTTCCTAATACCCAACCTAAACCTTCTCTGACACAACTTCAGGCCATCCCCACAGGTCCTGTCACTGGTTACCACAGAGCAGAGATCAGTGTCTGCCCCTGTGAATCTTTCCACACTTGTGACCTGTCTTACAAAGGCATAAAAGAGACAGAAAGAGTACGAAAACTGCAGAGAAGCACTGGTAGAAAGGTCCATGCTCGATGCTGCCTCACTTGTTACCATGTGAAATGCAGGTATTCAGCTGCTTCCCTCAACCTCACTGTTCAGACAAGGGGTTGGCATATCCCTGCTCTGTTCCAGGAGGGATAACCAAACTGGGTGGCTGAGGCCTCAGAGATGTCATGGAATCAGTCAGTGGTTATGGTTCCCATGGCCAGAAAGTGAGACTCTAACTGGCATTGCAGAAGAGCCCTGAGAGAAACAGGCCCTGTGGGTCATTCTTTCTCTGGATTTGTGCTAGCAGCTTCAGCCTTGTTGTAAATCTGCTCAGTATTTCAGAGTATGGAAAATACTCATTATTAGTAGTAGATTTCAGTATTTTTTCTCTGAAACATAACAGGAAATGCTGTGTACTCAGCTATTCCTGCTGCTTTCTACTGTGGTGATGCTACAGGATATAAGACCCATACTCACCTTTTCTACCTCCATCAATTATCTGGGAGAATATTCTCTTCATACTTTAAAATTTCTCCACTGCATAGCTGAGGAAATGACAGAGCACAGGTAGCTATTACCCTTGCCTTAAAGGTCATTTAGAATGCTCCTGTTACACACAAGCACACACAAACCTCTGAGCTGGATTTATCCTCAGAGACATTTCTTTTTCCCAAGATGGTACACGTCTGAGACAATGAACATTACTAGAAATCAAATACTCCAGTGGCTAAATTAACATGGAACAGTTTGGCTTCCCTGTCTCTCCTCCTCTCCCCCACCACTCTTTGGCCAATTCTTTTTTAGTTTACCTTTATCTCTTTGCTTTTTGACTGTGGAACACAGAACCACCCTGAGAGTAACTGAAGACAGAAACACCTATCATACCTATCAATCTTCATGCCTCTGACAAAACAGGGTACTGTGTGATTTCTAGGCATGTGCAGAGAAAGAGGAAACAAAGCAAAGCATCATTCTCAACACACCAAACTCTCATTTCAGAGTGCCACAGAACAGTTGCCTTTCTGTAACCCTGCAATAAAATGTGTGTCAGATCTCTGCAGACTAGACCACAAGCAGTTCAAGTTCAAGGCTGTGCAACCCTTCCATCTCCTACTAAGCCATCAGTCTCAGAACTGCCCCAGGCATGATGTGTAAACAAATTGTCAAAGTACAGTCATCTGTAACACCGAAGTCTCTGACTGATGAAAGAAAAAACTGATGTCAGCCACACCAGGGAGTCCTAGACCTGGAGAGGACACCATAGGTATATCAAATAAAATCCCAGTCAACAGTGAAGAAGGAAGGCAGGAGGTGGATTCTTAAGCTTAGTTCTGCAGCTGTTCAGGTGAGCTGTGTGAGGAGCACAGCCTGCCTAAGGAGCTTTGACCATCTCACTAGAACATAAAACCAACGTTATCTTCCTTTTTCAGCCTTAATTTTCACTCAGAGGAAAAGAAAATGCTGTTAGAAAATGGGACGTAATAGGATATAATAGTTTGCAGCAGAAGATGCAAAATTGTACTCAGTGCTTTATAAGGTAATGCACTGATTTGCTGTGCAGTCTAACTCAAACTGCTGGCAAGCAGTCTGACTGAAACCCTGGGAAAACCAGACCAATACTCTGTGGCCCGTTAATAGAAAATCAAAATATACTTCTAGAGGCTAATTCTGACCCCCAAAGCTTTTTTGAGTTCTCTCATAATGTTAATATTTTTTCATAAGTCAGGACCATTTTAGATGGGTGTACAATCTGATCTGCAATTTGCAGTTATTCAGAGAACTTTCGATATTTCACTGACATTAAAATGGATACTTCAGCTGAGTATTCCATCCTATCAGGAAACAGCAAATATTTAGAGGAGAGATTTCAAATCCTGACCATTACCCGTTTGCATAAATTATGTTAAAAATCACACAGAAAAATTTTGTCTTGAAAACTTCCAAAAGTGCAATCTTGACTTCGCATATTTTAGAAGCAGACTAAAACATTAGTTGGTTGACTTAAGGTAATATTTTAACCAGAAACCACAAGAAAAGAAACATCCTAATTGACTGAAAATCCAGCTGTGGACTTAAAATAGAAATTTAAAAAGTCACATTTTTCATGTTACTAAGTTCAGCACTGTCTAGTCTTTGAAGAAATGGATTGGCTCGGCAGAGTGAGCTGGAGCACTCAGCATTCACACGGGAACTCTCCTCTGCTGTCAAGTGGCCCAAAAGCAGGGCTGTGAGACTGACCATGTCCTGGCTGCTCAGTATTAAATATATCTGCTTGGGCCACCTTTGTGCTTGAAGGAGTGGTTTAGAGATGAAGCTTTTTAAGCTCTTTCTGGATGCTTTGTTCTGTTTAAAAACATCTTTGCCTTTACTGGGGAGATTTTCAAAACTAAGGAAAGAATCTGTGGGCTGGACCCATTCTGTTTGAGTAGTAATTAAACTCTCTCTTCCTAAAGGCCCAGTGTCTTAATGAAATAAACAGCAGAGTTCCCACTGTGTGCTAGAGAGGCAGGATCCCGCTCCATCTGCTTAGGGAACTTCACCGGAATGCTCCTAACTGAACAAGACAGCAGCAGATAGAAATCAAAGTAGAGCAAAGTGTTTGAAATCATTACCTCTAGCACGGTGATTAGTCTGTGTCACATTTTCCACTATCAGCCCCTGAATGGAAACTCCAAAAGCCGTACCCACTGTGTGCTACCCTGGCATTCTGCACTCACACCAACCACCGCCCTCGCTGATTTCCACCCAACACCCACCTGGTAGCCACATCCATTAAACCCCTGCAGTGCCAAGTGTTTCGGGGATCCTGAAGGGAGGCCCTGCTAGCACTGACTTTTCCATCCTGCAGGCCTTTCCCCTACCCACTGAACTCTGCCCCGTTTCCCTGCTGCCTCATGACTCACCGCTGAGCCACGCTGCCTGTGCAATGCAAGGAGCCAATCTCTAGCTGTTGGGTCCCCAAACCCTCCTCACTCCAAAGCAGTACAGTAGCAGTGTTGTAAAATTCAGCTGAACTCACAGGGCCTCTGGCTTCTCTTAGAACCAATACTCATTGGAAAAAATGCTGATTTGGTGAAATCAAGACATTCAAGAATCGTTTTTACTTCTTTTCTCTTTACGAAGGAAAAAAACCGAAATGTTTCAACTTGAAACCTCTTTCCTTTCCCGACAGCTCATCTATCCAGCACATTGACAGCTCATCAGGTGGAGAGAGGCATCCAGCATCTGCACTTTATTACCCAGATGGAGCCAGGGGACCTCAGGCTTCCAGCTGATCACTGGAAAGCTCTGTAGTAAGACAGCATTTATCTCAATTTAGAAGCTTCAGGGACAAGGTTCTTCAGAGAGTGAAAAATCAATGCAGCCCAGCGGAAATTGGCAAGTGCCAGGGCGTTTGCAGGAGCTGGAGATTTGGCCCTTGGTTTGTAATATTTGATTAAAAGAGACTTCCACATCCCAAACACTACACTACCAAAGTTGAACATCAACTGCATGAACAGCTATGAGGCAGGATGTGGAAAACTACTTTGTGTTAATGATTCTGTGCTCTGATCAATATTCTACAGCATCCCCATGAACAAGTTAGTGTTTCACAGAGGACAACACAGTGGAAGCAACAGGTGTGGAATCTCTAGGTCACTGCCAGGTTTCATGCTGCTACAATCCCCTCCTGCAAGCATTTGGAAGGCTGTCTGAAGAAAAAGAATAGAATAATTGCACAAAATATAGCCTCAAGAATCACATTGCTCTAAGAAATGGAACATCTGATCACAAGGGGTGCTGATGTTTGATAGATGAGAGAGGCAAAGAACCCCAGCGAATCTATTCGATCACTCTATGGTTGTTTATATCACATTAGGACATGGTCATAATATGTCTGACCCTCATCTGGTATTTTTAAAAGATGCAATGGTGCATAAATCCCATTATTAAAGTCATTGCAGGGTGTTTGATAGTTGTAGGCTCTCCTTATAAATTGTGAGTTTATTATGTGACCTAAATCTGACTATGTTTTATAATAATTTTTTATTCAGTTGCCAGGAAAATCAACCTGCAATGCCTGCCTCATTGCCTGCCTTTGCAACTAGAAGGCTTCAAGGATTTCTCTTTTTTAAACCTTTCTGCCTGCCTTCCTTGGAATTCTGTGATGCTCAGCTGAGAAGCCAGACAGGCCCCACCTTAAACAGCCCGTCCTATCCGTGATTACAAACATGTGTTGCTCTCTCCACTGGGGCTTCACCAAGGGAGCCACTCATGGGCTGGAAGTGCCAAACCCAAGCCCACAGTGGCCACAGATCTGTACAGACACCCTCTGTTTGCCCACCAATCACATCTGATTTTTCGCATTCATTTTTCAAATCCCACAAGCCTGTTCTGGGTGTCTGATCAATTAGTCAGTACCTCTTTAGTTTAGGAGGTCTGGAAGAGAATTAAGAATAACAGAGACATAATTTACTAACATGAGTGTGGAAAGTATCTTTGGCACTATCAAAGCCACCTGTTAAAATGAATATATTTAACAAAACTTTATCTCTCTTGATGGCATGAAACACTAAGCATTTTACCCCAAAGGTTTTCTCTGCTTTCATTTTTTTTTTCTGGATCAATTTTCAATTCTACTATTTAAAAATGGTTTCAAACTGTTCCTGTCTGTAAAGTACCACCTAATTTTTCTTCCCAACGACAGGAAGTATCGTGCTCCAGAAACTTCTTCTGCTTATGTGCTGTTGAAAATTGAAAAGGGTTAAATATCTGGGCAGGAGGGATTGTCCAGCATAGGCCCAACAAGTCAGCAAAGCCCAGTGGTTTTTTGTTGTTTTTTTTCAATTTTACACAGGCAATACAGGAAGAGACTGATAATTAGAAGAAAAACAATGAAATTACTCTCACAGTGCAGGAACAGAGAAGGTTATGAAGGCAATAATGAATTAAAAGTTCAGAGCCCGAGTTCTTAATTCCGAAACTAGAAGACAGTTGGGGGAGAAGGGACATCTGTTCCCAGAACAAAAGGCCAAGAGGGACAGGATGGGGTGAGTTCAGCTTGTCGCTGCAGCTCCCCCTGAGCTGCCACATAAGTTTGCTTTAGCCTGATATGATTTTTAGCTCTCTTTGGAAGACACATCTGACACTGTACTTGTTCTACTTACTGTCACTACTAAACCCTTTCTATTCCTCTGCAGGGAAAGCTCAGCCACCAGATCTGTCTACTCCTTCTCCCATCTCCTTCCCTCCCCTCTGACCCTCAAAGCCAAGACACTAAGTTACATTTCTCTATTTCTTCCATCAGCTATTGTGGTATGAGAGTTCTACTAAGACATGGGGACGTTCCAAAAATAACATTCGAATAAGGACTTCTGTGTTTTTAAGACCTGACCCAAAATATTTATTTATCCAGAAGTTGAAATTCTCACGAGCAATGGGTGAAATTCAGAGGAGAGGAGATCTGCAGCAAGCCTGGACATAACTCTGACTCCCAGGGCAACAAGTGCTATAATAGAGGCAATGAAAGATAAGCCATAAATGAAGAGTCAGCAGAAATCCGTATATTAAAGCAATTTCATAACTCGCACCAGTTACTTTTATATTAGAAGTGAGAATGAAAGCATAGATACACTTAAGCAATAATAGAGATTCCTGCAAATCCTGGAATGACTTGCTACTGACAGGGAAGTAATGGATGGCTTATGGCAAATAGGAGATCCACAGTTTCCCAGGAGGCTTATTCCCCACCCCCCCCAACTGCAGGATACCAATAATTCCCATTGACTTTAGTGCCTTTCCTGCCGTGAAGGACTAGGAATTTATTGGCTTCTGTGGGAGTTATGAATAACTTGCATGAGGAAAATGAAGCTCTAAAGAAACAAACTAAGAATGACTCTGTCTATTTCTGAAATCTATCTCAAATATTTCTCTTTATATCAACTGGAAAAAAACAACAAAGTTAGCTCAAACATCCCCATCTATAGAGGCTAAAAATTCTGGCAATGTTGATAAACAAATGTACATGGTCAGAGTAGAGCAGAGGTAGCAACAAAGACCATAAGAAGCTGAAATGTTTCTCGTGGAAGAAGTTCTCTGTGAAGCATTTTTCTCCTGGGGAGACAATCAAGATGCCTTCACCCTGCAGATGTGACAGGATTCCCTCACTAACACTGTGGAGTCATCTCGCTGTGGCTGTGTGCTTTGTTTCACTTACCACCGAAGAGCAATTACATTTAAAAATCAACACAAATAATAGGCTCTGCTTTTTGGCAGTTGTGTGCTTAAATTCCCCTGCTGCCTATCTGTATCACTTATCTCACGGAATATCTGGTGCAGGAGAAGAGAAGGAGAAAAGCTCTTCTTTGAGAACCGCGCTTGGTGAAAATTCATGGCTTTGGAGGAGACATGAGGGCTAATATTTAATCTGGAGAAGCAGCAGATGGACAATCACACAGCTGTTGGCCTACCTAGCCAGGCGTATCACATTTCCACAGCAGGAAAGTGCTCTCAAGAAAGCAGTGAAATGTGCATGTTTGGCAGCCAAGTGAGTGAGCACAGGACTGCTGTGCATTTCTTCCCACCTCCTCACAGCCATCCAGCCAGGACAACTCCCAAGGACAGGAACCGGTGCCAGAGGATCTGCTCCAGTGGACCAACTGGTATGGAAGGAGACCCTGCTGCAATCTCCACTAGTGTGGCAGCACTGAAGGAATCACTCCTGGAAAAAGGAATTAAGAAATTACTCTCAGACATCCCAGGAAGTCTCCTGCTGGCGTCAGTGAAACATTGGGTATAGGTTGGGGCAAAAACAACACCAAAAGGCAGGGCTTTTCAACACAAGGAACACAAGACTATAAGCAATGTATTTGCTAGAACTGATTGGCCTTTGCTGTTGAAGAAAGAGTGGACAGCCTGTATGACCAAGTAATACAGGTTCTGCTAGTAGGGGATGGAGCAAAGATGTAGTTTAGTAAAGGATTTAGAAGGAAGCAGGAAAAAAAAGGGAGGCTTCATTCTCTAGTCACCTTTTTTTTTTTTTCTTTAACCACCTGCCATGCAGTCATTCCCTAAAGCTCAAACAGAAAATGGCCTTCCAGAGTATTTTCATGGGCCCTGGGGCCAGGCAGTTGCTAATCTGGATGAGACAAGAGCGTCCACTAAGAAGGAAACAACAGCAGGAAGCATGGAAATCATCTCAGCCTTTCCTTGGCTTTGCTGACTTACCAGGGAGACTCCACCTACACATTTATTGGGGTCAGAGCCATAACCTGAGGCTATAGGGTACAGATTCCTGATCATTCCTGTACAGTAAGGAGGTACATTTCCAGTTAAACTCACAAACAATGCTGAATAGCTACAGAAGATTAACAGGACCTCCCACTTCATGGAAACAGTGACTGTTTACATAATATGTAATGACAGTAAATCATAACAAATCCTAGGAGAAAACTCCAGTGAGAGATAAAACAACATGACCTTCTGATTTTTCTTCTTTTCTCAGTTTTTCAGTCCATTTTTTTATTACCCCAACCTGTAAGGAGTTTGCAAATGCTTCATTTTCAGTACATCATTAGGCCCACAGATTTTAATTAGCCTAATTAGGTGCCAAAAAAAAAAAAAAAAAAGTGTGCACGCATAAGAGAATGTCCTTTTCCCCTTTGCTTATTTGAGCTCCCCACCACTGTGGTATCAAAAATGCAATTGTTCCACTTGGCAAGGTTAAACAATTAGCATTCTAAATTCAGGGCTGCTATTGAGTAGCTCCACTATTGATCCCATTACTGTGCTGAGCCAGGCCAGCTGAGGAGCAGACCCTGCCTAAGGTGCTGAGTAGTTTGCAATTTGCAAAGGAACTAAACAAACTTCTACGGGGGAGTGGGGGAAATTAGCAACAGAACAACTGGTTTCTAAAACTCATCTGTTGGTTGAATTTTATTCCTGAAGAATGACCTACATGAAAGTTCTCGTGCTATCCTTTGCTATATTATAATACAACACAGCTTTTGCAAGACAAACAGACTTCAGTACATTTCCCCTGGGAACTCTTCCACTTTTTTTTTTTTTTTTTGGTGCATGTTCATGTGAGCAGATCCATAATTACACAACCAGAACTCAGATTTGCTTAAAATGAACCAGTCAAGTTTTTAGTCCCTGACAGGAATAAAAAAATACATATTTCCTGCAAAGACAACAGTGAGGAAAAAAATTTACATATTTCCTGCAAAGGCAACAGTGTCAAGGCAAGAAAAATTAAAAAGAAAATGTGTTTTTCTTCATATGTGATATTTACTTGTGCTGCAGTTGTATTGGGAAGTTTAACATGCGAGGCCTGAAAGCCAGCCTGGTAGGTGTGGTACCAACATGTGGAAAATCAAAGAGAATCTACTCCTGGAGCTTTCCATCAGGATGTGACTGCATTGCATTACAACACAGGACTTTTATGCAAAGGAATTCACAGAATCCTGGAGTCACTGAGTGGCTTGGAAGGGACTTTAAAAATCATCTGGTTCCAACCCCACTGCCATGGGCAGGGACACCTCCCACTATCTCAGGTTGCTCAGAGCTCCATCCAGCCTGGCCTTGGACACTTCCAGGGATGGGGCAGCCACAGCTTCTCTGGGCAACCTATGCCAGGGCCTCAGCACCCTCACAGGGAAGAATTTCATTCTAATATCTAATCCAAACCTCCTCTCTGTCAGTTTGAAGCCATTGACCCTCGTCCTGTCACCACACACTCTTGTATTTGCTACAGGTTTTGAATTGCCCATAGTAGATATGCAAGGCTTGGTACAAAAGCTCTGGGGCTGCAGGAATTCAAACCCTTCCAGTGCTAGAGGAACTGATGCACATCCTGGGAGCACCATCTGCAGTCTTCTCCCAGCCCAGGATGTCTGACAGGGACAGGCTGGAGAGTCCTCCTGTAGAGTGTCTCCACCTGGGCAGGGGTCAGGAGAGGGTTCTGGCTACTCTTTTCATATCATCAGTGATTTAATCATTCAACAAAGAAGTAAAATTCAAAACAAGGACTCTCACGTGTGAATTGCCTACATTTCAGGGCTTGCCCAGCTCCCATTCATGAGGCAACTAAAAGATCTTGTAGAAAAGAACAGCCTTTAATGACCATGTGTCCTTGTGCTCTGGAGTGTGGGCTACAGCAACTAATAATAGATGAAGGTTTACATGTTTTTCTTGTGTTTCTGCTGGGGCTGCTGTGTCATTAATTCAGCTTGTGCCTGGCTACTTATGTTAAACATTCCCTTTGTGGCTTTCTTTAAATCTTAAATTTTGCATGTGACCACACGTAAATGTAAATGTGTATTTTAATGGTCCTGTAATCTCAATGCTTTTAAATCCTGGTTGCCTGAAGGCATACAGGGAGCTGAAGCAGAAAAGCTTGGTCAGTTTGTGATCATTTAGAGCTAGTTTATTTGCTCTTTCTGAGTGGATTCAGTTCCTGTAGAGGTTTTTGCCTTTAGTGTAATGGAGTAAAGATAAGATCTAGAAAGCTAATTAACCCTGCAGGGCCTGTGAACAAGGCTCATTAGAAAACAGTCAAACACATTTATGCTTAAATACCTCATTTACAGGAATTCATATCGGATTTCTGAACAGCAGATATACATGCCACACACTCATACCTTTAACCACTGCAAACCAATTCCTTAAATGCAGCTGAGAAATGCACCAAGTTGGAGCACAAAGTCATCTGGATTGTACATGTAAATAGCCTGCACTTTGAAAGACTACCCAGAATTAATGAAAACCCTGTCTGCAGGACACTGTAAGATAGAGTGTCTTTTCACCTGCACCCCAAAACCAGTGCAAGAGTTCCACAAAACCAGTGGCACTGCAGCCCACATCCTGCTCAGTAAACACCACTGTGAAGCAATGTCTCTGGGGACTTTCCCATCTGTCCAAGGCGGTGACAGTAAGACACATGTGATCACAAGCATCTCTGGGGACTTGTGGAAAGACTTCACAAGGACTCAGAATGAGGTTATTCCAAACCTCATGCTGAAGTTGCTTCACATCTCTGTAAATATCCTGGGTCAGACAGCAACAAGCGTGGGTTCTAGTAGTCAGCATCCATGAATATACATGTACTTGTCATACAAGTTTCAGATATCTGAGAGCAAAAGTACCCCCAGCAACTCTGAAATCTCCTTCTTTCCTAACCCTTCACTCCTTCTACTGCCGCCCCTCATCACAGACAGACCAGAAAAGCTAAGCCAAGAGAGATCTCTGGAAATACCTGATATGTTGGTGCATTAGTGGGTGCAGCTATGTGTCGTGTATGTGGTGGCTTAAAAGCCAGAAAAATTAGTTATTCTTGCTTCTCATGACATCTTGAAGGACGGCCTGGATTCAGAATTAGGTCTGCTCAGTACTTGACTTAGTTGTAAGTGACTGCCTGCCCAGTGAGTAGGATAAATGATGCCACTGGGACTGAAATGTAGCTTAAAATGAATCATTTGCTTAATGGTTGTCCTGGAGAAGGATGGGTTTAAATACAAATTTAAGGGCATTTTCTGCTTCAAGGCTTGTGGGATTGAAGATCCTGTCAAAGAGAAATTCTAAGCAAGACAGACCTACACTGTGTCACCAATGTTTTAAAATCACAGGCATTATAAATTTAATTTATTTTAAATCCTATATCCAAGCACAATTGGTAAACACAAGCAAATCTATATGCTATAAATTTTTCAGGGAAAGGATGACTTTTTTGGGATTTATTGGCATTTCATACAACATGAACAAGTCTAGAACTGGGGTAACTGTGCTATAGTGCTCTATGAATGAAAATAATTGTGGTTTTTATAAACCCCTAGCTTAAAGTTCTGCTTCACAAGCCTGAAATAATTATTTTATTGGCCAGTTTAAAAGCATGCTGTTTTTAAAAAGGCAAAACCTCTACCACTTCTATAAGTAGATCCATAATTTATATTGTGAATCACTTTGAAAAGAGGAAAATCCCAAATCAAGTTACTCTTCAACCTGAGCTAATAAATCCTGTCTTGACATAAATTCTTTATTCAGGGCTTCTTTTTCAAGGAGTCATGTGGTTTTTTAATAATCAGTCTCGTTGCTTCCTCTTCATCCTATTCAACAAAGCAGTGATAACTGCAAAAGCATCTCAGGCAACTCACAGCAACTCAGATGCAGCACTGAGAAATATCTCTGTGAAATCAGCTTTAATGAGATATCAAAATATTACACCTGCAAGTCTTGGCGGCTGGACAGCACTTTGGAAAGCAAAGCCAGTTTCCCTGGTCCAGAGGAGTCAACATCAGGTTCCTTGGTCTAACATTTCACAAAATATTTTCCCACGTATGTCCCACTGCATTTTGAAGGGTGTAGCTGACAACATAAATGTGCCCTAAGGTGAAAATCCCAAAACATTTCCCTGGGCGATCTTTGTGTCTGGACATTACCAATGCAGATGTCTGTAATCAGGAGATCTCTATAGACCTGCTAATTATTCCCTGGGCTTTTCCACTGGTAATAAAAATCCCATTTGTCGAAGCTTGTTTGCAGAACTGCTTCCATTTCCACAGTGGTGGCATTAATTAGCAAAAACCTGTGAAAATTGTTGGAGTTTATAGGTTCAAAAAAAACCCCACTAAGCATTGCTCCTGAATATTCCTATAAATTCACCCATGGCAACAAGTCCTGAAAGTCCAGCTTTCCCAGTTGGAACAATTTTTCATGCTTGTAGCAATAAGTGGGAAATAATGGGGGTCTCAGATTCACATTAGGAAAGTCGCTTCTGTGACCCCTTCATGCAGATGGATGGTGAATTTCTCAGATAATAAATCAAAGTTTCCTGATGGTGCAGTGGCATCTCTTGCTGAGGCCCGTAGAGCTGCTGGCTGCCTTCTATTCAAAGGCAGCAGGCCTCTGCCCTGCAGGAAGCTTTCCCTACAAATCCTTCCATCACCATCAGGAGATATTAGGGCCTCTATAAACTGCCCAGGCATTTTGGGGAACAGCCAGCATCCTGCTGGGAAATGGACACTTTTCAACTTCATTGACATCTGTCACACACACACAAAGAATAGAAAGCCATCAGGAAAAAAGCCACATTATGACTTTCCCATCAGCAGGGCCAGTTAAGTCTTTTTGTCCTTAAAAGGTATTTAAAAGGTTCATCAGAGCTACCTTGCTTAATAGTTTATTTAGGAAGAGAATCTTACCTTTGGGTTTTAAGGACCATGGAATGTTTCTCTGTTTCTTGATACTTTTTGCATTCAGCTAACTTTCCTGTAGGAATTTTGAACAAAAAAAAAATAGCTGTGATGCTGGTTTTTCCATGCAGTTTTTATTAACTTTCTTCCGAATAAGTCCCTGCAAGGAAAATGACACCAATTTTTATTATCAGAAATATATTTATTAAGTGACAGTCTAACTCCCAGAATAGCAATGTATTCTTTTTTTTTTTTTTTTTTT